>JACEEZ010000223.1:389897-413823 GCA_016584305.1 Chionoecetes opilio
GGGGCGTATCTGCGTTCTCTCCGTGCGTATCTGCCTTCTCGCATCAGACCCCAGACCCTAGCCCCTAGGCCCGCCCATCACCCAAACCCCCACCACCATCCAACCGCACCCCAGCGCCTAGCCACCCCAAGGGTTCATTGCCCACCACGCCCACCACCCAGGCACTTAGACCAGCCCCTAGCTATATATTATAATAATAACAATATATATAATAATAATAATGCATCATCTAACCCCTAGCCCTCAGGTACAAAAGGTAAAATAAATAAATAATGAAGGGTAAAGAAAAGGTAATGAAGTAATTGTAAGTAAGGTAGTAAAATAAAAGCCAAAAAAAAATATTAATAAATTGAATAATAAATTTATATAAATCTGCATAAAATTTATATATTATATATTATTTATATATTAAATTATTTCTTACGACAGGTATATATATATATATATATATATATATATATATATATATATATATATATATATATATATATATATATATATATATATATATATATTATATATTATATATATATAATATATATATATATATTATATAATATATATATATATATATATATATATATATATATATATATATATATATATAATTATATAATATGTAATATTATAAGATTAAAAAGATCTTTTATATAATTATAAGATCTGTTATAAGATTAAAAGAGCAAATAACTCCATTATGATTTATTAATTTATTATTCAATTTATTAAAGATTTTTTTATTACTCTTTTATTTTACTTCCTTACTTACAATTACTTCATTACCCTTTCTTTACCCTGTTCTGTGTTTACAGTGAAGTTTTGAATGTGGCGAGCTCGCCCCGACCCGTATAAAACCTATGTGGAACACACATGACCTGTGCGAAAAAGCCAACTGCTTACATGTATATTCCAACACTTGTGACCGTATTTAGTGATATAAATATCCTCTATGTATGCGTTCGAAACTCATTTGTGCGAACATATTCTGCTATTCTCATAGACATGAGAGCCCCAGAAACAATGTCTTGTAAAAAAAAAAATGGTTTGCATGACATCCGCCAGCCAGCCACCCATGTTGTCCTACAGCGCCCCCGCACATCATTGTGCCAGTGAACAATGCGAACACGCTCTTTGATCATGATGTGAGCGTCTCATACCAACTTCTTAAGTTCGTCCTGGGAAAATATCTAGACAAATGAAGATGATTACGAGAAATCGCATAAGTTAAATAAGCCTTGGGAGTTTGCTCAGAACACTTCACGCCCCAGACGCGACCCAAGGTGGCAGGATTCTCTACCTTCCCGACTTCGGTGAATTGTTTTATGATAGTTTCTCATGGCTTTGCATGTGTCTAACCCCATCTAGGTCATTTGTAGAAATTCGAAAATTGGCCGACACTGAGGTATGGTAGGGGATTTCAGTAGCTGGGATTAAAGAGGTAGATAGGTAGACATTATGTGAATACATGTTTAAGAGGAAAACTTGCTTGAAACGGAGGAAGCCAGCCAAGCAAATAAAAGAGACAAGATTCTGCTAGAGTAGGTACCTACTAGTCCAACGGTTCTTAACTTGGGGGGCGCGGCCCCTTAGGGGGGCATGGGTACCTATTGGTGGGATTACCTAGGGGGGCGTGAGCCAATAGAGAAAAAAAAAACTGTCAAGTATTTAACACGAAGCCCGGCCTTCGCTTTAACATGAAGCGCGCTCGTGCGGGCGAGCGAAGAAAGTCGTAAAATGTAAGTCGTAAAAAATAAGTCAGAAATAAAAAGTTTAGGTGAAAAACTCTGCGGTGACGTCTTGCCACGCTTCACTAACTCTATAGACTTGTGCACTATTAGTATTTGTTATTATTTTTACTATTATTATTGTTATTATAATCAGTTATCTACTGTCATCATAGTCTTTATCGTTATCATTATTATTTTTGATATTATGTTATTTATTATTGCTATTATTTTTGTTATTATTATTATAATCATTATTACTATTATTATTATTTTATATAAATTACCATTATTACTATTACCATTATAATTATCATTAATATCATTACTATATAATTATTATCATTATTATTATATTATTATTATTATCATTATTATTATTGTTATTTTTATCAGTATCATTATTATTACTATTTGATGAGTGAGGAATAGGACCATGGAGGCAAGGACCAACTACTAAAGGGGGCGTGGTGGTAAAAATGTTAAGAAACTGTACTGGACGAATCAGGTGGGGAAGCTGTGTCTTGGAATCCTTTTCAGAGGTATATTAAAAGTGCTCGATCTATTATAAGATTAAAAGAGCAAATAACTGCATCGGAACCGTGTCAATCGGATATTGATAAATAAAGAGTATAATATTAATCCAAAAGGCAATATTAATTTCTTGCTTGATTTTTTATCGTAAAAAAAAAAACGTTTAAAAAATTATTACTATAACAAAATAAATGAGCTTGACGAATAATATT
This sequence comes from Chionoecetes opilio, assembly GCA_016584305.1. Classification (NCBI taxonomy): domain Eukaryota; kingdom Metazoa; phylum Arthropoda; class Malacostraca; order Decapoda; family Majidae; genus Chionoecetes; species Chionoecetes opilio. Next base: position 392,368 of record JACEEZ010000223.1, read on the forward strand.
TTGTGCCGGACATTTTTGGGTCAAAAATATTTACATACTCCACAGAATAAATGTGCGACCGGATATGCAAAGTATATGAAGCCTTTTCGTGCCGTGAGCAGACGATGCAGGGCCACGAGCCTTAGCCTGGCCTGAAGCCGTGAGCAGGCGATGCAGGGCCACGAGCCTTGGCCTGGCCTGAAGCCGTGAGCAGGCGATGCAGGGCCACGAGCCTTGGCCTGGCCTGAAGCCGTGAGCAGGCGATGCAGGGCCACGAGCCTTGGCCTGGCCTGAAGCCGTGAGCAGGCGATGCAGGGCCACGAGCCTTGGCCTGGCCTGAAGCCGTGAGCAGGCGATGCAGGGCCACGAGCCTTAGCCTGGCCTGAAGCCGTGCACATGAGCAGGCGATGCAGGGCCACGAGCCTTAGCCTGGCCTGAAGCCGTGCACATGAGCAGGCGATGCAGGGCCACGAGCCTTAGCCTGGCCTGAAGCCGTGCACATGAGCAGGCGATGCAGGGCCACGAGCCTTAGCCTGGCCTGAAGCCGTGAGCAGGCGATGCAGGGCCACGAGTCTTAACCTGGCCTGAAGCCGTCCACTCCAGCACTATTCATGACTCACATTCAAGTGTTGTTTTGAAGGTCATAAGGTCTCGTCTGCCTGCTCTCAGATGAAGGTCAGAGGTGTAGTGTTTTAGCCGGCTCACGACAGGATAGAAGTGCTTGATGAGGATGACGTGCATAAAACTAATGCAGTGGAATGTGTGTGTGTGGGCGGCGCGGCGGCTGATGCCACGGACCCTTCGCGGGGTTCAAGGCCGTGACTCCAGGCGTCACGTGGATACGGAAAATGATTTAACTTTTGATATGCAGTCGAGTCACTTTACCTTAGTCTTACATTTATATTATTCATTTAAAGCTAACTTCTAATAACTAGAAAATAATGAATGGACGCATTTGTTTTTTTTAAAGTTGTGACTCATGTGGTGTCCGGCAGGTGTACATAGTTGTTCAAGATTTGTCACCATGGCTGGCGCGGGCCATTGCCTGTAGGCGGCTCGCAGGTGTACTGCAGCCATTACGAACAAAACTGATTGATGGTTAATAGTAAAGGGACTGTGAGGGGGGGAGTGAAAACGTTACACGGGCCCATTGGGGTGGGGCGTGTTATCCCACCCGAACTACCATCCATCCTGGCCGCTGGCAATTCCCTCTGATGTAGTACATCAAAATACATACCGAGCCCTTCGCCTCACTTTCATCAGTTATGCTCGGCGCCGCGCAAGATAAATGATATATTATTCACATAAGTTGCCATGAAGGATAAATATTTTGTTGTCTTTGTCATGGTCGCTATATATATATACATATTCGTGTAACAAGTGTCTGCCCAAGATTAAACTCACGTTGATATAGAATAATGCCTTCACTTGGACTCCTCCTATGATATGGTTTCATCCCATCTCTACAGTCAAGCTATGTGGCTTGACTGTAACCTCCATGCTTAACTCATAACAGAGTTTGTCTCATATGCCTTGAAAATTAAAGACTATACATCCCGGTGCTCATAGCCACCTTCTTGTTGCTTCCTCCCACACCGTGAGGCTAAACTCCAAAAGTTCTCTATCTTTTCAATCTTCGACGCATTCAAGGTACTACCTGTGCGCGCGTTGGGGAGCCGCTAAACAGTGTGCTCCCTCTGCCTTATTTATGTACCATGTCATAATGCCGAAGTGCTTGATAGTCCATTGCAATCGTGGAGGTGTCATGAAAACCAGCCATTTCATTTATGAGTACCTAAGCTCTCTCACAAAGCTACTATCCGCCGACAGGGATCAAAACGAGTAGTTGCAACATCTTTGTACCCATCACCGATGTCACCTTGGCAATTTTTTTCGTTATCAGTGTGATAAGCGAGCTTGGAGGCCAGTCCTGATGTAGGACCGTGCGTGACATTCCATTGTCCAACGTCACCCACACCTGGTCATCGATGTAGCTGTACACTTGGTTCCCGCACTGCTCTCTTATACTGCTCTCGAGGTCGAGCAGTGTCTCTTTCTTTTAAAGTGAGGCATTGGGTGATCATCACAGAGAGATCTTCCTTCTCAGCGCTGCGATAACTTTTTTCAGGCTGAAATTCCATGGGTAAGGCTGCCCTCAAGAGTTGCTTTTCCGACGATTAATTTAATTCTGGCATTCGGGCCCCCAAATTATATTTATATTCCCGGATCTCCTGTATGCAGGTGTATCGCTGGTATCAAGTGCATATTTCATGTAATTTCTTGCGCAAACTCATGATAACAAAGAAAACAACATAAAACCACACAAACCAGAAGTGAGGAGATTGAGGAGGCGTGCCGCGGGCGCCTCCACCAGGAGCAGCACCACCACGCTGACCAGGCCACTCAGACACACGTCCCCGAGCACCAGGTACGCCTGACGCAGGGCAAAGAGGATGGTGAAAAAGTCTTGCTTTGTGTTAAATATATCAATCAAAAACTTATGCGACAAATTAATACGTATTCATGAAGACTGTGAGAAGTGTGAAGAAACTCATGAGGGTATAAGCCATCAATATTAAAATATATATATATATATATATATATATATATATATATATATATATATATATATATATATATATATATATATATATAATGGTATTATTACCGCGGTGAGAGGGTCGTAGTGAATCTTGTGTGGTCTTGCCGCGGCGAGGGTCTGGAGAGGTAACGACACCAGGAACATGCAGTAGGAGAGGCGACAGAGGGGCGTGAAGACCGGCCGGGAGAAGAACCAGGACACCACTCCTGCGGACACATCCTTCACTGAGGACACTGCTTTACTCGATTAAAGATTTTTTTTTTAAAGAAGAATCTTTAATCGAGCAAGGACACAACTAGAATGGACACAGTGCGCGGAGGAGTACTAAGTCACGTCCATCAGCCTATAATAATGGCTTTGTGAGTAGAATCTGCTAAAATCATAATTATAGTTCCTTATTCCTTTGTTGATGACCGTGCCTGATGCAGAGTAAATAACTAAGGGTGGCACTAAGTTGATCAGATAATTGTTTAAAAGACAACTGTACATTGAGGAAGATGGACAGTGATAAATGTGAAGCCCGGAAGGACACCATTTATGATCAGTCTTGGATGGAGGTTTGTCAGTGACAAGTCGATTCTTACTTTAGGTTTGCGTTCCCTCACACACGCTAAGCAGGACGACCATGCAGGCAGAACCTTACAAAGGCTAGTACAAACACTTTACGACAGTAAGCTAACAGAGTCGACACAGAGACTCTGGTAGGCGCCATGGTTTCGCAATGACCTATCGCGGACACTCAACCTGGCTCCCTGAAGGATTGATGACGAATGGGAAAGAGAGCGAACAGCCCAAGGCGGGTCTTGCAAGGGAGGAGTAGATCGCCGCCCACACGGAGCCGCGGCCCATCACCCAGGCGGGACCCACCAGCACCGCCACCACCGCCGCCCAGCACGCCACGCCACACGCACGCACACACCCACGCGCACGCAACACTTAGTCCACGACGATGAAACAATCGGGGAAAAGAATGAAACACCAATTCTGTCATTAATTGACATATTGTATGTTTCTGCACAATTGACTTGAACGATCAATTGGGGTCACACACACACCACACACACACACACACACACACCACACACACACACCCCAACATGCACACACACACACACACACACACACACACACACACACACACACACACACACACACACACACACACCACACACCACACACCACACACCACACACCACTTACCACACACACCACACACCACACACCACACACACACACACACACACACACACACACACACCTATAAGGCCTGACCTGTGTTAGAATAAGGTTGTTGTCGTCCAGCCAGTGGTACAGGACCCCCGCCGCCAGCCCCACCAGGTAGGGCCCCGCGCGACACCACGGCATCACGTAGACGCTATTGTAGTACTGCCTGGTGGAGGGGAGGAAGAACCCGACAGTAATATGATGGTCATTTCCAGGTAGCAGCCGATGCACTTATGTGGGTGGCAAGCCTTGAGGAGAGCAATATCTCCGTGTTTTGTGAGACTCTAAAGGTTTATAGGAGACGTAACAACTGTATCTTACCTCGTAGCTTCATAGTCCCAGTGTGTGGCGGTGGGCGGCAGGGCGTTGAGGAAGGTGATACTTGCCGGAAGGAGGACAGACAGGGTGAAGCAGGTAGCCAGGGGCAGCCAGCGGTACCTCCAGGTGGGCCAGCGGTACACGGGCAGCAGGATAAGTGGCGCTACAAGGTACAGCTGCCACTCCACCGCCACCGACCACAGGTGACCCAGGCACTGCACACACCAACACACTCATTGACTCACCTCGGCACACACACACGGGAATGCTGCAACGCTCACCTGTCTTCTCCCTTCCCCTGAGCCTTGCTACTCCCCCCCCCCCCCCGTTCAGACCTCACGCAATGTCGATGCTCAAACTATGAAGAGTTCAAAGACTTAAACTTTCCTTCCTCAAAAGATCAACATCATGATATATTTTCAATGAGATGAAAATGATGGTCATTGTACCTTTTTCTCAAACCAAATCAAATGAGGTAATATTTCGGTCATGTTTATTGCTCAAAAAAATGTCTACCATAATGAACGTATTGAAAGTAACTAGAATTCGATTTCCGATTTTCGAAACGGTGCTTTATGAATTTATCTCAATGATTTTCACCAATTCCCTAAGAAATGCTAAGATAAAAAAATAAACGTTAAGGGTCATTCCCCGGCCTCACCATGTCGCTGGGGTCGTTGAAGTTATTGAGAAAGACAAGGTTGGTCCAGGCGGTGTTGGCACAGGGCCGGCCAAACAGAGCTTCGTAGGTCCTCTGCCACACGGGACCCGAACCCAGGTGCGGCAGGAGGCTGGTGCACGTCCATATCACGTAGCCCATCGCTGGCACCAACCTGCGCCGCCACACGCCAGTCAGGAAAGGGGGTGGTATGTGGTTCTCCTCCTACTCATAGTCCTACTCCTCTTTCTCTCACTACTACTGCTACTATATTCTGTTTTTTTTAATGAGTCGAAAAATCCTAACCCCTTGCTGCTTACTGACTAAAATTTGATGCCAGAAGGGAATACTACGGTTCATCTAAATTTCAGTAGTATTTTATCATAGTTAACCATATTATATAGGTAAACATAGGCATCATTTTAAGCATGAGACCTTAAGATAGATAGAATGGAATTTTCGCCTCGTTAAAAAATAAATTGACTATACCACTACTACTACAACAACAACCTCCACTACTACTTATACTGCTACAAAAACAGCTACTACTACATACATATATTATCAACGCAACTACTAAAACGATGCAGTGATAAAAAGGAGAAATGCAACTTTGGTCAGTATTTGAAGGAAACAGTTACAAGGTATAACTTAAAATACATGCCATTAACTGAGAAAAAAAACCGAAACCTTCCTCTTGCTTTGAATGTCCTGTTTAGCTGTCTGTCCGTTTACCAATATATTCATCTATCTGTGTATCTACTGATCCGACTATCTATATATCCACCTGTTTGTCTGTTTTTCTATGTATTTGCATGTATGTGGTACGTGTGTATATGTACAGTATATGTAATATGTATATCGACCTACATTTATTTAACAGTTTTTCATTATGTACATCTAACCTCAGGTAGCGCAGGAGGCAGTACCCGGTGAAGGTGAACTCTCTGAGGCGTTTCTTGAGGAAGATGGACACGAGGAAGGCGCTGATGAAGAGGAAAGTGTCGACGGAGGGATAAGCGTTGAAGACCCACCAGTACTTCCAGTCTTTCATGTGCTGCAGAGGAAGGTACACGCCACTTTTTATCTCTCTCTCTCTCTCTCTCTCTCTCTCTCTCTCTCTCTCTCTCTCTCTCTCTCTCTCTCTCTCTCTCTCTCTCTTTCTCTGATAATATCTATTGTTCTCAAGTCCACTCGCCTTATTCCTCTTGTCAAGTGTCAAGTTTTATATCTCGATCTTGTGTTTTTCACCTATTCTCATTCATCTGTAGCTACATACTGTGAATTATTTTTTTCTAAATCTAAAACACTTTTTTTTTCATGTCTGTAGTATTATATGTACGTACATAGATTTATTTCTCTGAAAATGTCCTGCTTTTTTATTATTTCTTTTGAATACATTTATCGTATTTCTAATATAATCTAATCTCCTCTGACTCCCTGCCCGTGGAATTCCGTCATGATGGAGACCACGGCAGAGAGTTTCATTTACTCCTGTCCATACATTTAACCCCTTGAGACCCAGATCTTTCCTTTGCTATATAAAATCGTATGTTGTCGAGCCATAACATTACGAAAAGTAACTGAATATACCACATTAATTAGTCGACAAGGATACTAAACAGGTCACATCTATAAAATATTGCTTATATTCACTAAAAATCGTCTAATGGTACCCAAATTACAATGGAAATTACGTTCTGGGTCTCAAAGGGTTAAGTCTTGTATACTCCATCCCATTCTCTTCTTTCTCTAGCTTGTTCAACCTTTTTGCTTCCCGGAACATTTCTCATTTGACTCACCTTGAGAATGTCACGTGGATTGGAGGCTGAGATCAGGAAGAGCATGTACCGGTGGGCCAGAATCACCCACATCATACTGGTCACCCTGCAACACAAGTACATCTTCGTCACCCTTCGCTCTTGCCACCCAGGACCGTGCCAGTCACCCTAAAGTACTTGTTCTCTAACTTGAAATGGATGCAAGTAGAGTTTGTTTGAATGCTGATTAAAAGTTTCGAAGACAAATCTGAGTGACTGAAGACTCTATTTTGATAAGTAGAACTGACCTCCGACACTCACATCGTACTCCACATCATACTTCATTCACCAAATCCAGGACACTCGCACCATCCATACATTGCTCAACCACGCCACATAAACAGTCCTTGTACGTCATTCGCAAATCGCTTTCAGCCACAACCATCACTATCATCATTTTTCAACGCCAACAAAACATTAGCCTCATATCCACTACACATTAATTACAGAACATATACTCGTACATCACACACTTAATTTGTTCTAAAGGCGAATGTATCAATGTATGTTTCGTGTTTTGCTTGGTGTGTTGCGTCGCTATCCTCACCTGATCCCATCCAGTGTCTGAAGGTGGGTCTCCGCGGTGCTGTGGCTCATCAAACGCGTCCAGTTCTGCGTCAGCGAGAAGCAGTGAAGCAGCTGTTTGCCTGGGTGGATGAAGGCGGGAACGTGAGTGGCGGTAGACAGGTAACGAGACTGCTTTGGGTAGAGATATCTGTTCTGAAAGCTTCTTCCTTCATGTGACACAAAACTGTTCAACAGCGAAAAGGCGAGTGTATGTAAGCGTACCCAAAGGTGTCGAGCGAGGGTGCGACAACGAGGTGATTGTGACAGGTGAAAATGTGAGTGACTAGCGGAGGTGAAAGGTTAGGTGAAGGTGGCATGAGAAAGTGACGGTATTGTAAAACTGGTGATGAGATAAGGTTGGAGAGTAAAGAGTTGGAGGCAAGTCACTCCTTCAAACAAAGACATGAGATCTACGTAGCACCTGTTTTCTTCAACACTCTGCCTGTCTTCTTGCCACTCACCTGGGAAACACATGCAGCTAGCCGGCGCTCTTGGACACGGATAGTAAAGATCAAGCATCGTCGCTGTTGTCACCAAGACCACCAACACGGATGTTACCAATCTGCAGAGGACAATAATGTCTCCGTAATGCTAACTAGTACTGAATACCCATATCATCTTCCTCGTGGCAGTAAGGAAGGTGGCAGCCAAGGAGGACAAAGGACAAAGGCAATGTCACTTACAGATATGAGAAGTCCGCGATGTGTGAGTTGTGGTCGGGGCGCTGGCAGGTGACGGTGAGGGAGACGCCAGGGAGCTGCTGCGACTGTAAAGACTCCTATAGGGGACGAAGGCAACACAAACATCGGTAAGGCATTGATGCAGACGCTTCCTAAAGACGTCTTGTCATTATTATTGTGAGATGACCACTACATGTATGTCTTCTACTGGTGTCAATTTACGTTGTGTGTGCCCGCGGAGGCCATGGTGTTTGAGGAGATAGTGACTCGCTTTTTGGTGTTATGAGCTTTCATCATAGACATTTCACTTGTTAAAAAGCAACGATAAGGTAACTAAATTGTAGAGAAATGGGCTGTACTAGATTAATTACGTGTGAGTAGAGGTATGATGAAGTTTTCCCTACTAAGAATCAGCAGCGAGAAAGACTTACCTGAATGAAGCTGTCGGTGCAGGTATCAGGTACGCAGGTGGCATACGAGTGCTCGAACTTGCCCGCCAGGGACTTAATAAGCTGCCAGGAGCCTCCACTGCCTCCTTGGTCCTCCCCTTCCTCCGCTGCCCTGTCACAAACAACACCTAAGTCAGCACAAACCTATTATTTGCTATCTTGCCTCCTCCACGGCAAGTGCTGAAGTCCCTTTCGTTTACGATGCCTCTTGCAAGCAGATTTGTTGCAGTGCCGTGGAGCAACGATTGTGGTGAAAAGGTTTATCTAACCTTTGAGACACGATCAAGTACGTAAAGAAGCCACGACAACTCCTTGAGACAAAGATTTGCTGTGTTTTGTTACCTGATTTGAGTCGAGAGTCACACTCTTGCACATTCATGGAACACTTCAGCTTTAAATGGGTGAGAGTGCTGCCTATTATAGGTAATCATATCAGAATTTCTATTTTGGGGTTGGTAACAATATCATCGAAAATCGCCAACAGTAATATGATCACCACCTTTTATCTGTGGCGTGGCATTCAGTGGGTCGTTTTCCACGTTCATTGTGCACCCTCCGAGCTGTCATTGTTTATGAAAGTATTGGAAACCAGTATTACAACATTCAAGGGAGCATTGGATTCTTAATTTGTTGCTGATTTATCATGAAAAGGAAAAATCTTTTGCTCGCGAAGAATGAATCAACCTGCTCTTTGCCTCCCCTTCCGTATACATGTCAGGAAGATTTATCCCACTTGCACCATTAAACGCCTGAGTTGTAGCGCTTTTACGTAATGCTCCTCCACCTTCACTAGATCGATGTGTGATTTTGTAAAGTAACTCTGAAAGGTTTGAGTTGCGGTGACAAATATTTGAGTACAAAATGAACAGCAAGCAAGTGATAAAAATGAAGGGGACAGTTGAGGAACTTTGCCCATGACTCACTTGAGTGTAACAAGGCAGTATTGGCCCCTCAGCGTCGTGTCTCGTTGCTGGAGAGCCTCCGGGATGAAGGCGGCCACGCTGATATTGTGCAGAGCCAGTTGCTGCTGATGGGGTTCGAGGTGGGCTGTGAGTGTGCCAGGGAAATAAGCTTTGACACTCGCACACAAATCAGGATGACCGCGAGTCTCCGTGGCGCCTGCACCTACACCGTCCGCCACCTTCCCGCTGGCGTCCCACACTGCAGAGGGGAGAGAGATTACCTTTTAGAGAGAATGTTGAAAAGCCTTCGTTTGGCATCAACACACAAAACGCAGAGGACTAGGTGACTCCATTGATCAAAAATCCTTGAGGAGACTGATGCATATACTGAATCGCTATTTTCATGCATATAGGATTGTTGTTGAAAGGCATTTAGCGTCATAATGTATTACTGGTTCGGCTCCAGGACTGGGAAGAGGCGAGGGTGAGGGCTGACTGGGCGAGGCAGAGGTCAGCTGTGAGGTCATGCGAGGAGGCGCCAACTCCGCGAGGGTAATAGTGCTTCGCCAAAGACCACCTGCAAGGCACCGAGGGAGTCAGAATCACTATTACTAACTGAGCCTCTTTAGAAACCAAAGGTGTCTTGAAATATCCACAACAGTCGTGATCGCATCCATCTTAACCCCTTGAGACCCAGAGCGTAATTTCCATTGTAATTTGACTAACATAAGACGATTTTTAGTGACTATAAGCAATATTTTAATAGATATGACCTGTTTAGTATCCTTGTCCACTAGTTAATTTGGTATATTCAGTCACTTTTCGTAATTTTATGGCTAACAACAGACGATTTTATATAGCAAAGGAAATATCTGGGCGTGAAGGGGTTAAAGCTCCATAGTGGCTACATCGCATCCATTACAGCTCATCACCATCTTGTGTTGCCCAGGAAACAGCTCCATCATAACGAGAACACCGCCTTGCTGTCTCACCTGAGTGCCATGAGGGTGTCCTGTGTGTGTCCTGGGATGGTGATGTCCTCCGCCACCCACGCCTCCACCACCACCGCCACCAGTAACAGTGTCGCCACTAACGGCTTCATGAACCATGCAAGGGAATCTGGTTCAAGGAGAGGGAAGCGTTTAGTTTCAAGAGAGGAATACCTGGCGTGTGGTGTTGCGTCTATATATATATATATATATATATATATATGAACCTTTCCCTTGGTGTTCAATCGCCTTTTTCTTTCATATGAATAGAATATATTGACAACGATAAATATTATACCTCCACACAGGAAGATAAAATCAATAATGCATTGTCTCAAAACCATGACGCAAGAACATGACTTTCAATATATATATATATATATATATATATATAAACACATGTCATTAAGAATTTCAAAGATCATCATCGATGTTTTGTTGTTTGGGTACGACATGTAAAACTTTAAGAATTTGGGTAAAGGAAAACTTATGCATTTTCACAAACACACACACACACACTCACACAAAAGATGCAGTATAGATGTAAAAAAATCCACCAAGCATTAAACTAATGTTGTGTATGTAGATCCAAGGCAGTACCTGCGGGAAAAGAAACACAAGAACAACAAATTTGAAGTTCGACGGTGAGACTCACACATGACACCGATGGAAGGTGAAGGCTGAAGCGACAACCTCGGCCGTGGTGATGCTGCCCTACCTGTCACCACAGCGGCCTGAGGCACCCTGGCATACACACTCAGAGCAAGACTGTGTTAACTGCACCTCTGGAGGGTGTGAAGGTGCTGAGTGCGCCGGTGTGGGCGTCGGGCAATGATGTGATTCCACGTCTGTTGGTGACAGGCCTCGGAGCCCTGGCTGGCGGCATACTTTATAGCGTCCACAGGTGGTCTGTCTGCCCGTGACGCAGCAGCCAGACATCCGGGTAGACAAAATTACTCGCCTTATTATCGAGGGCGTCACGGGACACATACGTCCAAGATCCATCCACAGTTCCTTCAAGCATGGGGATCTGGGGCGGAGCTTGTGCCCCACAGCTGATTGGATATATCCATGTTCTGGCTGACCTGAACCCTCCAAAAACTCTAACAGTCAGCAGCAGAAACCAAAAGATTAGCAAACGATGACGTCGTTCTGATCTCTGACGAATAAACGGTATCTTAATTTTTTGGCAGCCCATGCTTATGATTAACATAATATGAGGAGAAAAATTAATGCACCCATAACTCACAGTAGATCTGAAATGTTTATCTGGCCTCAATATTATTTTGATCCAGGCTTTAACTGTCTAAGGTGCTTCTTGGGTAGTTTGCAACTTTAACCTGTTGAAAAATAGTGTTGCTAAATTTATTAAAGTGATAGAAAAGTTATTTAGTGATATATAAGTAGGTATGAAATTCACTCATATCAGGTACTAAACTCAGTAGATAAATGTTCGAATGTGTGTGTGTGCGTGTGTGTGCGTGTGTGCGTGTGCGTGCGTGTGCGTGCGTGTGCGTGTGTGTGTGTGTGTGTGTATATTGACTTTTTTTTTATCTAACAGCTCCTTAGACACACAATAGCTTTCACAGGATAGATGGGTGGGATGATGGGTTAGTGTCAAGCCTTTTTAACTTTGTGCAAGGAGAGTAAACACAACACAAAGAGAAAAAACAACAAATAAACAGAATATAGAGGCATGCCACGTGTACCAAATAATTTAAAAAAAGACTCGATTTTTTACAACTATTTTCTATTTAATTTCATTATATACACATTTATTCATTTACTTGATTGATAAATATAATTTGTAAGTCTGTCTACTTTTTTCATGTAACAAATGTGTGTCTGTGTCTGTGTGTGTGGGTGTGTGTGTGGGTGTGTGGGTGGGGATGGGTGTGGGTGGGTGGGGGTGGGGGGGGGTGAAGGAGAGGATCACTCCAGATACGATAACAGATGGAGGTCCAAGGTAAAATATAAATAGCAAAGAACATGTGTGTGTGTGTGTGTGTGTGTGTGTGTGTCCAAGGTGCTGCGTCACTCACCCTATGAGACACCTGGTCACTCGGTCGCCGCGCCGCAACACCTGCTTCCGGTTACTGGAGACAAGGAGGAGGTGAGGCCTTGGCATGGCTGGTATGAGCCTTACTTGTCTCTACTTGGCAATATTTTCAGCAATATACATGTGTGTAATCTCGTTTTCAGAAGAGAATTGAAAGTATGTTTCCGCTAACTAACCAATTAAGATATGTGCTGGAGAGGTGTTTCTGATATTTGTGGCACTCATCTACCCACCCACCCCACACACACACACACACACACACACACACACACACACACACACACACACACACACACACACACACACACACACACACACACACACACACACATATACCCCCCCACACACACACGCGCGCACACACACACAAACTCACACGCACCCACACACACACAAACTCACACGCACCCACACACACACACACACACACACACACACACACACACACACACACACACACACACACACATAAACACACACATACACACACACACAGGCAGAGGAAAGGGGTGGTCAATCCTGAAGGTAGTGTGTCAGCGAGTAATCAGTCCACTGGGTACGTACGTGTGTTCCGTCACTGTCACAGCTGAGGAGGCTGTGTCGTGGCGGGAGGGACATCCGGGTGGGATTGCCAATATAATTACTTAGAGGTCATGGAAAAACATAAACTAACCAACATCCGCCACGTTGATGACGCACCACAATATGGGCAGAATTATCAATAGCAAATAAGAAAGATCCTCTAAGGCGATTCATAAGGGAATAATTCATTATAATTATCATTAACCCCTTCACGCCTCGATCTTTCCTTTGCTATAAAAAATCGTCTGTTAGCCATAAAATTACAAAAAGTAACTGAATATACCAAATTAGCTAGTAGTGGACAAGGATACTAAACAGGTCATATATATAAAATATTGCTTATAGTCACTGAAAATCGTCTTATGGTAGTCAAATTACAATGAAAATTATGTTCTGGGCCTCAAGGGTTTAAAAGAAACTTTTTTGCCGAACTCCACATTACCCAAATCCCTACCCAAACCCTAGTTGATGACTGCCAATGCACATTACAGCCTCAGTCAAATGAAGTATGAAGCTACTATATCCCCCACACCATCAACGTCGCCACTACCCACTACTAACTCACTCACGCCACTCACTACACACACCACCGACACCTACACACTCACACACACCACATCACAGCCCTACCACACACTCATACACACTCACTCTACTGCCACTCACACACTGTCTATAACGGCTGGTCAATCTAAGTATTGTTCACATCGATACGTCATCTACTGCACTCTACTAACTGTTTATTCCGTCTACTCTACTGCACTTAGCTATGATGCTGTGTCTTCCTGAGGACTATCCAGTCGTTGCCATATTATTACTTAGTCACTGGTAAAATCCTATAACTACTACTGTCTCACGTCTGATGCCACTCACACTATGGCACAATTGTCATCATACAATACGTATATTCTCTACGGCTATCAAAGCCTATTTAATTCTTTAAAACTACTCATACCCTCTTACGCACCCTCGATCTTTCCTTTCTAAAACATGTCTTTAGCCTACTCTACAAGTACTGTTTACTAATTAGCGTTACTCGACAATGTCACTATTACTATGTCTATTATGCTATTACTAACTATCTGTTTATCACTACATATCGTTCTTATTTATGTCTACTTACATGACATATATTCTGTTCTGGCCTCAGCGTCTACTAACTACTTTTTCTACAACCTCCACGTTACTCTAATGTCTACTCGAACGTCTGTTCTGATACCTGCCATGTCACATTTTACATCTGTCGTATAATGTTAATGCTACGTATATCTGCCGTACTCATACTAACTTCTGTTCTAACTACTGCCTTCTACTTACTCTACTGCTGTCTACTCTACTGCCTACTCTACTACTATCTGTTCTACTACTCTACTGCTGTCTACTCTACTACTATCTGTTCTACTATTCTACTACTGTCTACTCTACTGCCTACTCTACTACTATCTGTTCTACTACTCTACTACTGTCTACTCTACTGCCTACTGCCAACTACTGCCTTCAACTTATACTGCCATCAACTTCCATAACGTTGTTAATATATTAACAACGTTATGGAAGTTGATGGCAGTAATTGAAAGATAGATATAATAGATAGGTGAATGTATGAAAAACATATTGATAACCTTCATATGAATAAGTCCACAAGACAATACGTATACTTAAATCCTAAAAACCTTGATATACATTCCTCTTCATCTCTCTGTCTCTGTCTCTGTCTCTGTCTCTGTCTCTGTCTCTGTCTCTGTCTCTGTCTCTGTCTCTTCTCTCTCTCTCTCTCTCTCTCTCTCTCTCTCTCTCTCTCTCTCTCTCTCTCTCTCTCTCTCTCTCTCTCTCTCTCTCTCTCTCTCTCTCTCTCTCTCTGTCCTAACCCAATACCTATTCATCACTTTGCCTCTTATTTCCTCATATATCACAACTCGCCATTCTCTATTTCCCACTTAATGATGACGCATGCTTGAGGGGTCAGCTAACTAACTTGCCCTCCATGGGAATACTGAAACGTAAATATATCCCTTACAATTATGAATAACGCAAAATGTGTCAAGATATAGACAAGGAAGTTAAGTCTCAGCTATATTGTGTATAATTTTGTAAAACATTAACATTGAGGACGACGGTCATGGTAAATTTTCTTAAGACTTTTACGGCAGGCTTACAATTATTGGCCGTGTGGATAATTATAATGAGTACGACGGACGCTACCCCAAGTTTTCCGTTGCTCTTTTGTCTTCAGTATAGCACATGTTGCCTTCAGGATGCCGTCATTTCTTTCAATGCTATTAAACTTATGCCACTGTCTCTATTTAACGTTTTTTTTTTAGTAATAGTGATAATGATGGTGATACTGATAATGATGATGATAGTGATGATAACAAAAATGATAATGATTAATGTTTATTCATATTTATCACAATTGATATTATCTTATCAAGAGTGAAATCGAAAGCTGGTATGACTTGGTTTTGATAACCTCCTGGAACTGTCTCTGTTTAGAAATAAGTGGCAATCTGAACTCACTAATAGAATGTCCATGGTGACGGCGAAGGTCTTGTGAAGTCTAACTAGTAATTTGACAGCGTGTTAGTATAGTTAAAAAGGAGGAGAGAAGGAAGAAAGTTAAGAAGGAGGAAGAGGAAGGAGGAGGAGGCACAAAACTGCTGCAGACTGACCACCACATGAAAGGAATGGTGAATCAGGGGTGTGTGTATAGAGGCACATGAAAGGAATGGCGAATCAGGGGTGTGTGTATAGAGGCACATGAAAGGAATGGTGAATCAGGGGTGTGTGTATAGAGGCACATGAAAGGAATGGTGAATCAGGGGTGTGTGTATAGAGGCACATGAAAGGAATGGTGAATCAGTGGTGTGTGTATAGAGGCACATGAAAGGAATGGTGAATCAGTGGTGTGTGTATAGAGGCACATGAAAGGAATGGTGAATCAGGGGTGTGTGTATAGAGGCACATGAAAGGAATGGTGAATCAGGGGTGTGTGTATAGAGGCACATGAAAGGAATGGCGAATCAGGGGTGTGTGTATAGAGGCACATGAAAGGAATGGTGAATCAGGGGTGTGTGTATAGAGGCACATGAAAGGAATGGCGAATCAGGGGTGTGTGTATAGAGGCACATGAAAGGAATGGCGAATCAGGGGTGTGTGTATATAGGCACATGAAAGGAATGGCGAATCAGGGGTGTGTGTATAGAGGTACATGAAAGGAATGGCGAATCAGGGGTGTGTGTATAGAGGCACATGAAAGGAATGGCGAATCAGGGGTGTGTGTATAGAGGCACATGAAAGGAATGGCGAATCAGGGGTGTGTGTATAGAGGCACATGAAAGGAATGGCGAATCAGGGGTGTGTGTATAGAGGCACATGAAAGGAATGGCGAATCAGTGGTGTGTGTATAGAGGCACAACATTTGTTCATTCTTCTGCTGTCGCCTTAATTGGTCATTGGAAAATCGTGTGAGGTATCATATGATGACAGCCACCGAAACACGCGCATTAATGTCTTGTTAATAACACTAATCAGACGACGTACCTTTGATTAACATTAATTCAGAGATTTAAAAAATTCCCGCATCACCCTAGCGGAATGGCAAAGCTTATCACTTAAAGGCGCACTATGATCCTGTAATTTGAAGTGTTTAAATGACGATTTGTATATTTTTTTGTTTGCAAGACAATAAGTAAACATTATTTCCATGTTTTGAAACGAAAATAATCATCTAGTACGTACGTATTATAACAGCCCCTAGAGCATTCCTTCACTTCAGCCTTTCATTTATAAGCTTCAACTTTAAAGTTTGCTGATGGGATGTGGTCGTCTGAGGTGAGGGACAAACTGTGCCACGTTTATTACCTTTTAGGGGAAACACGCATAGTTATGGGTGTATATAATTTATCATTTTCCTTACTGAACAGTGAACATTGAAAGCAGTAAGGCTGTTGAGTTCCTTTGTCAACCTTTCTGGGAACCTAATGAGGCACTCCTTTGCCTTGAATGATTTAAGTTGAGCCTAGCGTCAATTGTTTCTGTTATACCTTAACTTCGATTGAAAATTTGGTTTTCCGAACAAGGCGTGCCTGTTTAGTGCGCCCTGTGATGTCACAAAGATACGATACGATACTTGGATTCTATCTAGAAAATTTGCACGTACCACCAGTGAGGTTATTGAAGATACAAATTGCCACCACGCAGGTATGGACTTAGGCAGTGAGTGGGGCTGGAACGTAGGGCCGCTGCATTCATCTGCTACTATATAGGCTATGATCAATTAAAAAAAAGACAACAGTGTACGCTGGCGAAGTCTACACCATGGATGATATTGCATGCAAGCGTTCCAACATGGGGAGGCGGTAGCGGAGTGGTTAGCGTTTCCGACTGGCGTTCTCGGTGACCCGAGTTCGATCCCCGAAGAAAACCAAAACCTTTCTGCACCGTCGAGTGGCCTAAGAACACCCACATGCCCTGTCCATCAACTCTATCTTCGATTGCGAGTGCATCGGAGGACACAGGGGGGCGGCATGAGCCTCTACAGGCGTCACTATAAAAACCCTGCCTGCGCAACCACGGGCGAGGACCAACCATCACAGCCCTCAAGTGAACCTCCAGAGCCTACCATCCGAGCCCTGGGTCACCACTGCCTACAGGCGCTATAGGCACACATGTAAAAAAAAACTGACGCCAAATCGTAACTTCTATAGATAGGCTTGACGGACATCTACGCCAAATGGTTATATCGCATATCCCTTGTAAGCTGTATTCTCGCTGTATTTTCGTTATCAATCAAGTTTGTCTTTTTTTATTTATTTATATATATATAATTTTTTTTTTACATTTGTGGCTATAACGCCTGTAGGCAGTGACTTTTAAGGCTCAGATGGCAGGCCCTGGAGGTTCACTTTAGGGCTGTGATGGTTGGCCCTCGCCCGTGGTGGCGCAGGCAGGATTTTTATAGTGACGCTCATGCCGCCCCCCTGTGTCCTCCGATGCACTTGCAATCGAAGGTAGAGTTAATGGGCAGCATGTGGATGTTTTAGGCCTCTCGACGGTGCAGAATGATTTTGGTTTACGTCGGGTATCGAACTCGGGTCACCGAGAACGCCACTCGGAGACGCTAACCACTCTGCTACCGCCTCCCCAAATGATGTGTGTGCATTATGTGTTCTCTATTGCTGAACACTTTTGAGGTAGTTAATTGTTGTGTGCTACGTTTCGTTGATTATTTCATGAATGAAAGGATGCAGCACAAATACTCAAAAAATGGGCAAAACCTATTCGCCAAAGTTGTAGTGATGACCAGTGGCGGTGAAGCAGACAGGTGGGCAGCCACTGCAGGTTTATTTAGGATGGAGAAAGAGGTACAGGACGCATGTTAACAGTTTGGTGGTCACGGCTGAGCTGCCTAACCTTGGCCCCGGTGGTGCCGGTGTAAACTACTATTAAGCCCCGCGGGCTAACAACCCAACCCGCTCGTTAACACACTTACAGCCAATCATGTTCCAACGAAAGCCAACCGCAGTGCAACCAACAGTTACCAACTCAAGCTGGGCAAGGCTGCGGGTGTTCTCAAGACGGGACTAGAGTGTGGGAGTCCTGGACAATATCTCTGGTCTATTTTTGTTTGCCATTTGTTTGCAAGTCAAAAACGATGAAAAGTGATTTACCATTATGTGTTCAACACGTAATCATCATTATTTGGGATTTTCATTAGTAGATAAATACAGCACAAGGATAAGTGTTATGGTAGTAAGTTTTAAGGTGTTTAAGTTTAGCGTCAGAGGAATGCCATTATTACCACTCATATTGAATGCGTAATATCAATATGTTGAAACTGCAGATTTGTATAATGGGTAATAGTAAATTAAAGTGTAGTATTTCATGTCTGATTCTGAAAAAAGAGATATCGCTAATATTAACGCGAAAGTAATATGGGAAAACATTGTCAGCTGGTAGGTGGCGCTGGTGTGGTGGACGGTGGTGTCGGTAGAGTACCTTGAATACAGGGACCCTAGGTGTCGGCGGCGGCGGTTACCGTGTGTGTGTGTAGGTTGTTGACAAGGCGGAAATGTGTACCAACCGGCCTATAATCTTTGATGTGGGTTGGTTACAAGCTCGTGTGGTGCACCAGAAAGTGACGGTGGCCAGGGTGAGGCGGTGAACAACACAAAGGGACAACAGAGGTAAGTCTGTGGCTAACGAGTAGCTTAATCCATGTTTTGTCTCCAGTGGTTGTGACTGGCGGCGACTCCTTATTTCTTGAGATGTATGTAAATAACAGTGTTTATCTGCGCGGTGCAAGGTGGCTCATAGTAGTAGTAGCAGCAGCAGCAGGAGTAGTTGTGGTACTATGTCACCAATAAGTATATTTTCTAGTGGTAAATGTAATAGTATGTTACCAGTACATTACTGTCCTCATTAAGTACATTTTTGAGAAGTAATCATAACATGCCATCCGTAAACAGTTACTTTTTTTTTTTTTTTATAGTTATACGTATCATGAATAAGTATTGCGTGGAAGTTCGTGGCCATTTTGAACGTGTCAGTGCTCGCTGTTGGATTATATTGATGAGTGAACAGACCACAGCAGTAGTGTGACGTCAAGCTTACCGGAAATCAGTGTCATTGATAGAGAAATACAGATATTCAAGTAGTTGTAGATCGGGATGTTGAAATATTACGAATAAGATGCTTGTATCCTATCTAGACAATTCAAACGAACTAACGGCAAGGTTATTGACGATATTATTATTGTCACCACGTTAGAATAACCTCCATCAGCCTTGAGTGAGATTTGAACACAGGGAAGCTGTAAAAGAACCTAAGTTTCTACCACGGAGCCTCCTTAGCAGGCTTTATAACTACCAGCAGGTATCATCATTAATGCTGCAGATAATGATAATGCATGGTAATATTTCAGTGTAAGGTATAATGGCTCTAGGTCCGTTAGTCTGGAATATTTTGAGCGACTAACAGTAACAGGGAAAGAAAAGTCAACACAGGATCGTGATAACCAGTCATAATTCTGCTTCTATGGTATATTTTTGCACACCCAAACTATTTGTTCTTGATGTTGTACCTACTCGTAGTCTAATAGTTACTCCATCCAACTCATGAGGAAATAGTAAGCCAAGCCTATTCACCTTCAAACAATTATTGTGAATTTGTGGGAAGGTGCTGATGTAATTAGAGAATATAATATATATATATATATATATATAATATATATTATATAATATATATATATATATATATATATATATATATATATATAATATATATATATATATATATATATATATATATATATATATATATATATATTATATAATGATCGATTGGAAGTTGTACATGATTTAATTGGTGAAAAATTGGAATCCTAGCAATTATTGACAGCCTAACACAGCAATGTTGAGAGTTTAGATTACAGAATCATGGCAGCCTCTACTCCTTTGTGGGGATTTCAACATTTAATATGTTTCGTAGTTAAGATCTCAGTATTTCAATGCTTATTATTGCTAAATGATTGTATAGTCACTTATGTTGAGAAATGAGACCTGAGAACCAATACAATTAAATTCTATAAGACAGTAAGAATGAAAATTGAGTCGACAGAAATAGGTCTTATACCAATGAAAATGTTGAATAGGGGCGTTTGGGCTAAGGCAAAAAGTACTACATACCGCCAGAATTTTTATTTCCGAATTTGTTTTGTGGATCTCGGAGATGGCTAATATACGAGTGGTTGTTCGCAAAATGTTTATGTACATATTTTTATAATTCATTTAAAGTTGGTTTCGTGCCTTGTAATGAGGTAACAACATATTTTGTGAAGTTTTGTTGATGTGGCCATATACGTCAAGGGATGAATATATATCGGTTTTACACATGTGTATAAATATTTCTTGATCTATACTATTATTTGAATACTCTCAATGGTCACCAGCAAAGGTATGAAAAAAAAAAATCTAGATATTCGTCAGAGAGATTACGCTCCCATCGACAGGCTACAGGCGCAAAGGAAGAAATTAGGCACAAAGGTTATATTTCGTCTCTTAACTCATGTATGCAGGAACTATTCACTATCTGAGAAACAAATAAGAGTTAATGTATGTCTAATGTATTTATATTTACAGATCATACGCGTAAAACTGCTTATATTTCACACTTTCCAACCATTATAACCATTGCAAGAATATGTTATGTATAGGATAAATAACGATCCGCACGACTAAGGAACTCTATTAATATTATTCCTTATATGAACTCACACCACCGTAAAGTCATAGATGTAGCTGTTAAGTCAAATTAGCAGGTTTATCTGCTGTTAAAAATTACAGTATACGGTCTGGGTCTTGCTCTGGGCAGACTCTGGGCTTCTATTTCTTTTAATACCTTTGCTGGTGACCATTGGGAGTATTTAAATAAAACTATAGATCAAGAAATATTTATACACATGTGTAAAAACCGATATATATTCATCCCTTGACGTATATGGCCACATCAACAAAACTTCACAAAATATGTTATTACCTCATTACAAGGCATGAAACCAACTTTAAATGAATTATAAGAATATGTACATAAGAATTTTATGAACAACCACTCGTATATTAGCCATCTCC
>JACEEZ010000224.1:2500-29697 GCA_016584305.1 Chionoecetes opilio
GAAATTTGGCATATGCTAATATGATCATAATTAATATTTTCAAGAAAAATCCCATAATAAACAATAAAAAAAAATTTATAATAATAATTTGTAGTAATTTGGGAAAATTGGGCAAAAATATGTTTGAATGCCCCCCCTAGTTTAAAATGTTTTTTACTGTTTTTATGTAAATCTTATAGAAAAAAATTTTCCGAAAACAGTATATCCTTTTACTTTATAACAGATACGGGGGTTCATCCCTTTGAGAATTTCCCCCGGGGTCTTGGGTAAAACGAAGGGCCCTGCGCAAGGGCGCCCAGTGCGTTAAATAGGGCCTTAAATGGCGTTACCCTTTTATAGATCCCCCGCACCTAATGATTATGCCCGTAGACTGTGAAGGTAAAAATAAAAAAAAACATAAAAGAGACAAAGATTTTAATTTGAAGACAATAAAAAAGTATAGACGAAACAATAGGGGAAACAGAAGTATTAAAAATAAAAACAATAAAAAACTTGAGACATTTTTTTTTTTAATTTTAGGGTTAAGATCTATAGAATTTTGTTTAATACTCCCAACGAAGTTGGAGGGGTTAGTTTTTACCCCCACGTTGTCTGTCTGCGCTGTTGTCTGTCTGTCTGTCGTCTGTCTGTTTGTTTTGTGTACAGGGTTTCTCAAAAAGTACCCCAAAAGATTGGACCAAACCCGATACCAAGTCTATTTTTTAAAGGAAGAACTGATTTAATTTTGGTGAAATCATTTAAAATGTTGCCATGGCAACCCAATTTATGAAATATTCGGCCGGGGGTAGCGCTATACTGAGTGCCTTTTAATATAATAAATAATATATTAAAATAAAATTTTATCATAAAATTATATATATATATTATATTATAAAATTATAATCACAACTTTTTGCCTAGCAACCAATGATGAAAATTCGGGCGGGGGGGAGCGCTCTACGAGGCCCCCCCCCCAGTTTTAGGGTTTTTTTTTAATTTTAGGTGTCAAAAAATTTGGTTTTCGGAATGCGGAATTGCGATTTCGAAAAGGTTTTGAAAAAAATTGCGGAATTGGATTTCGGATGGGCAGGCGGAATGCGGGAAATTTCATTGGGAAATTTGGGAAAAAAAATTTCCCATGCCCACCTTTATATCCCTACTTAATATGAAGGGCCAAAAATGAACCGCATTCTAGGGGGCCTGACTAGAGGTCAGGACCAGACTATCTCTCTTCTCTCTCTCTTCTCTCTCTCTCTTCTAGAGGAGAGAGAGAGAGGAAGAGAGAGAGGAGAGAGAGAGAGGAGAGAAGAGGGGGAGAGGGGGAAGAGAGAGAGAGAAAAGAGAGGAGAGAGGAGAGAGGAGGGAGCGAGCGAGGCGAGCGAGCGAGCGAGCGAAGGGGAGAGAGAGAGAGAGAGAGAGGAGAGAGAGAGACGAGAGAGAGAGGAAAAAGAAGAGAGAGAGAGAGAGAAAAGAGAGAGAAGAGAGGGGAGAGAGAGAAGAGAGAAGGGGAGAGAGAAGAGAGAGAGGGAGGGGAGAAGAGAGAGAGAGAAGAGAAAAAGAGGAGAAAGGGGAAAGAGAGAGGAGGGGGGGAAGGGGAGAGAAAGAGGAGAAAAAGAGAGAGAGAGAGAGAGAGGGAAGGAGAAGAGAAGAGAGAGAGAGAGAGAGAGAGAAGAGAGAGAGAGAGAGAGAGAGAGAGAGAGAGAGAGAGAGAGAGAGAGAGAGAGAGAGAGGAGAGAGAGAGAGAGAGAGAGAGAGGAGAGAGAGAGAGAGAGGAGAGAGAGAAGAGAGAGAGAGAGAGAGAGAGAGAAGGACAGAGAGAGAGAGAGAGAGAGAGAGAGAGAGAGAGAGACTTTCTGCAAAATATAAGACAAATTTGAAATTACTGAAATTACAAATTAGACAGAAGCAAAAATAGCCATTTATTTACTAAACGCCGTTTATTAAGCCTATTGTTAGCCTATATATAAGTTAATAAACCCGTTTATTAACCACAATAGACACTGGTTAGTGGTTACTAACCACTAACCACTGCCAGTAACCAGTGTCTATTGTCTAATTTGTGCAATCTTAGTACTTCACTAACACAACAACAGTATATGTAGGATAAATCAGTAATCACACACACGGCCAGCGTAGTGAGCGTACACGCTCTCAATCCTAAGTCCCAGAACGCACTGACTGAGTGAGTGACTGTGCTACACTAGCTACAACACTAGCTAGCGATGCTTGGACGATGCTTGCTTGGTCTTGGTACGAAGACCGTTTTTTCTCGTAATTGAAAACTGATTAGTTTCTGCGACAAAAACACAACAAGTTTGGTAGGGGCCGAAATAAGAATCAGTCCAAAACATTGCAAACAATATCACAAAGCAGTATAACACACATTTCAGCAAGTGTTATTGGAGTGGTCTTCATAATCCAAGACACTTTTGTCTTGGAAGACAAAAACCGCCCCTCTTTTTTGGCAAAAAAAAAAAAATTGGCAGTGGGGCTAAATTTGGTTGGGAATTATGTCAGCAGGCAAAATTTTAAGGGGATGTAAAAATTTTTCATTGTTTAAAAATTTGGGGGTTAAAATTCCCTTTTTTTCGGGACCGAAAGGAAGAACCGAAAAATTTTAAGTTTTTGGATTTTTTAAAAAGGGGAATTCCCAACCGCTTTTTTTCAGGGAAAGGCCAACCGAAGATTAATTCAAGGCGGAAAGGGAATTTTAAAAGCGGAAAAACCCACCCGTATAAGGGTTTTGAAATGGGGGAAGGGAAAGTAAAAAGGGTGCGAATTAGTTTTAAGAGGGGTTGGTTTTTAAGTTCATATGGAACCCAGGTGGGGAATTAAAAATTTTTTAGGGGGAAAAGGTTTAAAAAGGAGGGTGGAAAATTCTTACCTTTTAAATTCCCAAAAAAATGTTCTAAAATGTTTGAAAAAAAAGGGGCCTTCCCAAAATTTTTTTTTTCATCCCTTTAGTGCCTTCTTTCTTTTTCTTTGGTTTTGTTTCCGGTCCCCTTCCCGCCCTCCTTACCCATTTTCATTTTTGCTTCCTCTTCTCTCTCTCTCTCCTCTCTCTTTTTTCTCCCCTTCTCTCTCCTCTCTTCTTCTCTCTCTCTCTCTTCTTCTCTATTTTCTCTCTTTCTCTCTCTCTTTCTTCTCCTCTCCTTCTCTCTTCTCTCTCTCTCTCTCTCCCCCTCTCTCTTCTCTCTCTCTCTCCTTCCTCTCTCTCTCTCCTTCTCTCTCTCTTCTCTCTCTCTCCTCCCTTCTCTCTCTCTAAAATTGCAGCAGCTTAAATTAGCATTAATAATATATAATTTTGTAATTTCATTTGACCTGAGGTCCCCAAAGGAGGAGGTTGTGTTGGTTAGCTCTCGGTTTAAAATGGCTACGTTTTGATGGAGAGTGTTTTGGTTGGGGCGGGGGAGGGGGGGTGTTGGGGCTTCTGCTGTGGTGGGAGTGGTATTGGGGTAGTATTGAAGGAGGCTGGGGGTAAAACTAGTGTGGTAGAGGGAGGGAAAAGGGGTCGAGGGGAGTGTAGTGAAGGGGGGGGAGTGCACTTAAGACTATTTGGAGGCGATCGGGGACCAAAAAAAGGGAGTTTTGCAAGTGAAGTAAAACGTTTTAAAAAAGCGTGGTAAAAAACAGGAAAAGTAAACCCCCCTTTTTTCTTTTTAATTGGGGAGGTGGGGGCAAGTGGTTTGGTGGGGGGGTTACATGCGGGGTTACTGGGGGGTCCCCAAGGAGACGTGCCGGGGGGCAAACTACAAAAGGTTCCTATAAGCCCAACAGGATTGGTTAAGGGAAGGTTTTTGATTATGGACCCCCGAAGGAGAAAAAGGCAAACAATGCCATTTTGTGTGCAGAAACTCTTTTCGGGTACTCTCGGGGCTGCAAGAGGAATGGGAGGAAAGGAGGAAAGACGATACTCATTACCCGAAGGTAAAATCTTGGTTTTTGGGTGCGTCAAAATTAGGCTCTCGACAGCGGTTCTATGCGAGGGGGATGCGCAAAATTTCGGTGAGTTACCCGGGGAAAAAGGGGATGGGTTTATTTTGTGACAAGATAGTTGAGTGCATGGCGGACCAAGGGGGAAAAACCCCATCTCTGCCTGAGCCGGGGGGGAAATGATTTTTGATGTTAAAGAATTGGGGAAAGCTACGGTGGTTAAAAGGGAAAGCTGTATAAAGTTGGGGACAGGGGGGGGTTCCCCGGGGTGTGGGGTTTCCTTTCCCAAAGGCCTTTTTGCGACTTGGGTACCCCCAAGGGCTATTGCTTTTAAATTGCTGCTCATTTCATTGAAAACCAAAGGGTTGGGCCTTTGTCGAAGCGGGACTTCTTTTTTTCGGGCATACCCACCTCAAACCCGCGGGGAGGGGGGTGCATTTTTTGGGGGAAAGGATTTCAGATTTTTGTCTGAATCCCTTGAAAGGGAGGTAGAGCACGAAAGGTTTTTTTTAAGATAGAAAACCCGGGGAGTAGACACTGGGGTCGGGGTAAAAAAAAACTTGCGACACGGGAGGATTTTAAAAGGCAGGGAACTAATGATCGTAAGAGGAGAGAGGGGAGGGGTTTATTTTAAAAAAAGGGAAAAGGGGAAAAAAAAAAGAGGAGTTGCTTAAAGGGTCTACTAAAAAACTGTGGGGATTTTTTTAAAAAAAGAAATTTCTAAAGGGGAAAAAATGTGGGTTTTTGATAAAATAGCAAAACAAAAACAGGGTTGGGATTTTCGGGAAGGTATTTGATCCGGAGGTCGGATAGCGGGGTATAAGCTTTTTTCCCAAAAGGACAGAGAGGCAGGCAGTGGGGGAGTTGCGCTTTATGCAAGAGAACATTGCAGTGTTGTGTCAAAAATTTTTTTATAAAAACTGACAGCATAGATTATAGGGAGGGTTCGGAGGGGAACTGAGAAAAGGTTTTGGGAGTGTAGGGGGGGCCCCCAAACTTATGTAAAAGATTCATCCTATATGGGAAAAAAAAACAAGGTTTTGCAGATAAATCGATATGCGGGGTGGGAGATTTTAATCTTGGAATAAGACTGGGATTTAACCCTTTTCACGCACGAAAGTTTAAAAAGTTTTTCCTCCCTGCGACATCATCGGGGGCTCTCTAAGGGGGGCCCCTAAGGGCCTGACGCGGCGAATTTTTTGGGTTAGTTTTTAAATTTCAACCACGATTTTTTCTTTTTTCCGACTTTATTAATATCGTTGGTTTCGCAAAAATTTATTCTCCCCTTATAAAACAAAATAACAAAAAAAATGCAAAAAATAGGTTTTTTAACACTTTAAAAAAAATTGAGAAAAAGAGAAAAAGAAATTTTTCGTTTCACCACTTCGTAGTTCATACTTCCGAGTAAACTTTTAGGTTTTATATGCCAAAAAAAGCGGATTTTTTTAGGTTTCAACCTACCTTTAGAATTTAATTACCCCAGTATTCTTGAAAAATGGGGGAAAAGTGAAACCCCATGTTGGAAACGGATTAGGCTAAAAAGATGGTTCCCCGGGCTCGGACACTTTTAAAGGGCGGGCGTCCGGCTGACGGGCTGCCTGTGAGAGATAGCGGGAACACAAGCCCTTATCACTTAAAACCCACCCCACGGCGACTTGAAAATTAGTTTATTTTATAGGCCTAGCTTGGATCTTTGACGCGAAAATTTTGACGCGATTCTGTAAATACTTTATTTTGGCGAATTTTTAAATGTTTTTTGACGCAGTTCGCGTCAAAATCAATAGGGGGCCCCGTTTGACGCGATCGCGTCACCGTGCGTGAAAGGTTAAATTATGGGAGACAACGACGCAAGGAATTTTTAAAATATAATCCGGGTAACTTCCTAAGCCAAGCAATAAAGGCCTACTAGAGGAGAAAATACTCTAGATTTTTTTATGACACACAAAGAAATCTTTTACAGATTGGGGTCGGGGGAAAAGTTAGAAAATACCCCATTATAAATCAGATTTAGTTTAAAAATGGGAAGTTGGAAAATTGTGTCAAAAAGCAAAAAAATCCCTAATTTCAAAAAGGCCAATTTCGGGATTAAGAAGAAACCGGGAGTTGAAAATAAGGGTGGGGATGGGGGGGAAAAATTTTCCCACGGAAAAGAGGTCAAGGACAGGGCGGGGGACAGCGGGAAAAGGCCAAATTTTAGTCCTGAGCCGATAAGCCAATAAGCCAATATTTCCCCAGGACCCTATCTAGAATTTGTTTCTCAAACCAGATTTTTCCCTAGGATTTTTAAAATTTTCCTCTATTTTGGGATTTACCCTAAAAAAATTTTTTTTGGGTTTTTTTCCATAATCTGGAAAAAATCCCTAAATATGGGAAAAATTGAAAAAAAAATTTTCTAACAGCCTTTGCAATTTTGATTCCCTCAAGAGTTATTCCGATTTTTTATTCCCCTTTTCCCCCATTTTTAGGGGTTTTTTTTTCATATTTGGTGTTTTTTTTGTGATTTTTTTGGGGAAAATTTTTATATTTTGGAAGGGCAAAATTGTAAATGGTTTCCTTTAAAATGTTTGTTTTTTTTGTTCATGTATTTTTAAAGGGTGATTTTTTTTTGGCGGTTTGGTGCTGACTGCTGACGGCGATGAAAACCATCAGCGAAAGAAGCACGGATCGACTGTTCAATCCATGTCTGATAGCAGCGATGCTCTGGTGTCACCACGGGGTTTTTGGACTCCTGAACCCCAATTGTCGGGGCTGCAGAGTAGGCCAGATCCAGTCCTGGAACACCCAAGGGCCTTGAAGAAGGGGGGAATACCACACATACTTTATCACCGTAATGTTAGTCTCTTTACAATGAAGAAGTATGGATTTTTCCTTTCCCAAAGGGGTTCAAATAAAATCAGAAAACGTCGCCCCGGGAGGAGGGCATAAAGGGGACCCCTAGTACTAGCAGGGTTTTTCCAAAGTATTCCTCTTGCGGAAGCAAGAAAGTACATGAAGCCAAAGACAAGGGAGCCACTCACCCATGGTTGAGCTACGGAAATGAAAATCCGCGACACAAAAAAGGAAACCAAAACCAGAAATCCTTTTTTACTTAGCAAAACCCTTTGTTGTGCAGGGGGTCATACCACAATCGTGTACAAACTCTCCCAAAAAAAGATATTCCCCAGCGGGGCCGGTCTGGGCGGGTGAAAATCGGGAAGAAAGCGAGGGAGCACGCTACGAAAGGCTGAGTAAAGCCCTCGAGGAACTCTTCTTGTATAAAGGGGACTGAATTTTCCCCCAACCCAGAGGTACTGCCTATGATAAACCTCACCTGGCGAGAGATCCATGATTCCCGTGGTATTTCCAAATGAAACCAGCGACAAGAACAGTTCGCCGAAAGTTTAACCGAGTTTGGGGAACACTACGCTTTTTCCCCGATAGAAAAGGAAAGCTTTAACTATCCACGCAGCTCTCAATGGGGACCTTGCCCCACAAGCACACAAAATGACAAAAGATCTGCAAGAAGCAAAAGGGACTAAAATCTGAAGATACTTTAAACCCAAAACGGAATCAGCGAAGAATGAGATCAAAAAAGCAATGTGGTCACATGGCCTCCCGATCAGCAGAAATTTTTCCTGCAGCGTCACTAAAATTTCCCGACACCCTGCTGACAGGAAGTGTGATGTCAAACCCCTCGAAAGAGCTCAACGTCTTGCCACATCCTTTTGGCAGTGACTTGGGCTTTGTGTTACCAGTGGCAAGAAAGCCCCCAAGCAGTACTGCTGTCCAATTGTAAAGGGGTTTTTCAGGAACACGAATATTCCACTCTGAAATTTTTGGCCCCGTGTGTCCTACTCAATTTTGGGGATCTACACCTTTTTTATCCAAAGCTGGAATTTTCAAAGGGGTGACATTCCACTGCCCGCAAACATCTCCCGGGGTTTTTCCCAAACCCGGTGGGATAACATCGACCGACTTGAAGAGACACAAGGGAGCAGGGGACTTTCACAGAGTCAATGGCATTGCTTCCCGTTTTCCGGTTGCGGCTCTGGCCAAGAAGGGCCTGCCCGAGATTTCCAAGTCCAAGAAAAAAGCATCACTTGACCGCATCAATTTTGCCCAAATACCATGTTGGGGGGGGGCAGGGCCACCCAGGATTGAGACGCGTATGCGACACTACCCAAAAAGGGCCAGGATTCAAAAACCAAAAACCAATCCCGCTTCTTACTCGAATGTCAACCATGAAACCAGTCCCTCACATTGGAAATGGGTTCAACACAAATCCGCAGAGACATTTCAGTGGTCCCCGGACACTGTAACACCTCCCCCTATCAATGCTCCCAACAGAAATTCCCCGAATGAATCTTGGACAACGCATGCCCTCATGCGTTTACAGCTTAACAAATTTTTGTGCGTTTTTGTCAAGCACCTTGCCAAGCTGCCGAGGGGTTTTCTGAAAAGAGAATTAAGAAATTACATCAGGGGGGCGTCTTCCACACAACTGCAATCCTCTCCACCCTAGGGAAGAGGTTTCAGGGGTGCAGGGTTTTGAATTTTTGGGGGAATCAGGTGTCATCGCAGAAGGATCAGTGTCGGGGTATGGACGGGGGCCGGGGGTACAACAGAGCAGTGAGACTGCACAAGCTGTTATAAACACTGATGAGGCTTTCATGGAAGGGTTCCTTCCATGGCTAGAAGAAACCCTTCAAGGGACTACACCCTCTGGATGGAACACTGAGAACATCAACACTTCCACAGCAAGTGTCTCAGGGAACCTTTCAAGAGCTGATGGAGAGGAATCATGCACACTATCCGAAAACTCTTCCAAGTTTATTTGAGACCCCAAAAGCACAACCTCTCAGCATTTTTGGGTGTCAAACCCGGGCATGGTTTTAGAATGCTGGACCTGGTTCGAGCCCAAGAAGGGAACTGGATGCTTCACCTAGGACAACCGACAGAATACCGTGGTGTTTTTTCCATGCAAGGGAACATGCCCCTTCCTGACCTACTACTATGCCTGAGTCTCGACTGCCATTTTAACACCCGAGGTCCATGAACACTTCATGCAAGGGGGCTTTTTTGGGGGCCAGTCGGTAGCAAAAAATTTGGACGGTTCCCCGTGGACCAGACCTCGAAAGACGATAAAAAAGCCCCCCAGACACCAGGGGGCACAAAAGGGTTCAGCCTGAAAGGGGGGAGCTGTCGCCAGGTACTTCCCCACATCGGAGTATCGCAGCAGATCTTTAGGCACTCAGGGCCAGGTAGAGGCCAAAAGTATATGGGGTTACCACCCGACCCACAGATGCCCCGGGTAAAAGATAGGCCGATGTCCAATCTTTAGTTAACTGATGGAGACCGCTGGTTTAACCCCTTCAACCAGAGAAAGGGATCTTGCGTTTTTCAACTGCGACACGCACCACCAAAGTTGCCAAAGATTCTGGGGCCCACAGAATAGGAGAGGATGCATTCAAGCCTTCAAGGAAGAGCGCCTGGGACGATACGCCCAAATACATTTCTGAACAGACGAAACGAAACTGAGAACTTCACTAAAAATCAGAAAGAGCCACGCTCACAAGGCCCCGCCAGGAGGCTATCTTTAGGCTGACAGGAACCTATTTGGCAGATGATCCTTGTTTGAGAAAAAGAAAACTCAAAAAGAGTGTGTCTTGGCTCCCCCTGGGGCCTTTTCCCTGGCCTTGCCAGCGGGAGGGCTCTCCGCAAACCCAAAAAGGCTGCCCTAGCAAGGGGTTGGAGAGGAAAGTTTCTCCTGCAGAGGTGATCCCCCGAGCCCCCTGCTACCAAATTGGGGATGGCCCGTCCAGAAACTGAAGGAAACGACAACACTTTTTCACAGCTTGCAGGGCCGCACTAGTCCGTTGTCCATGAGGGGCTAAAAAGGGGGCGCATTGATTTTGTGTTTGACGTCTACAAGGGACCCATCAAAGATGCGAACACCAACAAAAATGCAGCAAGGGGTCCATTCAAAACATTCAACCGGGGGCAACATCCGCATGGAGAAAGTTTCTCGGTAGCTCCTCCAACAAGCAAGTTCATCAAGTTCCTGGAAAAATGGAAAAAAAAAAAACGCACAGGGGGAAAACTCGAGGGAAAAGGGGGGCGTATGCAATTTTAGCGCTTCTTCAAGATCACCAAAGGCAGTGGGGAAAGGCCCTGAGCTTAATCAGTCAAGAAGAAAACAGACCACGCCTCCCCTTTTCCCTAAATTCATGCAGCAGAATCGGGACAAGTTGTCATCACACTGAGAATACAGACTCATGGCCCGTGTCTGGGCATGTGCCACAAGACCCCCAACCCCGTTCAGAAGTGCGGGGCAAGAAACCGGGGCAAGATTCCCGGATACACCACCAGGCGTACCTGGAGGGAGCGTGTGTGATTCATTTATTTGGTATCATCCCTTTACAGGCTTGATACCCTCGTGCATTCGCGGGCCCGGGAAGATTACGAACCAAGCAGGGGAATTGGGCAAAAATACCAGGTGTTTCCAGAACTTGGGCGTCCCTGGGAAATGTCTCCTGAACCTTTGAGAAGTACAGGAAACACCTGCCACATGTCCTGCCATCTACCCCCAAAAACTGAGGTGAAAAAAGCTTCGGGATGAGCTGTTCTGTGCGAGATGGGAGGTTTGGGGTCAAGTCAAATCCCTCCTTGTGAGGACTGCCCCTTCATGCATGCCAAAGTGCAAACTACCAGGCTGCGATCTGGAGGAGATCTGCAAACCAGATTTTTTGCGAAAACCCAAAAGACTGGGGTGGATGACAGATGGGGGACGGCAAACTTGCGTCAACTGGATCGAGGCTCACCAGCACCAGTGCTGTTTTTGCAGCACTGTCCGCAAGTGTGTGCGGTCATGCGAACTCCCTAAGTGCCCTTTCCCAGCAAGGCCCAAATGCGGACATGTGCAGGTTACGACATGCCGAACAAGGGTATTTAAAAAGAGCCGGTAGCCCCCAAAAATCAGATTCCGGGGCTGATAGATGATATTGAGGAGGTTATTGGCCCTATATAAGTACAACCCCTGGGAGCTTTGTGTTTATTTTCAGGGCTTGATTAAATGTGACAATTTATATTCATTTTAGTGACATTTAGGCATTCCTGTCCCCCCAAATTTGACATTTTAAAATTTTCTGAATTTTTGGTAGGTGTGTTATTCAAGAAGTGATAACGCCATTAAGCTCCAGTGTCAAGGGGTTTTTATCAAAAAAAAACAGAGACTTAAAGCTAAAACACCTAAAGAAAAAGTCACCCCGGTGGTACCGATATCCCAAAAATTTGGGTCTTTTGGCCTTGAAAAAAGTGAAGGATTAGGAAGACCCTGGGTGGGATTAGCGGAGTAGGATAAAGGAATGTTTCAAAGGGCCCGCGCGGTAAAGCTGAAAGTGAGGTTGGAGCGTGGGGGGGTTATACCTTTTTTAAGGAAAATTTATTGACGGACGAAAAAAAAATCCTTTTGGAAATAAAGGGCAAGAAAAAAGTGACCCAAAATGGAGACCACATTTAAAAAAACCAAAATTGGAGTAAAAGAAACATGTATTTTAAAATTTAAGGCAGGCAGGGAGCAAAGAAAGTTAACGTGATGGCAGGGCAGTGAAAAATTAACTCGAGTAGCAAGAAAAATTAGAGATTTTAAATAGCAGGGCAGGCGAAAAAAGGCCCTAAAGGGTCTATCAGGTATATAAACCAAGACAAGGGGAATTTGTGGGACCGTTAAGGTCAGAAAGGGTGAGGTCTTAAATACGGACGAAGATTGTGTAAAATCTAAATGATTATTTTTTTAAGTGTTTTACTGGGGGATACACAAAAAATACCCGAAAGTGAACAGATGTTCAAGGAAGCATGAGGAGAAAATCAAAAAAAATTTTGATAACTAGGGGAAAAGGTGGAAGGGGTATGATAAAAAAAAGAATTTTAAACACCGGCCAAGAAATGGGATTCCGGTATTTAAAAGGGAAAGCAAGGGGTTGTTGTGAGTCGTTAGTGCACATTTTTTTGGAAAAACAGTTGAGAAGGCGATGTGCCCAAAAGTGGAGGAAAGGAAATTTATCCAATATTTAAGAAAGGGGGACAGAGGACTAAAAATCAAATTGTCGACCCTAAGTCTAACTCATGGTAGGGAAAATTTTTGGAAAATTATTGCAAAAACATTAGAGAGCACTAATAAACATAGTTTGATCAATGATTCACAACGGTTCACCAAGGGTGGTCATGTCGCACCAATTTTTGAGTTTTTATAGAAAATTTTAGAGACGGCAGAAAGAAAGGATTTGATTAAAATTGGACTTTGAAGGGGATTTTTACGAAGACCACACGAGAACTCTTAAAAAAGGGGTTTGGCTTGGAAAAGAGGGAAGGGTTTTTCGTTGATAAGCTTGGCTAAATAATAGGTAAAAAAAGGGGTTTCAATTTAAGGTTCTAAACGAATGGGGGGAGTAACAAGGGAGTCCACAAGGTCTGTTTTGGGTTTTTACTATTTTTGATTTACATCAACGACTTGGATAGTGGGATTAACAGTGATATCAGCAAGTTTGCTGATGATACTAAGGTAGGTAGGATTATTGGATCACAGTCTAATGTAAACATATTGCAGGGAGACTTAGATAAACTTAATGAGTGGGCAGTCAGATGGCAGATGGAATTTAATATTGATAAGTGCAGCGTTATGAATGTTGGTAGAAAAATCCCTGGTAATAGATACACCATACGCAATGTATCGCTGAAAAGATCAGAAGGTGAAAAAGATGTTGGAGTGAGGGTGAGCCCAGACCTCCGACCTAGGAAACAATGTATTGAGGCTAGAAATAGAGCTAATAGAGTGTTAGGATTAATTACCAGAAGTGTTAAAAGTAGAAGTGCGGAAGTTATTCTAAAGCTTTATCTGGCTCTAGTCAGACCTCACCTAGACTATGCGGTTCAGTTTTGGTCTCCATATTACAGGATGGATATAGCCTTGTTAGAATCAGTACAGAGAAGGATGACCAAAATGATACAAGGGATGCGTAACTTTAGTTATGAGTGGAGATTGAAGTTATTAAAGTTACACTCACTCGAGAGACGCAGGGTAAGGGGCGATCTGATAGAAGTTTTTAAGTGGATAAAGGGATTTAATAAAGGAGAGGTAGGAAAAGTTCTTACGGCTTTTAACCAGGGTAGAACAATAAGTAATGGATTAAAGCTGGAAGGGCGTAGATTTAGGAAGGAAATAGGGAAAAACTGGTTCACAAAAAGGGTGGTGAATGAGTGGAATGGACTCAGTAGACAGGT
Organism: Chionoecetes opilio; assembly: GCA_016584305.1. Lineage (NCBI taxonomy): Eukaryota > Metazoa > Arthropoda > Malacostraca > Decapoda > Majidae > Chionoecetes > Chionoecetes opilio. Next base: position 15,671 of record JACEEZ010000224.1, read on the forward strand.
AGTTAGTGCGGAGTCATTGGGGAGCTTTAAAGAGGGGCTGGACAGGTTCATGGATGGGGATGGAAGGTGGATGTAGGTAGTGTTAGGTGACAGGAGCTACCACGTGTAGGCCTCGCGGCTTCTTGTAGCTTCCTTATTTTTTTATGTTCTTCTTATGTTCTTATATAACATGATCAATCGGGAAAAACTACCCGATTTCATGATGCTATTTATTTAGATAACGCTAATTTATGCATGCTGCTAATTCATTTATCAGAAAACGAAATATATCAATGGAAAGCTAATGAAATTCCACTTCTATTGATATTCGCCATGGAAAACGTTTTGCAAAATATTAAATGGCGAAGAGTTTAAATGAATTCATGTTCATGTTCATGTTCATGCATGTTTCTTGAGTCTCATAATGGCATTTGTTTTAGTGTATTTTACGGTTTTTTATTTGATAATATTATAGAACAAACCTTTCCGCAGATAACAGTATATCTTTTATACTGATAAACATATATTTGGGAGGGGAAAATTTCCATTAGCTGGCAAACATGAGCGGCAACTGGAGTTTGTTGGTCCTAGAGAGATTGATTGATTGATTATAGTTTTAAGGCGACGCAACTGCGGGGTTATTGACGCCTGTCCTAGAGAGAGAGAGAGAGAGAGAGAGAGAGAGAGAGAGGGTTGGAGAGAGAAAAAAAAAGAGAGGGAAGGAGAAAGAGAGAGGGAAGGAGAAAGAGAGAGGGAAGGAGAAAGAGAGAGAGGAGAAATAATACGCGAGAGAGAGAGAGAGAGAGAGAGAGAGAGAGAGAGAGAGAGAGAGAGAGAGAGAGAGAGAGAGAGAGAGAGAGAGAGAGAGAGAGAGAGAGAGGAGAGAGAGAGAGAGAGAGAGAGGGAAGGAGAAAGAGAGAGAGAGGAGAGAGAGAGAAGAGAGAGAGAGAGAGAGTAGAGAGAGAGAGAGAGAGAGAGAGAGAGAGAGTGTTACATTGTTACCATCATAATGGATATGGTGTAAGTGACACAAACGAGGGCACGTAGCCACACTCGCCGTATTGAGTCCGCTAAGGTCACTGGCAAACCGATGTTCGGAGACTCGGCAGCATGCATATAGTCCTTTAAGCCTTAACCCTTACCATTTATGATGATAGTAAGACAATCTCAATTGCTTCTCTTTTCTGGTTTTATTGGACAAACTTGAACAGTATACACAAAATAGATTTACTGAAAATACAGGATATATTTGCATATGGAGTGTTTACATGAATAGTTAATATAATGATATGAAAAGAACATGTAATAATAAGGAATAAAAAGTAGAAAGATTGTGTAGTAAGATTGTGTGTAAATACAACAGGTAGTTATATTAAAAGGTGTATGTACAGTATGTAAGATGTTATGTTTACTTAGGTAACACCTTTGTTACCCTTAGTCACCCCTAAAACATTTTCTATGGAGTGTTACCCTTAGTCACCTAAAACATTTTCTGTGGAGTGATATGATTGTGGTCCCGTAAATTAAGCGAGCATGTTGATGAGGTAGAGAGCAGGTGGAGCGAGGTTCTCTTTTGGGTGGACAGCTTGCGGTGAGGAGTGGCTGTGGAAGGCTCCGTGGGTAGGCCACGTGTGTGCTGAGAGTGGTACAAGGGAAGTAATTGTGTGATTGACTTGGTGTGTGATTGACTTGTTGTATGATCAACTGATGGTGTATGGTGTATGGTGTATGTGTGTCGGAGGTGTGTGGCGTGAGCAGCAGCTCAGCTGATGGTGTATGGTGTATGGTGTATGTGTGTCGGAGGTGTGTGGCGTGAGCAGCAGCTCAGCTGATGGTGTATGGTGTATGGTGTATGTGTGTCGGAGGTGTGTGGCGTGAGCAGCAGCTGGTTGTGTCGGATGCGTGTAGCCTGGTGTGTGGTTTGTGTATGTGCTTGACTGGCGTGTAAGCCTGATGGCGTGTGATGGTGTGTGCTTAACTGTGGCGAGTAGCCTGGTAAGTGGTGATGGTGTTGGATGGTGATTGGTGGATTGATGTTTGAGACATCAAAGGGCTATCATATATTTATTTCTTTGTTTATGTACATATATGATTATGAAAATATATAATATGTTAAATAGAGAAGTGAGTCAATATTTGCCTGGTGGTTGTGAGAGTGAGGTGTGGTTGTGAGAGTGAGGTGTGGTTGTGAGAGTGAGGTGTGGGGAGTGAAAATCTAGTTACCAACCAGCCGGCCCGGGATAACTTCTCTACGGGAGAAGCAAGGTACAGTGTTAGGTATTGCACAATATTTACTGTGCATGTTTTTGCAGCAAGGAGCTGCAGTGTGGTGAAGTGTGGCTGGGGACGTAACACCTTCGAAAACCGAGAGAACGGGAAAGAAAGGAAAAGTGAAAACGGAACGGAAAGGTACACTGAAGTATTATCGCGTGTGCTGCTATAGTACTCCCCCTCTATGTAGTTGCGAGGTAGGAGGAACGAAACCGTTTTCTTGGAAAGACCCGGCACCACACTGGAAGTACTTCGTGGTCTTGCATCAGGTGTGGTTGCTGTAGAGTGGAGCAGGTACGCAGGTTTTACGCGGTCGATGGAGATAACGTCCGAAGTCCCGTTGCGGTTGATGGTGAAGTTCTTCCTCGTCCTACGGATGACTTCAAAGGGGCCCTGGTACGGTTGCTGAAGGGGCTTCTTGACTGCGTCTACCCTGACAAAGACGTGAGTGCAGCTGTTGAGGTCCTGGCTGACGAAGGTCCTGGAGGGAGAGGTGCGAGGCTGCACAGGCTGAAGGTTCTGCATGGAGTCCTTGAGGCTGCTGGCGAAGTCCTGGATACTGTAAGGCCTGGAATCAGGTGTACTGGCAAGGAGTTCACCTGGTAGCCTGAGTGTAGTTCCGTAGACGAACTCAGCAGAGGAGTGGCCTAGATCTTCCTTCAGTGACGTTCGTATGCCGAGGAGGACAAGGGGTAGAGCAACAGCCCAGTCTTCACGTTGGTGGGCTGAAGCTGCCAGAGAAGACTTGAGTTGCCGGTGGAAGCGTTCGATGAGACCGTTGGCTTGTGGGTGATAGCTGGCGGTCCTGTAGCGTCGAATGCCGAGCAGAGTCATGACGTTATTCCACAGGCTAGACTCGAACTGGCTTCCACGGTCCGATGTGAGGCTGAGAGGGACACCGAATCTGGAGACCCACGTACTGATGAAAGCACGGGCGACGGAGTCCGTTGTGATGTCCACAAGAGGTGCAGCTTCAGGCCAGCGGGTGAATCGGTCGGCGCAGGTAAGGATGTACCGGTAGCCGTTTGGAGGAAGACAGCGGGCCAACGATGTCGACGTGGACGTGGTCGAATCTTGAAGAGACTGGCTTGAATGTTGCTGCAGGAGAGTGTGTGTGGCGTGTCACCTTTGAAGCTTGGCACTTGATGCAGGTGCGAGTCCACTGTCTGACATCCTTGTTGATGCCCTGCCAGATGAATCTGGAAGTTACCATGTGTTGCGACGCTCGGATGCCAGGGTGAGAGAGGTCGTGGAACTGACGGAAGAGCCGGTAACGATGCTGCTTTGGAATGTACGGCCGGACAGCGTCAATAGAGACATCAGCGTAGAGGTGCTCTTTGGTCCCTGGAAGTTGGATCTTCTTCATCTGCAAGGCAGCGATCTCCTGGAGTTGCTGCAACTCAGCATCATTGGCTTGGTCAGCGGCAATGGCAGCATAGTCGACGAGAGAAGAGATGGCCGAGATGTTGCGTGACAGTGCATCAGCTGGAGCATTATCGGCCCCCTTTGTCGTAGCGAATGTCAGTGGTGACTGCGAGATGAATTCGATGTGACGCAGTTGTCGCGGTGTGTAGGTAGTCTTGTTGTTGACGTGTATTATTATTATTATTATTATTATTGGTGTTCAACTATGTGTTCTGTGTTCTGTATACTTGATTTTGGGTCCTGGAACACCTGGCTAATCCACTCCCTAGGCAATACGCTAACCCTTTTAAAAACTCAAACCTCAGCTCGCCAAATGTTCTCAGGTGTTCAGGTCGTCAGGTCATTAGGCGTCAGGTCTTGAGTATCGTGACTCTTTATAAAGAGGTTTCTGTAGAGGAGAGTCACTTGGACACAGACCTCCGTACCAGCAACTCACAAGTCTTCAAGTCACCAAGTCACATCCAAACCACGGCAGGAGCAACTCACCAGTCCGCGAGTCACCTTACCTGTTACCTTTTAACCCAGAGTTAATAAACGACTATCAAAGCAGAGTTATCTGTTTCTGCTCACCCTAAAAGTGACATACCAAAATCACTTTACACATGGTGATAGCAGTGGGATCTGGTAACAGGTTAATCACTTCTTGACTTCCGCGCCGCCACATCGTTCCTCATCAAGCCGCCGCTACATCAACTACTTGCGCCGCCCTTATCTGTGTTCCATCCAACCGGCTGTACCTGTCTTCCACGTGTGACTCCGCGTCGCCTGATCTTCCTCCAAGCTGCCGCCCACGCCGCCACTAATACCCCAGCCACCTACGCGGCACGCCGCCCCTCCACACATCGCTTCCTTTTTCATCGCGCTGTATCTTCCACATCCACCGCCTGCTACGCCCAGCTCTCCACCGCCTCCACCTATGGCCCTTCGCGCTCCTCCACCTGTTCCTACTCCACGACATTCGTTAAGTACCATATCATTATTTTATTCCTGTGCTCTCTATAGCTTGTGTCTACATATGCTTGCTATACCCAGTTGAGTTGTGACTTACTTTTGAGTGCATAATTCATTTTTTGGTTTCAATTTTTTGTAGTGCCATACCTTTTGTGATACTGTGGTGTGTTTCCACCTTGTTATTTTATTCATTTATGACTGTGTGCTGATCCTTACCTGTCATACCCGCAACGCTGTGTGACTGTTACAGCGTCCGCCTCACAGTGTCTGTCCGTGTCTGATACTCCTGCCCTTTGGATTTTATGGGTTTCCGCTGAGTTACGGTATTTGTACATTGTGAGCGTAACGGCTCTTTTATTTAGCCCTTTTCTTTTTTCTTTGTTACATAAGTGATAAACTGACACTCCACACTCACATATGCCTTGTTCCGTAAGTGATACACTAACACTCTCCAACTTACACTGTGTTATTTCACTTTATTCACGTTCTCTCGCGTGTTTTCCATATCTACGTACTCTTATCTAGGATATTACATTATTATTATTATTATCATTATTTGCCATAACTGTTGTGTACTCGGATATTTTATTCCTTTCTTCTTCACAAATTCACCTGTCATCATGCCACCACCAGCGCCAACTTCAGTCACTCTGGTACACGAGGTTCCTTCCCTTCCCAAATTCACAGGCAACAATATTCCTGTACACATATTACTCAAAGATGTTGACGATGAGATCGCGCGTCGTAACATCACTGACGATGCAATCAAAATCGCTCAACTAAAGTCTCGCTGTGACTTGTCTAACTGCCTTGCAGGAAAAATACCTGCAGAGTGATTTATTTCTCATAATTAAGACATATGACGAATTTAAGACCACATTCAATAAATATTTCAGTGGCAGTCAGAAATCCGGTATCCTTGCTCCACTCTTTAGACTTGCAGACACTCACAAAAGGCAAGAACACCCTATTCCAGTCATGTCAGCTTTGCAAAAATCTTCTAACGTCAAATTAGACTTGATAAGACAGCTGGAATTTTTAGAATGGGTTGATGAAGATGGGAAAATGAGTCTACAAGCTGTCGGTAACCTTTTTGGATACTACACATATATGTTCCTCATACACCCTTCCACAGCTAAACAGGCGTCTGATAGTCACTTTCACTTTGCTCCAACAGACACCTTAACTGCATTTACTTCCAATTTTGAGGACTCTTCGTCACTAGTGTTTTCAAACAATGCACATTCTTCTATGTCTGCTGCTGTATCTACACAACACCAACACCAACACCACCAACCACGAAGCACTTCTCGTCCTTCTTTCAACTCAAACACTCGTTCACCCTAAAAAAATCGCCAAAGACAACGCTCATCTTCACATTCACGACAGTCCCGTGCTAATCACTCACCTGCCTCGTATTGCTATTACTGCAAAAACAAGGGACACACGATCGAGCGTTGCTTCACACGACAACGTCATTTTCCAAACCAGCAGTATGTTCCACGCTTTTGTGATCACCATGGTCAATGTGGTCACGACACTTCTGAATGTCGCGCAGGAACAAACGCTCTCGATATTCACAGCAACACAACACTTCTGACGGTCGTGAAGGACCACAATCTCCTCGCCATTCACAACAGTATAACCTCAATGACTACCACGTGACGTGCACTCCTCCAAGCAACACGAACCAGATCACACAGATGAACCTTCACTCCCTTTTGTATACCATTTCTAATACACTTTGGGAGGACCCAATGATTTTACAAGCTGAAGTCAACCAGCACTACTTCACCTTGTTTATTGATACAGGTTCTTCAGTAAATATCATGACTAAAAAGTGCTTTGATAACATCAGATCTGTGCGTAATCGTAAAGTAATAATTTTAGAACCTTCTGACCTGCAACTTTGTGGAATCGATGGAACCGCACTCACTACTCTAGGTAAAGTTATGTTTAACACATACCTATGTCCTGACTTGCCACCTGTCAGCCTGACTTACTATATAGCAGACGGCATAACCATTCCAGCTGACGCTCTCATTGGCCGTCCTGCTCTAACCCAACAACAGATAGACCTATACCCACGCTTACATGGAATCTATTGGCGTGAACGTTTCATTCCAGAGGTCTTGAAACAATCTAGAGCTTTTCCTGACTCTGTTCACACTGACATTGTCTCCTCCACTGCATGCGACTCTCCCGTGTCTTCACAAGCTCTTGATTCCACATGCACTCCTACTGACAAATCTCTGATACAAGTGTTCTCCATTCCTAGTTCTCCACTTGCAATGCCTAACCAACCTTTCTCGCTCAAAACGAAAACGTAAGACCTTCGTCGAGTATGTAGCCACAGACGCTTCTACGTCTAATAACACCACTCCACTCCCAGAAGTCTCACTTTACAAGGTCTTAGAAGACCAAGCTAAGCACTGTCACGCTGTCATCTCGTCCAACGTTGAGCTTCTACCACACACCTGCACCCGGGTAGACGTTCGGGTAAAAGGCGTTGCGAACGTCGATGCTATGTCTCTCCCTGAGACGGTCACTCATTCTGCTCTAGCTGTTCCTGCAGCGCTGTGCAGACTCAAAAATCATGGCAGATCAAACCTTTATGTGGTTAACGTCACCACAGTTCCAGTCACTCTCACTTGTGGTACACGTCTTTGTACATTTTACGTCTACCCAGCTGACGTTCGTGTCGACGAATGTCCACAAGAGTCCACGAGTTCAGTTAACTCTATTTCAGTTCAGGCGCCTTCAAATTTGTCTGACCTTCAAGCTCATGTGCAAACCCCAGACCATCCAGATCACAGGATGAGCTTATTCAACTTTTGACCGACTTCAGGAGTATTGTGTCTCTCCCCCGGGGAGACACTAGGTAAAACCAACATCGTCACTCATAGATTAAGCTTATGAAAGACGCCCAACCTGCCTACATACCAGCATATTCGCATGGCCCACAGTAAGAATGCCATTGTCGATCGATGGTCTCCGAAATGCTAACTGATGGAATCATTGAAGACTCGAGCAGTCCATTCAATAGCCCAATGTTTCCCGGTTCCAAAGAGCTCAGGCGAATGGCGCCCTGTAGTCGATTTCCGAGCTCTTAACAAACTGACTGTTCCTTCTCGGTATCCCATGCCAGTCCTCGAGGATATTTTGCAGAATTTAGGTGATCATAACACTGTTTTTTCCACCTTGGATTTGTGCTCCGGCTTCTGGCAAGTCGAACTTGACGCAGAAAGCCGTGAATACACTGCTTTTTCTACACCCTCAGGACATTACCAGTACTGTCGCATGCCTATGGGTCTTCTGGATCACCCGCGACGTTCCAACGCTTGATCAATTCCATATTCACTGGTTAATGGGTAATACACTTTTTTCCTACCTTGACGATTTGATCGTTTTCTCTAAATCAGTCCCAGAACATCTCCAGAAACTCAGAAAAGTTTTCACTCGTCTTCAGGACGCAGGCTTGAAACTTAAACTCTCCAAATGCGCGTTCCTACGCAAAGAAACTACCTTTCTTGGCCATCTTATTAACGCTGACGGTATTCAAACGTCAAATGACAAAGTCAGCGCTGTAACTAATTATCCTACTCCAGTCAATGTAGATCAAGTCCGTAGTTTCATAGGACTTAGCTTCTATTACCGCAGATTTATCAAAGGATTTGCTGCCATGGCTTCTCCACTCACTCACTCTTCAAGAAAGATGTGCCCTTCCAATGGTCTGACAGTCAGGAAAACGCTTTCGCTGCTCTTAAGCACGCTCTCACTTCTGCGCCTGTTCTTGCGTACCCTGACTACACTAAACCTTTCATTCTCAACACTGACGCTAGCTACACTGGTCTCGGTGCAGTACTCATGCAAGACCACGATGGTAAACAACGCCCCATCGCGTATGCCTCTCGTCTACTTAACAAGGCAGAGAAGAACTACGCAGTGACCAGAGATCGAAGCCCTTGCAGTCATTTGGTCCTAAAGAAGTTTCGTTACCTCATTCATGGCTATCCTATCAAGGTCCTTACGGATCATAAGCCCTTACTTCACCTCTTCAAGGCCAAGGACCAGTCAGGACGCATGGCTCGATGGTTACTTACAATTCAAGATTTCATGCCTGAGTTTGCGTACATTCAAGGCAAAGCTAACGTTGCAGCTGATGCTCTTTCTCGCAACTGTGCACTTACATGTCCTTTCACCACGCAAACATCCACATTTGACACGCTTTCTCACGATGATCTCTACACTGCTCAACGCAATGACCCCACATGGTCAAAAGTCATCTATACCTTGAATCAGGTGCTGACTTGACATTCCTAAGGTTCCTTCTCTTTCACATTACCTCCTTCAGGAACAGTTGCTGTACAAAGCAAAACCCCACTTACAGGCAAGCATGAACCGTCTCGTCTCATCCACCCAAATTGTCATTCCTCCAACTCATGTCCAGTCTGTCCTTAAACTAATTCATGACACACCCAATGCTTCACATCCTGGCAAGGAAAAGTCACTTTTACAAGCTAGACTTAAATTCTTCTGGCTCACCATGAGAAAGGATATCAATGACTACATTGAAGTATGTCATAGGTGTGCAAGAACTAAAGGTGATATACATGCTCATGTTCACATTCTCAGTTATCCTGTGCCTTCAGCACCATGGGAAGTTCTTGGCATTGATTTGTTGAAACTCCCTCTTACTGAACGGAAAAACAATATTTAATGGTTGCTGATGATCATTTTTCACGTTTTTCCATTATTGCTCCCCTGCCTAACAAATCAGCACAAACAGTGGCACGTGCATTTTTTGATCATGTCATTTGTCCTTTCACTACTCCCAAGGTTCTGTTGTCTGATAACGGCACCGAGTTTGTTTAATCAAGTTCTTGATTCCTTGTGCCAACAGTTCAATATCAGGAAGGTAATGTTCTTGCTTACCGCCCCAGTGCTAACGGTTTGGTTGAACGTTTGCAACCGTAAAATCCTCAACACTTTACGCTCCATTATTCCTGACACTGACACCTTTGGGACACCTATGCTCCTCAGGTGATGGCTTCTCTCAATTCCACCATCAACAAGTCTGTCTCTGAGACACCACATTACATTCTGTTTGCTCAGGACAAATGTCTCCTTATGATCTTTTGTCCAAACCTTCTAAGCCTATATACAACTATGATGACTTTGTCAAGACTAAGGTTCACACGTTCCAACAAATACACCAACGTATCCAACAATCACTTGCTCTCTCTAAAACTGATATGCTCCTATATCACAATAAGTCAGCTTCCACATTTACACTTGACGTAGGTGACATTGTGTATTCCTTGTTGCAATCAAACACTCCAAATTAGACCTAAGTTTGACGGCCCCCTTTCCCGGGGGCATAGCTCAGGAACATGGGAATAAGGTTCAGTTGCTTCACTTAACTGACGGCACTAGGAAAGTTGCCCACCTTGATTCTCTTAAGAAAGTTTCCAAAGGCCTTAACTGTGAGGACCCTAACCCCATTCCTGCTGAATCTCACCTCTCTCAATCACAGCCTTAACCAGCTACTTCTACTACTCCTTCACCAGCTCCCCAATCCTCTAGCCACCGTTATTTCCTCCGTAATAGTGAGAAGTAACTCCTTCTGTTTCTCTCTTTTCCATGTACCTTATGATGTAATTTTGTACATAGGATTGTATTGTCTCAATATTTTTTTCGTACTCATATGTCTGTGTACCATGCCGGTACCTTCCACGATTTATGTTTTCCACATTATATTTTACGAGTACGTATCCTTTTCCTGTGTCCTCCTATTTTCTATTCTAAAATATATAGATAGGTATGTTTTGTGTCCATTTCTATTGTGTCTCATCTTCTTTGTTCAGTTTCATGATTATTCCTTTTGACGAGATGAGGACATCTCGTTTAGCGTCACCGAGCATATGTATTATTATATTATTATTATTATTATTGGTGTTCAACTATGTTTCTGTGTTCTGTATACTTGATTTTGGGCCCTGGAACACCTGGCTAATCCACTCCTAGGCAATACGCTAATCCTTTAAACTCGACCTCAGCCTCGCCAAATGTTCTCAGGTGTTCAGGTCGTCAGGTCATTAGGCGTCAGGTCTTGAGTATCGTGGCCCCTTTTAAAAAAGAGGTTTCTGTAGAGGAGAGTCACTTGGACACAGACCTCGTACCAGCAAACTCACAAGTCTTCAAGTCACCAAGTCACATCCAAACCACGGCAGGAGCAACTCACCAGTCCGCGAGTCACCTTACCTGTTACCTTTTAACCCAGAGTTAATAAACGACTATCAAAGCAGAGTTACCTGTTTCTGCTCACCCTAAAAGTGACATACCAAAATCACTTTACAGACGTATGTAGTGGTTAGAGGCTTGTGGTCGGTGTAGACATGGAATCGGCGACCTTCGATGAAGTACTTGAATCTCTTGATCGCCTTGTAGATGGCAAGAAGTTCTCTGTCGAGGCACTGTACTTCGTTTCGGCGTTGTTGAACTTCTGGGAGAAGAAAGCGATGGGCTTCCAGTCTCCGTTGGCGTACTGCTGCAGGACGGCCCCAAAGCACCGATGCCTGAAGCATCTGTAGAGATGGAAGTGTCGACATCTGGAGAAGGGAAGCTGAGCATCGAAACGTCACCAAGGGCCTTCTTAGCAGCGAGGAAGGCGTCGTCAGCGTCTGGGTCCAGACGAGGGTGATGGACTGTCCTTTCTTGCAGGGCTTTATCATGGCGTAGAGTGGCCGGAGAAGAAGTGAGCAGTTCGGGATGAAGCGGTTGTAGTAGTTCAGCATGCCCAGGAACTCCTTAAAGCTGGCGCTGGGTTGACGGCTTCGGGAACTGCTGGATGGACTCACCTTTGACTTGAGTGGAGTGATGCCTGCAGAGGAGACAGTGTGGCCAAGAAAGTCGACCGAAGGAATACCAAACACAGACTTGTCGATGTTGATCTGGATCCGTAGTCCTGCAGACGAGTGAAGATCTGCTGGAGATGCTGTCGATGTGCTTCAGCGTCAGAACTGGCGATGAGAAGGTCGTCAATGTAGGCGAAGCAGAAGGGTAGACCTCGCAGGACCTCGTCCATGAAGCGCTGGAAAGTCTGGGCGGCGTTCCGTAGTCCAAATGGCATCCTGGTGTATTCAAACAAGTCAAACGGAGTGATGATGGCTGTCTTCGGGATGTCTGCTGGATTGACTGGAATCTGGTGAAACGCCTTGACGAGGTCGATCCTGGAGAAGATGGTACAGCCAGAGAGTTGAGAGGAGAACTCTTGAATGTTGGGTACGGGGTATCTGTCATGACGGTGCGAGAGTTGAGTGCACGGTAGTCTCCACATGGTCTGATGTCACCGTTCTTCTTAGAGACGATGTGTAGTGCAGAAGACCAGTTTTCTGGAGCTGGAACGGACGATACCTTGACGCAGGAGAGACTCGAACTCGGACTTGGCTGCTTGGTAACGTTCTGGAGCTAGACGACGGGCCTTGGCGTACGTCGGTGGTCCAGTAGTCTCGATGTGGTGCGTGACGTGGTGTTTTGCAGGGCCAGTTGCAGAGTAAGGCTGCGTGAGTATCGGGAAGGACTTCAGCAGTGAAGCATACGGGTTGTCTGCACTGACGGTGGAGATGCGAGTGCTCTCGCCAGTGGTTGTTGCTGCTGAGGTTGCGACAGAAGTTAAAGGATCTTGGAGTCGGCGATTCCTGATGTCGACGAGGAGGTCGAAGTGTGTCAAAAAATCGGCGCCCAAGATGGCTTGTGAGACTTCTCCGACATAGAAGGTCCACTCGAAGGAACGGCGAAGGTTGAGCTCCAGTCGCAGCGTCTGTCGCTTGTACACGGGTATCTTGGTACCGTTGGCGGCGTAGAGGTGCGTGACTGGTGGTAGTGTCTTATGGCTTGCTGTTGCAGGTAGGACACTGACTTCAGCTCCTGTGTCGATGAGGAACCTGTTCCTGGAGAGTGGATCGTAGACGTAGAGCAGCGCTGACGAAGCATGGCGGACACTATGCGCCTTTAGTGGTCGCCGTTGCTGTTTAAAGTCTTGACAAAGCTGCATGGTGTGTTGCACTTGATTGCGTCCTTCCCAAACCTTTGGTGGTAGAAGCAGAAGCCAGACTTGTCTCTAGAGTGGCTAGCAGATCTTGATGGCCGCCGGTAACGGTAGGGAGTTGTAAAACACCGACGTGAGCGTTCTTCATTGAGCTGATGCTGGATGGCGCTGACTTGTAGTGTAAGTTAAGACACAAGCTTGGCGAGTTGCTGAGTGTCCTGTTTTACATCGATGCTTGCGACAGAAGATGAGGTGTCCGCGGGAAGAGACGCCATGAACTCGTCGGCAAGCTCGGCAACTTCTTCGGGAGAGAGTTTGCTCTTGACACTGAAAAGGTTGCGTTGGATGGTGGGCGGCAGACGTTGGTAGAAGAGTTGCTTGAATAGGTCTTGGTCGAAAGACGTGTACTTGTCTCCGAGTAACTTCTTCATACGTCGTAGCAGGTCTGAAGGCTTCTCGTTGCCAAGTTCTCCTTCGACAGAAGCTCCATACTCCATACGCTCCCGGGTGTGTCATATATCACAGTATGACACACCCGGTGCAGCTTAACTGACTGCATTTCTCACTTTCTTTGTATCGATAATTTACTTTAATATAGATAATGTCTAACCTTTTTCATACTCTTTTCAATGATATTGATGATATTGACTCAAAAATGACGTTAATATGGAAATCATAAATCAGATGCATGGCCACATGGACTTTAACTCTCTTTCAAAGTATTATGATATATCAACTTACAATGATCTCATTTCGACCCAGGATTCTACTAAACTAACAATTTTTCATATAAACTCAAGATCATTAACTAAAAATACTGATAATATCCAATCATTCCTAAAATGCCTCAATTCATCTCCAGATATCATAGCTGTCACAGAAACTTGGCTGAATGATAATAACAAACATCTTCATGAATTTCCTGGGTATCACTCCTATCATCTTGTCAGGAACACTAGGGCTCAAGGAGGTGTTTCTATCTATGTTTCTGACAATTTAAAATCTGAACAACAATATGATTTAACATGTATCAATAATGACATTGAATTACTTACTATTATAATTATTACTGAATCTATCAGTTTTCTGATTTGTGCAATATATAGACCAAATAGTAAACATATTGCAGTAGACGAATTCACGAATGTCATAAATACAGCATTACAAGACAAAGCAAAACAGAATAAAACAATACTCATAGGAGACTTTAATATAAACTTGCTTGAGCATACAACCCATACACCAACAAATAACTTTCTCGCAAACATTCAAACTTTAAATTTTGTTCCTCACATCTCGACCCACTAGATTTCCAGATAGTTTTTCCTCAACAATATTACCTATTTGTGGA
>JACEEZ010000224.1:30093-41766 GCA_016584305.1 Chionoecetes opilio
GGTAGGCCACTGACTTCAGCTCCTGTGTCGGATGAGGACCTGTTCCTGGAGAGGATCGTAGAGTAGGCCGCTGACGAAGCATGGCGGACACTATGCGCCTTTAGTGGTCGCCGTTGCTGTTTAAAGTCTTGACAAAGCTGCATGGTGTGTTGCACTTGATTGCGTCCTTCCCAAACCTTTGGTGGTAGAAGCAGAAGCCAGACTTGTCTCTAGAGTGGCTAGCAGATCTTGATGGCCGCCGGTAACGGTAGGGAGTTGTAAAACACCGACGTGAGCGTTCTTCATTGAGCTGATGCTGGATGGCGCTGACTTGTAGTGTAAGTTAAGACACAAGCTTGGCGAGTTGCTGAGTGTCCTGTTTTACATCGATGCTTGCGACAGAAGATGAGGTGTCCGCGGGAAGAGACGCCATGAACTCGTCGGCAAGCTCGGCAACTTCTTCGGGAGAGAGTTTGCTCTTGACACTGAAAAGGTTGCGTTGGATGGTGGGCGGCAGACGTTGGTAGAAGAGTTGCTTGAATAGGTCTTGGTCGAAAGACGTGTACTTGTCTCCGAGTAACTTCTTCATACGTCGTAGCAGGTCTGAAGGCTTCTCGTTGCCAAGTTCTTCCTTCGACAGAAGCTCCATACTCCATACGCTCCCGGGTGTGTCATATATCACAGTATGACACACCCGGTGCAGCTTAACTGACTGCATTTCTCACTTTTCTTTGTATCGATAATTTACTTTAATATAGATAATGTCTAACCTTTTTCATACTCTTTTCAATGATATTGATGATATTGACTCAGAAAATGACGTTAATATGGAAATCATAAATCAGATGCATGGCCACATGGACTTTAACTCTCTTTCAAAGTATTATGATATATCAACTTACAATGATCTCATTTCGACCCAGGATTCTACTAAACTAACAATTTTTCATATAAACTCAAGATCATTAACTAAAAATACTGATAATATCCAATCATTCCTAAAATGCCTCAATTCATCTCCAGATATCATAGCTGTCACAGAAACTTGGCTGAATGATAATAACAAACATCTTCATGAATTTCCTGGGTATCACTCCTATCATCTTGTCAGGAACACTAGGGCTCAAGGAGGTGTTTCTATCTATGTTTCTGACAATTTAAAATCTGAACAACAATATGATTTAACATGTATCAATAATGACATTGAATTACTTACTATTATAATTATTACTGAATCTATCAGTTTTCTGATTGTGCATATATAGACCAAATAGTAAAATATTGCAGTAGAACGAATTCACGAATGTCATAAATACAGCATTACAAGACAAGCAAAACAGAATAAAACAATACTCATAGGAGACTTAATATAAACTTGCTTGAGCATACAACCCATACACCAACAAATAACTTTCTCGCAAACATTCAAACTTTAATTTTGTCCTCACATCTTCAGACCCACTAGATTTCCAGATAGTTTAAATTTGGGTGACCCTTTTCTCCTAGACCATATATACACTAATTTTTGTGGAAAGTTTACCACAGGTATTGTACACTTTCCCATTTCGGACCATCTTCCTATTTTCTTAAATATTTCCTTCCCCCCAAAAAAATCAAAGCTCAATAAAATAGAATTCAGAAATGTAACTCCTAATAATAAGGAGCTTTTCTCTCAAAAACTTCACACCATATTATGGAACACACTCTTATCTTCACAAGATATAAATTTAAACTTTAATACATTTCTAGACAAACTGAGTAATTTATACAATGAATGTTTCCCAATAAAAACAAAATATATTTCTGAAAAACGGCTACATAACCCTTGGATAACGTCAGCTGTAATTAAATCGGTCAAGACCAAAAATAATCTATTTAAGGACTATAAAATAGGTGTTGTCTCTGAAAGTTATTATAAAAAATACCGCAATGTCCTAAATAGGATTACAAAAAATCATAAAATTTCATACTATAGTTCGATATTTACAAACTTTAAAAATGATACACGCAAAATATGGAAAACCATAAATCAGCTGAAAAATAACTATAAAAAAACTTATCTCAGTTACATAAAAATGAATAATAAAGTAATGAGATGCCCATCCGATATTGCAGAGGCCTTCAATAAGTATTATACAGATATTGCTTCCAATTTAGATAACAACATCCCACCTTCCGATATTAACCCACTTGACTTTCTGAGAGGTAATTATCCAACATCAATGATTGTTCCTCCAGTACTACCACAAGCCGTTGCAGCTGTAATAAACTCATTAAAAACAAAAGTGTAATACCCATGAAATTTCCGTCTCTCTCCTAAAAGCTAAATAAAGAACAAATAGCTGTTCCATTATCAATCTTGTTCAACCAGTCCATCGAAAAAGGAATTTTTCCTCAATGTTTAAAACATGCAACCATAATCCCTATTTATAAAAAAGGTCCAAAAGACAACATTGCCAATTACAGACCAATATCACTGCTAAGCACCTACTCAAAAATATTCGAGAAATTAATGAAAAAAATTCTATTAAATTTCTTAAACAAAAAATCTATTATCAACAAAGAACAATTTGGTTTTCGACAAGGCTTAAGTACCTTTAGTGCTCTGACCGCCTTCACCGATAACATCTACTCTGCCTTGGATGCTCAACATACAATGCTCACTATTTATATAGACTTTACTAAAGCTTTTGATACAGTGAAACATGATATCTTACTACAAAAATTGAAACATTATGGTATACGTGGCATCATACATGACTGGTTTAGAGACTACCTCACCGGTAGAACCCAAAGTACAAAATTTCAGAATTGTCTATCTATACCTCAACATATTCAGTACGGAGTCCCTCAGGGTAGTGTCCTTGGTCCCATTTTATTCCTTATCTATATAAATGATCTCCCAAATGTATTTACAAATTTAAAAACAATACTTTTTGCTGATGACTCTACTTTATTCATTACTGGTGCAGACCCTACATCCTTGATAGAAACAGCCAACCAAGACCTAGACAAATTTTATAAATGGTGTTTGAGTAATAGACTAACCGTCAATTTAAACAAAACGTATTATATGCTCTTTACCAAAAGACGACTAAAATTCTTCCTACTCTGATGTACAACAACAATGTCATCAACAGAACTAACCAACACAAACTACTAGGTGTAACTTTTGATGATAACATATCCTTTAAACCACACATTAATGAATTATGTCTTAAATTGTCTAGAATCGTATCTTATTATATCAAATTAGAGACCTTATGCCTAATAATATACTTAACATTCTCTATAATGCCCATGTATTGCCACACTTTCAATATTGTACTCCAGTCTGGTGCAACACATATCCCACTCATTTACTTCCCCTGTTCCGGCTACAAAAGAAAATAATTAGGATCATTACAAATTCGGGCTACTTTGATCATACTCACCCTTTATTTAAGAATATGAACATCTTGAAATTATTTGACATAAACAAATTACAGATTGGAATATATATGCACAAATTAGTTACTGGTGGTCATTATATTAACTTGCTCCCTCAACATAACTACCCCACCCGCAACTGTGAACACCTTCGTGTACCACAACATAACCTGACAGTTTTTCAACACTCACTAGCCAACTCTGGTCCCAAGATATGGAATAATATACCCGACTCTGTTAAGACCCTACCAACATTATGTTCATTTAAAAGGCAATACAAAAAGTATTTATTGTCCCAATACTGACAAGATATTTGTTCTAATATTTGTTCTAATATATTTCCAATGATGGTCATGTAGATTTATTATAGTGCCAACAATACATTTTATTAGCATTCTACAAATTATTTTTTGAGCAATTGTCTATGTATTTCTCCTGGTTTTTTTCTTGGTTTTTTTTTGTTTACCTGGTTTTCTTTTTTTTTTCTTTTTTTTTCTTCTTCTTTTATGTAATTGCTACTGACGTCCTAGATAAACTTGTTTGTAAACTACAGAGATGCTGCCCGAATAGCCGTATGGCTTCGTATGGGCTGCTTACACAAATTATGTTATATAACTTTATTAACGTATGTATTATGGTAAGCATATTAAAGTGTTTCAATTGTTTCAAGTGTTTTAAGTGTTCCTGAAGACGTGCAGCCACTGTAGATTCCAGGCGGGACAAAATGGCAGACTTGAGGTCTTCGTAAGGATTCGCAGAGTTGACAGCTTGCCAATGACGTCAGAGACTTGCGAGAGCACGTTCGGTGGCAGAAGAGCAGTGGCGTGGGAGAACTGAGTTAGACTTACAGTGATGCGGGAAGCCTTGAAATTACATTCCAAGATTGAGAACCACATGGATGGGTCCTGGCTGCAGAATGAAGGTGTACGGAAGGCAACGTTAGCAGTCATGGTGGAGTCGTCGTTAGGCGGCATGGCGGCTAGTGGCGCTGTTGATGGTGACGGTGGCGGCGGCGAGGGGCAGGAGGCAGCGTCCGGCAGCAGGAAGCAGCGTCGGGCGGCAGGAGGCGCGCCGGGCGGCAGGAGTCAGCACGGGGCGGCAGGAGTCAACGCCGGGGCGGCAGGAGACGACTACGCGGCTTCGGGAGGCAGGACGCGGCGCCCTGAGAACGGAGCCCACAGCAGGGGGCGGCGTCGACTGCGGGGCTGCGTCTGCACTAGAACCTGCCAGCGGTAGGGGAGGCGGCGGGGGCAGCGCCAGGGACAGCGCCAGGGGCGGCGGCAGGGGCAGCAGCAGGGGCGACGGCAGGGGCTGCGCCAGGGACTGCGCGGCATGGGCGCGCCAGGGGTCGGGGTAGGGGCAGCGCCAAGGGCGCGGGGCCCCGGGGGCAGCGCCAGGGGCTGCCGGCAGGGTCAGCCCCAAGGGCAGGCGGCAGGGGCAGCGCGAAGGGGCAGCGCCAGGGGGCGCGGCAGGGGGGCGCCAAGGGCAGCGCGGCGGGGCACCCGGGCAGGGGCAGGCGGAGGGGTAGCCCCGGGGGCTGCGGGGCAGGGGCGGCGTCAGCTGCAGACGGTAGGGGCCCAGCTGCGTAGCCCGCCTGCGCTGTAGGCGCTGTCCAGTCGGGGGGGACTGACAATGCCCTGCCCCTAAGACTGGGGGGGGGGGAGAGGGTAGTTTACACCTGCATGGCAAGGTGTAGGACGGCCGTCCGTCGCCCTCGCCCCAAGCGGGGTTTTTGGGGTACTCCAGGGTTAAATTTTTGCATTGTCCCACATAATGGATTGAGTAATGACAAAAAACAGGGCACGTAGCCACATCGCCGTATTGAGTCCGCAAAGGTCACTGGCAAAACGATGCCCCGGAGACTCGGCAGTATATAGCCTTTAACCCTTTAAACCCTTTCCTTTTATGAGATAGTAAAACAATTCAATTGTTTCTTTTTTTGGGTTTTTAGGTTTTTGATTTTAAAGGGGTTTATTGTACAATTAAGCATGAGGACATACCACACAAACAAGCAGTACAGAAAAGCATTGCAAAATAGCAAAGAAGTACAAAGCGGGCATCAGCCCCCCAGTGAGGAGGGTTCCGTCGGCTACGGGAGGGTCGCGTGGAGGCGTGGTGACGGTGAGTCACCGCGCTTGGTACCCTGCGGGCGCGGGGGGGTGTGGGTAGGATTTTAGCGGGGAGGGGGGGTTGCTCGCAGCACCCCCCAAAATCAGTCTCTCGGGGTGTGGCGGACCCTGAGGGCGGCCCCGCCTTCACGCCCACCCGCAGCCCCCACCTGCAGGCGGGCGGCGGGGCCGGGCCGGGCCTCAGGGGGGGGGTGGCGGGGGCAGGAAGGAGGTAGTGCACGAGGGGCGGGTGTGCTTTTCGCGTGGTCGACACTTTCCCCTCAAGTCCTCCCGCCCGCTTCCTCTTGGTGCAGTAGCCCCGACGCACCCCGCTGCAGTAGTCGCCCTCTGCCCCGGGTTGTGCTGGGTGGCGTCCAGTGGGGTTTATAGTCGGTGGCTGCAGCGTACCCGGCCGCCCGCCTCTTCTGGCCTCCAGCCTCGGTTTGTTTGGTGAGGAGTGTGCTGGGCCCGTCTCGCCTGCGCCTTGAGCTGCGTAAGCTGGGAGGGGAGTGCAGGTGACGTGGGGCGCTGGCGGTCGCTTGGCGGCCACGCCGGCCTCGTTACCTCGGACCCCCCACGTGGGGGGGATCCAGTTTTAGCCTGACCGCCTCCCTGCGCGCCCAAAGGTCTGTAGGTGCCCCCGGGTGGGGGTGATGGGGCCTACGTTTTCTTGGGGGCGGCTGTTGGAGGGGGTTTCAGCCCCGTCAGGAGTCGGTGTTATTACCAAGTTTCCTCCCCGGCGGTGCAGGGCAATTCGAGGGCGTTTGGGGTGGCCACCAGCTCAGTCTGGAGGGTGGAAGTTGTCAGAGTCCGCCCAAAACGCTCTGTCCAGCCGTGGTGACGACGCGGCACCTGTTCTGCCCCCATCCGGGTCGACCGAACGTCAGTGAAGTATACAGGGTCCCCCTCGGCAACCTGGGCCATGGCCTCAGGCGTGCTGGCAGTATTGGTCAAATGAACAGTTACACAAAATAGATTTTCTGAAAAACAGGAATATTTGCATATGGAGTGTTTACATGAAAAGGTAATTAAAGATATGAAAAGAACAGTAATAAAAGGGAAAAAACGAGAAAGATTATGTAGTAAGATTGTGTGTAAATAAAAGGTAGTTATATTAAAAGGTGTATGACAGTATGTAAGATTTTAGTGGCAATGGACAACAGGTCGGGCCCGCAGTCCCCACACAGTACCCACCCTGACCTACCTGGCCCACGCAGCCTCTAAAAACACCCCTGTGGGAGACAGAAGCCACAATCGTGACCACCTCTCCATCATCTCCGCAAAGTAGGGGCTTCAGACTAACACGGAGCCCTTTCACTCCCACGTGATTCCTCACAACCTAAGTAGGGGGTCATGGGACTTTCCTGAATGGCACCATCCCCAGTAAAGGACTATCCAGGGGTATACGGAGGGCACGACGGGACGGGACACGCGGCCCTTCGGTGGTGTGCTGTCTCTTTCTAAGAACTGGGTAAACCACTGGACGTCACTCTCCCAAACCCACCTTGAGATGTGTTCTTCAAGTTTTGGACTCAACACCTGGCTTACCCCCCCTTTGTGTTTACTCCCGCCTCAGTGGAAAGAAAGAGACCCCCTAGATTTCCTGCAACCCCCCTTGACAGGTTACTGCAGCGTACTTTTGAAACCACACCGTATGGGGCGACCCAATCAACATGGTTGCAAGAGCATTTGAAGAACCCTCACATAAGGTCCATAACCACGCCCTTTTTCCCACCCCATTCCGGCTTTCCTTGACCCCTGTTTCAGTGATCTGCCAGAAGGAGTCGTCACCTGTCGCCCTTCGGCGCTGGGGGATCCTCAGATCCCTGGGGGCCTCAGCAAAATTTCACTTTGCTGGGTGAGAGAGGCCCCCAAAGAGCGGACCAATGCTGGGGGGAAAGACTAACTGGGAGGGCCTTCAGGAGCGCGCGTCACACTCCCTGGAACAGCATCCTTACAGGTGACTGGACCCCCAAGTAAAAATCTTCACAAGCAAAATTTCACCCCCTTTCAAAGAAGTATCCCACCCTACCTTCACGGTAAAACCCACTAGACGGCCAGGGTTTGGGTACGACTGCAGAGGGGAGCGATAAAAAAAAAAAGCAGAGCCTGGAACGTTTCAGACGACCCCGACGCACAATAACAAGAAAAGGCACAAAGAAGTTTGCGTCAAACATGCAAAGGGTACAGGGGGTGGCTCAGAAACGGTGGAAAGACGAGCTGAAATTCAAACTCTCTGCCCGCTCTGGGGTAGCAATTTTTGGTGGATGCCCCAAGGAACAGAAAGGTTTGAACGTGCCCCACTTCCCCCCGTAAAAAAAGCTGACGGTCAGACCCACCGGGGGTTCGAGAAGGCTGAGGTTTTAGGGGCCCCATTTAGGAAAGATGACAGTCTCTTTTCCCTGACCGCCTTCCTCTGCCGTGGCAGTCCACCAACGCGACGCTCGACACACCCCCTTTAAAAACCACAAAAGGGAAGCGACACTGCAATGGTCGCCCTAAGAAAGCCCTTGGACCAAGGGGGGCCCCCCACACCCTTAAAGCACTGCCCCCCCAGCTGGCAGCCCCCCGCCCGATATCTTCCAGGTTGTCTCAGCACTGGTAAGGGGCCCCCCAGGGGAAGGTGGCAAGAGTAGCGGCGATTCACAAAGAGGGAAAAAAGACGGACCCAAAAAAACTACGCCAATTCCCTCCTGTCGCCCTCGGAAGACACTGGAAAAACCCATCATTGCGCAGGATCTGTACTTTTCCCACACACGCATCCTCAGAAAAAGACAGTTCGGTTCCGCCCAAATAGGCTCCAACGACCCCTTCTCCTTATGCCCCCTTTATGGCACCAACCCCGGGACAGACGACGCACATTTCGTATGCCTTGGACATGCCGGGCGATGGGGTGTGGCACTCCGGTCTCATCCCCAAAATTTGCAGCTGGGAGTGACTGGGGGCCCTTTCCCCACCTTTTTCACGACTCCCGGGGAAAAGATCCCTCAGCGGGCGGTGAACGGGCAACTTCGGAAGAACACCCGATTGGAGCGGTGTCCCACAGGGCAGTTTTCTTGGCCCCCCTTTTTGGAATGTGTTTTCAATGACCCCCTGAGCTACCCCGGGGCACACGCCTACGCGGATGACTGCCCCCTCACTTTCCCCTGTGACAGTATGACCACCGCATACTGTCGCCCTCGTCAACCCAAATGTGGGACCATCACCTCATGGGGAGACGGTGGCAGGTTATCTCGCCCCAAAAAAGGTCATGTGATTCCCGGCGACATCACCCCCCCGCCACCCCTATCCCCCCCCCTTCTTCTGGACGGGAAAGGGGTTTCCTGCCCGCGGACGGCAACATTCTCGGGTTTTAGGTGAACAGCGCCTCTCCTTCACTAGCCCCGTCAGGAAAACAGCCCCCAAGGCCGCGGGCAGGTGAAAATGGTCAGGGGTTCCCCCCCCCTTGACGCTCGGGGTTCCAACCCCTTTTTGCGGCCCCAAATCCGCCCCTCATGGAGTACGCCCCTGACTTGGTCATCCGTCCCCCCTCGTACCTTTTTTCCTAGACAAGGACAAAACCCGTGCCCAGCGGTCATTCCCCGAAGCGCACCCGACATGCAGCCCCCCCCCCCACAGCACCTACAGCACAGGCGAGAGTGGCGGTCTGTGCGTCACGAAAAATCCTCAAGCAGGGCCCCCGCACCCCGCTACCCCTCCCCAGCCGTGGGGGACACCTCACCATACCCACCGGGGCCCCAAGAGGGACCCCCAAAAACTAATTGTTCCCTTCGCCCGGACAGAGACCTCTTCAGCTCCCTTTCCCGCCCCAATACAGCGGGTTGGGAACGTGTATGCGACAGATGACTTCACCAGGCCCCCACATCCCCATTTCAAGTGTGCAGTGAATGCCGGCTGATGCCCACGGATATAATTTGAAAAATTAAGACAATAGTAAATGTGCAGACTAAGATAGTTATCGGACCTCACCGGGAATTTTTTGGGTGTAAAATTAATATCAAATGTAAAAAAAAAAAAAAAAAAAGAGAGGGGAGGAGAGAGAGAGAGAGGGAAAAAAAAAAGGAGAAAGAGGAGAGGAGAGATAATGAGAGAAGGAGAGAGAGAGAGAGGAGAGAGAGAGAGAGAGAGAGGAGAGGAGGAAGGGGGAGGAGAGAGAGAGGGAGAGAGGGAAAAAGGGAAGGGGGAGGAGAGAAGAGAGAGAGAGAGAGGAGAAGGAAGAGAGAGAGAGAGAGAGAGAGAGAGAGAAAGAGAGGAGAGAAAGAAGGAGAAAAAGGGGGGATAAAGGAAAAGAGGGGGGAGAAAAAGAGGAGAGGAGAGAGAGAGAGGGAGGAGAGAGAGAGAGGAAGAGAGGAAGGAGGGGAGGGGAGAGAGAGAGAGAGGGGGAAAGGGGAGAGAGAGAGAGAGAGAGAGGAGAGAGGAGAAAAAGAGAAAAGGGGGGAGAGAGGAGAAGAGGAGGGGGGAGGAACAGAATCAGAACAGAATTTTTTTCCCTTTTACAAGGGTATTTTTTTCCCAGTAAATGGTTTTCAAAATTTTGAATAAAAAACAAGTGTTTAAAAATAGAACACGAACAGGTCATATACAAATAAAAATATTTGAATACATAAAAAATTTTAAAACATTAAAATCCAATGAAAATAAATAAAAAGTAAGACTTCCCAAAAAATTACAAAATTTAAAAAAATACAGGAAAAGTTTAAAAAAGGTGTTAGTTTAGATTAAAATACATTTCGGATGGGGGCGTCAAAATTTGAGTAAGAATTGTTTTCAAAAAGGTGTTTTTTAAGTGATTTTAAAAAATGTGCAAGGAAGGTAGCATCTCAACTTGGGTTGGCAAGGTTCCCGAAAGCAGGTCCCGGGCCCCAGAAGGGACCTTTTTCCCAAAAAATGTTTGCTTTTGGAATAAAGTGTTTCTGTTTTCTAGTGTTGACGGTTTTTCGAAATCTCTCACTTTGGGCAGTGAAAAAAACCGTCAGGTACTTTATTAACTATATTTTACCGGTATCCCAGCCAAAATGTATTTTTCATTTTTTTCAGCATCCAAGGTTTTTTAAAAGGGTGTGATATGGTCGTGCTTGCAGGCCCTTTCCCAAAGAAATTTTTCGAAAGTTTTGGAGCCTTTGCCACGTTGTATAGGTGAGGTTTGGTGCTCCCCCCAAAACTTAAAGCCATAATTTAGTATACTTAGGACCAGGAGTATTATTTAGATCTGGTGTTTGGTTTAAAAAAGTCCCGGAGTCTGTTTATGGGACAATGGTTCATAAGTTTTCCGTACAAAGCGTCGATGGTTTATTAAAATGATATGGGTTTTCAAAGTGTTATGCCCCAAATTTTAATTTTATTTGCTAGGGGTAATTAGATTTCCCCTCAAAATGCAGACAAAGTAGACGATAATGCAGACATATGTCGGGGGGAAATTTTGACGAAAGTCCTCGGTTCCCATAAACATACATGAGTCTTTTTGGCGTTTAACATTAGGCCATTCCGTGAAATACTGTTGTGCTTTCTTTAGTGATTGTTCGCTCATGCATTTAAATTTTTATATTTTTGACACTGCCTGTGGAATAACTGGGTGCATTTATATTGTATATTTCACATTCAGAAAAAAAGGACGAGAGACATTTCATAAATTATAAAAAAAATAGGGCCTTACGACCCTTGGGGAACGCCATGGGGTATTCCGTCTTCTGGATATGCATTTTTTATACGTACGGATTTTGTCCCGCCGCTGAGATAGCTTTTAAACCAAAGGGTCGATGTTTAACTTTAACAATTTATATATTAATGTCAGCAGTTATCACTTCAAAAAAATATAATTATGATAACTATTACTATTAGATTACAATATTTTAATGGGAAATGTAACTAGTTAAAAGTTTCTATAAGAATATTTTTATGTAATAACATCAAAAAAACCCGCGTATTTTTAGAAATCTTATAAAAATTAATTTTTTAAATATGGAATAATATAATTAATTATAGTTTTCCCATCTTTCGTCCGGGGAACCCTGTCTGCGCATTTACAAGCTTGATCCCAAAAGGCCAAAGGACGGGTTTTATGGATCAGCATTTTGCAGTTTAATCCCCTTATTCAAGAACAACAAAAGGGGGACAACAAAAATTTTACCCAGGATAGAAAAGGAACAAAAAGCAAGGG
>JACEEZ010000225.1:0-12557 GCA_016584305.1 Chionoecetes opilio
TTTTTTTTCTTGCGTCCAGGACGAGAAAAAGTGCTTTAGACTTTAGCCGTTGGCGAGTCTCGTGATTTTTTAACCCCACCGCCAACTTTCTTTTGAGAAACATAGTCTCCCTCACAATTTTTTTTTGAACAAAAACCGATTTTATTAAGCTGGAAACGGGTGATTGGTTCGCAGCAATTTGCTAGGCCCCATATCCAACTGAGCAAAACCACTTCCCAAAATTTTTGGTGACGTTTTGGGGAATAAACCCGGGGACTGACATAAGAGCAATATTTCCTGGTCACTGACGATTGATGACTAAAGCCCGGTCCATGAGAAATTTTTCCCGTCAATTTTCAGGCTGCATTTTTCGCAAAGGCAACACCTTGCCGTGTTTTGGTCACAGGGATTTTCAGAGGTACAAAAATTTTGAATGGCAATTTTGGCTTCTAAAGATTATCTAAAGAAGGTCTTTGGAAAAAAAGGGAGAATAGGGAAAAACGGTTCAAAAAATAGGGGGGAATGTTTGAAAGATTTTGAGTATGGCAATGCGTCAGACATAAAACATCAACATTCCAATGAAGTGACCAAAAATATTTGGATCCCCAAAAAATTTTTATTTTTAATAGACCGCAAAAAAGGAAAATGTATTCCAGCCATAACTCATTTAAATTTTTTTTTGGTTTTTGTACCCTTAAAAATCGCTTAAAAACACGTACAAGAGTGTACGGGGTTTCCAAAATTTGGGTCTTGTAATGGGTTCTTGCCACTATGTAGCTAGTATTTCAGCTTCGTATATTGAATTAGGGTGCAAAAAAATAATGTCAAATAATATGCATTGGGGGAAAGGGGATATTGCGCAATATGTCACAAAGGGGACCGACACGTTGGTCTTTTTTAATTGTCATTAGAAATCGCAATTAATCCGAGTTTTGGGGGCGATTGCTTTGGGGTTAATATTCCAGAAAAAAAGTCCGTTGCCGCACCCTTTAATGATTTTAAAAAAATGCAAGCAGGGGTTTAAAGGGCCCTGAGGGGTTGCCAGACAAATTTTTTTTCAAACATTCCCCTAGGAACGCCGGGAGGGAAATTAAAAAAAATTTTTTCAAAGGAGCGGACGGATGCAAGACACCGCCAACTTCTTTGTCTTCCATGTACGTAATGCCCCCTGGGGAATCTTCAACAAAAGTGTTAGTGAGGGCCCCCCCAAAGTCCCAAAAAGTCAATGCATAAATAAGTCAAAACCTAATATAATTAATATATTATTATATAAAAATATATATTTATATATAATATATTATAATTATTATATATATTTACCTATTGTATTTACCATTGTTTTTTTACGGGCCCCGAGTACTTTTCGATGGTCCCGTCTCCATATTCAACAAAAATATTTTCTTTCTTTTTTTTTTAAGATTTGGCTAAGCACCCCCAGGGAACGGGGCAAAACCCCCCGGGCTGCATTTTTGCCGTTTTTGGAATAGTATTGGTTTTAGGGATGTATCTGCTAAAACCCTTGCCAAGCCGTAGGGGGTACATAGGGGGTTTAAGTGATCGCTGGGAATATAATTTTTTATCTAACATCTGTTATTTATCTATTATTTGGGTTGGGGGTTAGGTTGACCCTGATCCTGCATCGTGAGCCCTTTTTGGGATCTTCTGCAGCTTGCAGGATACCGAAAGGATTTGGTCGCTGTTTGGCCTTACTCTGGGACTGGAGTGCGGAAAGTGTGGGGGAAGGGTTCCCCCTTTTTTTTCCTGAAAATACGGGAGTGAGGGCGGGGGTCGTCCTCCCCATACTGTTTTAACATTTATATGGACGGGTTTTGGGAAAAGTTTAGACCAAAGTTATTGTGGAGCATCTTTTGCGATACCAAGATCACTGATTCTGTTTTTGACGTGATGCAGTACATTGCTGAGTCGCTGGAGGTCCTGGTGATTGCTCTCGAGGCGCTGCACGAGGAGGCAAAGCCTTTGGGACTTGAGGTCTCCTGGCTCAAAACCAAGGTCCAGGTGCTTGGAGGCTTATTAGTGGAACAGTACAGTCTGTTCATACTTTGCACATGAAAAAATATAATTAATTTAGGGTTTTTTATATAATAGCCAATAGTCTCTCGCGTGACTAGATAGTTGTTGTTTTTTCCTCATAGTCTCATGGTCCTCCAAACTCGCTCTTTCAAGAGTCTTATGTGGTAAACACTTTCTTTTCTCGACGGGCCAGCCATGAACGCATCCATGCACTTTTTTTTAGATAATACACATAATTAAGTTTATAGCAGCGATAGCCTGCCTGGGTGTCTGAACCATGTTTGTCTACAGTCGACGGAAACAGCTGGGGCGAACGGCTGTGTGTGACGGCTTGCAGAAAAAAAAAATGTCAATTTTCAGAAATTTGATGAAAAATGTTGACGGAAAAAAGTGCTAGATTGACAGCGCCTTTACCAAGCAACGGGAAGCCATAAAGAGAGCAATGGAGCGCACAAACAGCAGGAAAGGCAAGATAACCACGTTGCCAGGTGCAAATTAGGATTAGGGATTTTTTTGGCAATCATAACCAGCACTAATTTTAACTAATAAAACAATATATGACCAGCTAAAGTGGTTTCTTAACCTCGAAATACAAAATATTCCATGTAATATTGAAGAAGATCCACAGTATCCACCACATAACGGCCTACATGTATCTCGAAACAAAAATATTGTACTTCCAAGTGAAATAGTTTGTGTTCGGGTTCCACCTATTACAAAATGTTTTGTATAATGTGTAATGTCTATATAATGCAGGGGTTCTAAAACCTTTTAATTATGTACCCTTGAGGTCTTTCAGTATTGGTCACGTACCCTTACTCAGAATGCAACATCAAGAAGGGTAAAAAGGAATACATGGTTTATGAACTTAGTTTATAAAGTTTTTAAAATTTTGTTATAAATGTAGAGCAGGCATACTTTTTTAATCAAAGTGACTATGTCACTATGAGCAAAACATTTACTAAAATGTAACCACAGCAGACAGTTTCCAATCATTGTGACAGTGAACTAGTGCTGCTTGCAGATATAGTTTCAGCTTGTAACTAGTAACGGTGATAGGTAAGTCACCGTGTGTGTGAATAGCATACAAAATAATAAAATAGAACTAAAAGGGCACATTCTTCCATTAACTAAAATATATCATTGAGATAAGCCAGCTTCGTGATCCAACCTGTTATCTGACAGCTTTTTTGACAAACATCTTTGTTTTTTCTTTCTCATCCTGTCAAAGAATTCTTTCAGCTCCTCCTTTAATGTCGGAACTCTAGCCACTACGTTACCCTCGATAGCCATTTTACTTCTGTATGAAAAAGGAGTGACTCTTCCTGGGCATTAAGTTCCTGACACAAAAGACGCAGCTCCTGTGTTCAACGGACTTTTTTTAATAAAGTTGACCATGGCTAACAACATCGTCAAGTACGGTTTTGAGGTCTGGAGGTAAGGTCTTCACAGCTAATGCGCAGCGGTGAATCATACAATGCATCTTGCTTGCGTGGGGTTGGCTGTTTTCACCCTTGCTTGGAATCCAGACCGACAGCCTATCATTGCAGGGGCACCATCTGTTGTAAACCACCATATTTGCCCAAGAAAGCCCTTCTTTTTCAAAAAAGCTGAACACAGCTTCAAAGATGTCTTCTCCCGTCGTTGTGATTCCAGAGGGTGACAAAATAAAAACTCTGCTTTAAAGTCTGAGTCTTTTATATACCTTGTGTGGGGCAACCCAGCGGGGCCCACAAGATGATATGTCGTTGATTCATCAAGTTGAATTGCAAATATGCCTAGAGGAGCTTCCTTGATTTCCGCAAGCCTTGATGCTTGATATCCTCTGATAAGTCGCATATTCTTCGATGCACAGTATCATTTGACAATGGCAAAGTGTTCAATTCTGTGCCGCATTCTCCCGAAGAAGCAACCAACAATATCTTTGCAGCATGGCAAGATAAAAGTTTCAGCTATTGTGTGGGGCTTTTTATCTTGTGCAACTCTCAGGGCAACCATAAACGAGGCCCCGGAGGCTACTTTCATTTTGTTTATGTACCTGACCGCTATGAAACAAGTCGGATACGCTTGAGAGCAAGTGCCTTTCTCTCAAAATAGGACGGGTCTTTATCAGAAAAATTCAGGATGACAAAATGGAAAAATGTCGCTTGAGGAGGCTAGGGTTTTATGGATCCTTCTCAAAGAACTTATGGCAGATCCCCAAAATTGTGGGAAATCCTTGCCTTGCTTGTTCAGAGCAGTGAAGCCAAACTTGATATAGGGTTTTCATTTATTCATAACCCAAGTAATTTTAGAAACCCGTAAAGTACCCAAAAAAATTCCTCTCACGTACCCCTGGGGGGACGCGTAACCCCCGGTTGAGACCCCTGAATATAATGTATGAATCGAAAGAACAATGAAAGGAAAGAATTTGACTCAAGCGTTTTCTGATATTATTAACCATTATTTTTATATGGAATTCTTAACGTTTGAAAAATTTCCCCAAAAAAATTGAGAGACGTTAGGATATTTTTTTCTCTACTTTGGAAAAAATATATCAAAAAAAGCTTCGAAGCAATGATAACTATGTCTTCGGTTAATACAGGGAAACATTTTCAAAGTAATTGAGTGAGAGGAACCGCTCCATTTGCATTATACGATTGTATATTACTTATACATTTGACTTTTTTTTTAAATGTCAAACACAATTTCATGAAAAATGCACATCTTATTTCCCTTATGTAACCTTTCACAAATATAAAAAACATTAGCCAGATTGAATGAAAATTGACGGACTTGTCAATTCCTTAAATCTTTCCTTTGCTGTATAAAAATTGTCTGTTGTTAGCCATAAAATTACGAAAAGTTACTGATTATACCAAATTATTAGTGGATAGGATACTAAACAGGTCATTTTTATAAAAATATTTCTTATAGTCACTAAAAATCATCTAATGGTACCCAAATTACAATGGAAATTACGTTCTGGGTCTCAAGGGGTTAATACATGCACCCCGACACTTAAAGGACGCACCCTCTACAATTTACAGCTACACCTCAACATTAACACACGCAACCTCAAGACTTAAACACCTACATCCCTGTCGGGAATTTATGTTATGAATACCTCCCGTTGTTGAATATTACCCCCATTCGTTTGGGAGAGAAGCATGTTTGTAAATTCCGAGTACCTTAATTGTTGAACGGTAGCAAAGGGGTTTTTTGGGACGGGGTGCAAGCATTTGACATTGCTTGAATTCAAGCAATTTAAATTCTTATGAAATTTGGGGGGGTATTAGAAGGCTGGATTTAATAATTAAGAAACAGGGAGGGGAAATTTAAGAACACGCAAGCTGCTTCGTTTTTCTCAGGAAAGCTACGTGTCAGTGTGTAGCCACCCGACCTTCTTCTCATCATAGTAACGGCAGAGAGTACGTACGGAAAGGCGCTGCCCCCACTTCCTTTAAATTCCGGACTAAATGGACCTGGAAGGTCCACGGTGAATTTTATTGTGAATATTATTGAAATAATGTTCCATGTAGCAAAAAATACATGGTGCATATAGCCAGTCCTGAGGGAAGATCTTGCACTATACCATCCCCATCGAAACGCTACGTTTCTTCGCATCCCCACTTACCTAAGCTGAGTAAAACATAATATTTCTGTAATTGGGGGAGTTGGGAGATTGATAGGTCTCTAAACCGCCCGCTTTTTTTTTGGTACCAAAATATACTGGGAAATGGTCTTTGATCAGGGGCAGGAGACACCATTAACAACCCTTTAAGGCGGGGGTTCTCAACCTGGGGTACTCGTACCCCAGGGGTACGTGAGAGGAATTTTGGGGGTACGTGAAAAGGATTCTAAAATACTTCGGTTTTGAATAAATGAAAAACCTATATCAAGTTTGGTTTCACTGCTCTGAACAACCCAAGGCAAGGATTTGCCACAATGTGTGATCTGCCATAAGTTCTTTGAGAAGGATCCATGAAACCTAGCCTCCTCAAGCGACTTTTTTCCATTGTCATCCTGAACTTCTGATAAAGACCCGTCCTTTTTTGAGGGGAAGGCACTTGTTCTCAAGCGTATCCGACTTGATCATAGCGGTCAGGTACATAAACAAAATGAAAGTAGCCTCCGTGCCTCGTTTATGGTTGCCTGAGAGTTGCACAAAAAAAAGCCCCACACAATAGCTGAAACTTTATCTTGCCATGCTGCAAAGATATTGTTGGTTGCTTCTTCGGGGAGAATGCGGCACAGAAGTTGAACACTTTGCCATTTTTCAAATGATACTGTGCATCGAAGAATATGCGACTTATCAGAGGATATCAAGCATAAAGGGCCCATTGCGGAAATCAAGGAAGCTCCTCTAGGCATATTTGCAATTAAACTTGATGAATAAAACTGACATATCATCTTGTGCCCAGTTGTTTGCCTACACGAGCATAGATAAGAGTAGAACTGGATGGACACTCCGAAAACTACGCGCGCTGGACGCGCAGTACTGGCCCCATGATCAGTCTGCTGGCCCATTCACTTGCGGGCATATGACTATCATATAGACTGGTTTATCAGTATATATGATATACTGTAATCTTCGAAAAATGTTTGTTCTATAATACATCAAATAAGAAACAGTAAAACACACTAAAGAAATGCCATTACGAGACTCTGAAGAAATATGCTTGAATTTAATATTCACTTCAACTCTTCGCCATTTAAAACTTTGCGAGTCAATTTTTATCATGAAGGGTATAAATAGAAGCGCAATTTTATTAGTTTTCCATTGATTATTTCGTTTTCTGAAACGCAAGCAGTTTCCTTAACCTTCATTCATTTACACACAATGATGATGCAGAATGCTGGAGAGCAGCGTCGCCGACGGGGTCAAACACGGCGAAACGTCGATACGTGTGAATGCGTCCATAGAGTCCTTTGTACTTTTCACGCCGTCTCGGACAAAAACGCCGTGAATTTTTGAAAAGGGCGTCTTGGCGACCACGGCGGCCGCCTCGGACTTTCCCGCCGTGTCCGACCTCGGTCGATACGTGTGAACGCGTCCATAGCCCACACAGGGTTTATTTGGATTCACGACGTCTTGTCCGGGACGGCGCACGGCGAAACGTCGATACGTGTGAACCGGGCCTTAGGCGAGTAAGTGGGGCGACGACAGCAGCAAAGTTTGGGCAGTATCTACTAGAATATCCTCCCATCGCCAGGAAACGTATCAACGGTGACCGGACACTTCAACCAGTACCAACTTAACCAGTGATAATTCAACCAGTGTCAAATCAACCAGTGTAAAACTCAACCAGGGGCCCAAATCTCGACCAGTGACCATCTCAACCAGTGTCAATTCGTCCAGTAAAGAAGAAAAGCTATTACTATTACAACAACTATTACCATCTTTACTAAAGATTGGAGGATACTGATTGTGGTCATAGTAATGGTAATAATAATAATAATTAACAATAATAAAACAGTAATAACAATAATAAATAACAATAATAATAACAATAATATCGTGATAGAAATAATAATGATTTAATAAATACAATAATAATATTGATGATAGTAACAATGGTGATAATAATGAAGATAGTAATCTTACTATAGTTCACTGAATTTTCGTCTGTCTTTCTGTACAGAAAAGACTGACATTTTTTAGCCCCGGCTTTAACCAAACCTTCAGGAACAATAAGGTAATGCTGGGATAGTCTTGAAAATATATTGGTATGGTCCAAGTTTGTTCAATTTCTTTAAATTGAAAATCATTTCTGTAAATTAAGTAGGCAGCAATTTGAAATATGAAATGGAGCTTATGCGCATCAAAGTACCATAAGCTTTACAGGTAAAGTACGATAATGACTGAACAGAAAAAAAGGAACATAAAAAAAGAACAAAAAAATGAGAAAGAAAGAACGAAAGAAAGAAAAATAACTGTCTCTAAACAGAGACAGAGAGAGATACTTTTAAACATGTGTAACGTGTACAACGAACACAACGCGGAACACAAAGCCATTATGACTAAATTTCACAGTAACATATGTAATACGGGTAATAGAAAATAATTTAACAATGATGAAAAAAATATAAACAGATTTAGTGATACTGATAATAATCATAATAATTATAACAATAATGATAGTAAGATAAAATTAACATTAATAATGTGACTAATCCTCACTAATTTGGGGCCCAGATCCCCATCAGGTGAAACTTTCAGGCAATTCGTGCGTTACTTATTTTCGTAATCCCGCTAATATACACCCACACACACTAAACCCCGGGTAAAATTACCTCCTGGGTGGAGGTGATAATAACAGTAATAGATATCATACTATCAATTATAATATAAAAATAAAAATTATTATTATTATAAATGATAATAGTAATAATGGAAAAAATAAATAAATAATGATAACATTTTTCTTATTAAGAAAAAAATAATTATATTGCAATAGTAATTATCGTAATTGGCGTATTCCCCCAATGATTGATTGATGAATTATCATAATGCATTTTTTTTTCATTATTATTAATAATGATATTATTATCATTGTTATAGTATTACGTATTTTCCCTTCTTATAATCTTAATGAAAATTAAATTATTACAGTGATAATTATAAAAATATCAATATGGATGATAAAAGTGCTGATTACAATGATAATAATAATAATCATATAATAATTGTAATTATAATAGTGGTGATAAAATCATGATGGGGGTAATAATTTTAAAGTATAGCAGGGAAGAAGATCTTTCTAATGATAATGATAATACAATTAACATCAACAAATAATTACTTTCACTCTGACTAGTAATTCCACCGCCAATGAGTTTTTCGTCTCAGGAAATCCCAGCATTTCTAAGCCTTACCCTTTCAGCGGGTGTCGACGTAGTCATCACGGCAATACCACAACCCACCGTTCCTCTGTTTTTTCTTCACCTGCAAGATGGGACACATCCTGCGAGAGTGATGCCCACAATTAATATCCCGAGAAGAAAAAAACATATATTAAAAGGAAACTCATCACGAAAAAATACTATATGTAATGACTTTTAAGTGATGAGAGGAAGAAAAAAATATTAATTTTACAATAAGGACATCAGTAGAGGAGTTATGGTGCTCTACGGTGAAAATGATATGCCTCGCTAAAGATCTGTTTTCGTAATTAGCGCCCGCTAACAGATTAACGAGCATTTGGAAAAGCAAGCCAAAGCGAGGTAGAGGTCGAATAGATCATCAAAGGAAATGTAATCTTACAAACAATGAACTGACTGTTTCGATGTTGAATTCAAATTCTAAAAAATATTTTTTTTTACCTGCGGTCGAAAAAACAAAACGACGGAATAAAGTTATCGCCCCTGTCATCACACACTATAGGTAATGGCCAGCTATGTTTGCAACACCCAACATTTTTTTGCGGGGGTTGGCCACTTGCCAAGAGTCTCTCCTCCAGATACCTAGCACAGGCCACGTAGGTGTCTGCCGGCCTTTTCGAGCACCTCTGAACTGCAGCCTGTATGCTTCTGGCCGAAGTTCGTACACCTTGAGGATGGATGTCTTAAATTCATCATAATCTCCCCGGTCATCCACATCCATGCGATCATACGCCTCCCGGGCTTTTCCCTGCAAAAACTTTAGCTACCAGTCCAACGATTTCACGAGGCCACTCAAATCTCGAGCCTTCTTTTCAAAACCCCCCCAAAAAAACTCTGCATTTTTGCCTCGTCAAAAACCGGGAATAGTTGGATTCTAGCGACTTCTCGGCAGTGTCTTCCCGCCGGCATTGAGGCCACACACAGACAGTCGAGTAGGGCAGTGAACTCCAAACGGACTTTCCAGCTCATACTGCCCCGTCTCCGCTTCCCAGACGCCACTGCCTTTCGTTTTTTCCCCTTTTGCCTCCCAATTCCTCAATTCCCGCTGCAAAAGAGCCTCCGTGACACCCCCCTGGTATAAAGGGGTGGATGCATTATACGGGGTGTCACCCCGGCCCCCGCCGACGAGGGAGCGGACTGGGATGGGACGGGGGGTAACGATAGTGCTCGGGAGACTTGGGCGGGAACCCTTCGTGAACCAAAGGGGGCATAGTGGACTAGGCTGCGCTCAATTGAGTACAAAAGACAACCCCAAAAAAAACACAAAACGTATTACACTTCAAAACAGGTTAAAGTAGCAGAACTTCAAGTATCCCCAACATTCAGAGAAGTTAAAGGGGACGGTGTTTAGCTTAACTACTAGCGCATTTTTTGTGACTTCCCCCCCGGTTCAGTCCCGTCCGGACCGGTCAGAGTGGATGATGGTCGGAAAAAAACATCGAGACTGGGGCCCCCTCCCATTCGTCGTTCCTATTTGGGGGGGATCGAATGGGCGGTACTGAACTGAATGTGGAGGGCAGGCGCCCATCTTGTCATATCCTTTTGTGTCCGCCTTTAACCGTCTGAAGCTTTACAACTACCAGCCTGTGATTATTTGTCTTAGGTGGCCATCATGGTGTTTCATGTCTATCAGCAACGGAAACCCTGGTCGCCTTCCCCGGACTGTAGTGCGCATGGCCAGTTCCCCCACATGGGCCAAGTTGTCCTGGTATTGGGTCGGACCGGACTGGAGGGGGAAACCCTTCTAGATGCCTCCAAAAAACAGTGACCGCCCGGACTTCCCAGTCCAACCGGCCAGAGGGCGCAAAAAACGCTATAACTTCCTCATTTGTAAACCCGGAATCGCGGGGATTTGGTAGAGTATGGAGTGGCCCCTCGGTGTCATATGGGCTTCGACAGCTGATTGGTGACGATTTTCAATTACGTCACAGCCTCGCCAGCGAATCACATGGATTTCTCAAAAAATTTCAGCCAATCCAGGCTTCCCCGCTCTCAGCTGTGTTTATAAAAAAATTTACATCCACCCAAAAAGCTCCCCCTTCTTCCCCCTCCCCCCCTCCCCCTCTTTGTTTTCCTCCTCCTCTTCCCCCCTCCTAGCCTTTTTTTATACCCAAGACTACTCCAATAACACTAGCTGAAATGTTGTTTACAAGGCTTAATTTTTTTACTGCTGCCACCCCCACTACCATCACCGCTGCCACCATACAACCACCACCAATGCATAAAAAAGGGATTCTTTCCCCCTCCCCCCCTCCCCCTCCACCTCCTGCTTCTCCCTCTCTTCTCCTCCCCCCCTTCCTCCTCCCAACCCCCTTCCACAGCAGCCGGCCCGCAGTTGCATAGCAGCAGCAGCAATAGCAGCAGCAGAACCAGTAATAAAAATAAGCCGGGGTTTTGTCGTCCAAGCATGTTTAGTCACAAAGACCACTCCAAAAAACACGCTAAAAAATGTGTTACACGGTTTAATTTTTATTACGCTGCCACTACCACAACTACCCCCAACTGACAAAAAAAGGCTAGGGGGAAAAAGGAGAAGGAGATCCCCATCACGGCTGGATGGACAAGGGCTTGGGGTTTTTTTGGGGAAAAGGGGAGCCTTTCCTTCGTCTGATGCGTGGCGGTTAGTGGCAGCTACCCCCCGGGGGTGAAGCGGGGTGGTCCGGTCGGGTTCGTGGGTCCGCCGTCACCACTCGGCCCATACCCCATAAAAATCTCTCCAAGAGTGTAGGAGATGTTTTAAGGCCAATTCATTTGATACTTTCCCCGTTTTTTCTTGATCAGAAAAAAATCATAATACTCAATTTATGAGTTTTTTTGTATATTTGGGGCTCTACAACTGCCTGGGGGCGTTTTGTATTTTGACAGCTCAACGTCTTTAACTACTCATCAAGTGCCCCCAAAAGCCAAAAGTTGCCCAAAAAAAGCTGTTGGAAGTGCTAGGTCGGGAAAAACCCGGGAAATTAGCCCCTCTGAATGTAGCCCCTGGCAAGGGTTTCCACGTTACGACTGCGGGCCCCAAGCGCAACAGACTGTTCACTAAACCGTGAACCCATAAAGCCCTCCCGCTTCTATCCAGAGAAAAAGAGGGGGCCGTAACCCCCCTTTACTCTCCGTCCTCAAACACAAAAAAGTTACTACCGTTACAGCCAGGCTATGAAGGCCCGTTGTATCACTAACAAAAAAGAGGAGGGGCACCCCCTGCCTTCACCTCCACTCTTTAAATGAAATTAAAAAATATGTACGTAACGCTTTAAAAGCTACCCCCGATTGTATCTATGGGCGGTAAACAGTGGTGATGGAAAGTTCCCCTCTTTTTCGTTATTATGGTGACCTCCCACCTTTCTCATCCCCCTGCCCAGAAAGGCGGGAAACTGGTATCGTGTTAGAGCTGGCCTCGAGAACAAAGGTTAAATTTGTGTCCAGGCGATGTGTGTGGTTTTAGTGTCTCGGTCTAGCCAAAATTTCCCAAACACGGTAAACCCTTCGTTTCCGCCTTCCGTCCGTAATACTAAAATTAGACGTGGTCAGCCCGAAAGCCTACCCAAATGGTGGAACCCACGTGTTTTCAATACTACGCAAGAAATATGCGACTTAAAACCCCCTAGTATTTACGCTCAAGTGAAGAGGGGAAAATTCCTAACAAAGTCAACAAGTACCAAAAAGCGCAATCAAAAGACGATGGA
>JACEEZ010000226.1:7500-27534 GCA_016584305.1 Chionoecetes opilio
ACACACAGTCTTTCCAGAAACAAGCCATTGGTAGTAACCCCTTCACGCCCAGATCTTTCCTTGGCTATATAAAATTGTATGTTGTTAGGCATAAAATAACGAAAAGTCACTGAATATACCAAATTAGTTAGTGAAAAGGATACTAAGCAAGTCATAGCTATTAAAATATTGCTTATAGTCACTACAATTGTCTAATGGTATCTAAATTACAATGAAAATTACGTTGTGGGCCTCAAGGGGTTAATAAATCTATAAAGATATAATCAACATTGTCGTTAAAGGCTAGGAAACACTCTCTCTCTCTCTCTCTCTGTTTTCTTCTCTATACTTGACTACCGTAGATAACCCTATAGTCGCCAGTCACTCGTCACTGCACTAATGTCGCCAGGCACAATATATTACGAATTTTAGCATCACTACAGACTTGTATGTGCCACTGAAGACATGTAGTGTGATGTACATAATATAAACTACTGTGCATGTCTCTTCAGTGGCACATAAAACTCTGTAGTGATGCTAAAATTCATCATATATTGTGCCTGGCGACATTAGTGCAGTGGCGAGTGACGGGCGACTAGTGTTATCTACGGTAGTCTTCTACCTGCAGAAAGGTGGCCATAATATCACACCTATGAACAAATCTCTAAAACTTTAACCCCTTCACGCCCAGATCTTTCCATTGCTATAAAAAATTGTATGTTGTTGAGCCATAAAATTACGAAGATTGGCTGAATATACCATATTAGTTAGTTGACAAGGATACTAAACAGGTCATTGCTATAAAATATTGCTTATATTCACTAGAAATCGTCTAATGGTACCCAAATTACAATGGAAATTACGTTCTGGGCCTCAAGGGGTTAAAATCAATAGTCTGAATTTCTTCCTTCCTCTCCTTCACTAATCCTCTTTTTGCCTCTTAAACAGTCTCACAATCGTTTTCCTGCTATTTTTTCCCAGATATTTTAATACCTATTTTCTAGCCTTTCTCCCTATTTAACCCCCCTTTCCAACCCCTCACCTTAAAGACCAACCCTTCAGCTACACCCCAACCCCCACCAACCCCTTTAAACCTCGTCAAATTAGTGGGAAATGGTAAATAAGGAGATATAAATGGGTAAAATGGCGGGAATTTGACATTATTTTAGTAGAATCTTCTTTTTTTTAATTGTTGGGTTTTCGGAGCTTTTCGGTTTTCAGAATTTCGGATCAAAGATTGTGAACCTGTATTTTTTTCCCGACACTGACAGATTCCAGAGTTAAAATTCCTTCTCTGCATTACAGACACCACACGATCACCTTATTAAAAGCTGATGACAGGAAAAGGCACAACTTGAATCTAAAAATCACTCAATTCATAAACAACTCATAATTAATAGAATTTCTGGACATAAAAAATTTCATGCATATTACAACACTTCATAGGCTTAGAACCACACGCATATGATGATGACGTAAGAGAACCCCTTCACGCCCGGACCTATCCTTTGCTACATGAAATTGTCTGTTGTTAGCCATAAAATTACGAAAAGTAACTGAATATACCAAATGAGTTAGTGGACAAGGATACTAAACAGGTCATATCTACCAAATATTCCTTATAGTCACTAAAAATCGTCTAATGGTAGCCAAATTACAATGGAATTTACGTTCTGGGCCTCAAGGGGTTAAGAACTTCATAAAAACATAGTCGGATTCATTTACTAGAGTGCGGTAAGAATGTGACTGTTGCAATGTGTGTGTGAGTCGCCGAGAGGAAGCCTATCCCATGGCAGGTGCAGGGCAGGTGCAGTCAGCCAGTCAGTCATTCAGTCAGTTAACAGTTATGTGACTGGGGGTTCTGTAGGCATTATGCTAG
Organism: Chionoecetes opilio; assembly: GCA_016584305.1. Lineage (NCBI taxonomy): Eukaryota > Metazoa > Arthropoda > Malacostraca > Decapoda > Majidae > Chionoecetes > Chionoecetes opilio. Next base: position 9,359 of record JACEEZ010000226.1, read on the forward strand.
GTCAGTCAGTCAGTCAGTCAGTTAACAGTTATGTGACTGGGGGTTCTGTAGGTATTATGCTAGGTCAGTCAGTCAGTCAGCCAGTCAATGTTAACAGTTATGTGACTGGGGGTTCTGTAGGTATTATGCTATGTCAGTCAGTCAGTCAGCCAGTCAATGTTAACAGTTATGTGACTGGGGTTCTGTGGGCATTATGTTAGGTCAGTCAGTCAGTCAGTCAGTGTTAACAGTTATGTGAGTGGGGGTTCTGTGGACATTATGCTGGGTCAGTCAGTCAGTTAACAGTTATGTGACTGGGGGTTCTGTAGGCATTATGCTAGGTCAGTCAGCCAGTGTTAACAGTTATGTGACTGGGGGTTCTGTGGACATTATGCTGGGTCAGCCAGCCAGTCAGTCAGCCAGTCAGTTAACAGTTATGTGAGTGGGGGTTCTGTGGACATTATGCTAGGTCAGTCAGCCAGTCAGTCAGTCAGTCAGTCAGTTAACAGTTATGTGAGTGGGGGTTCTGTGGACATTATGCTGGGTCAGCCAGCCAGTCAGTCAGTCAGTCAGTTAACAGTTATGTGACTGGGGGTCCTGTGGGTATTATGCTAGGTCAATCAGTCAGTCAGTGTTAATAGTTATGTGACCGGGGGTTCTGTGGGCATTACGCTGAGTCAGTAAGAGTCAGTAAGAGGTGTTAGTACATCAGCCTATCTGTTATGATAGACGAGTCACAAGTTCCAACAATCTATAGGGATAATAAATCTTTCTGCAAGTCACTAGCTATACAAGTCTGATGTTAAATCCCCCGTCTTCCATCACAAGTCAAGGATATTAAGAAATACAGTTTACCATCTAGAGTCTATTTTATTTATTAGGTCAAAATGCAGTAAGGAAGCCACGCCCCCTGCCTCCCCTTCTATGCTACGGGGCAGCTGATTGGTGCATCCTCGTATCATCACTACCAATCACAATATCTTCACTACTTAACAGCGGCGTGACCACTGGACAGAGCAATCTTCACTACAGAGGGTGACAAAATCAAAAATCCCTCTGTAGTAAAGATTGCTGTCCAGTGGTCACGCCGCTGTTAAGTAGTGAAGATATTGTGATGGTAGTGATGATACGAGGAGTGCACCAATCAGCTGCCCCGTAGCATAGAAGGGGAGGCAGGGGGCGTGGCTTCCTTACTGCATTTTGACCATAATACAAAAAATAGACTACGTCTAGGTAAATACAAGTGTTATCAATCAATCAATCCTATGAAGTTGTCAGTTTCACCAATTTGTCTTCCCTCTCAGCAAGTCCATGACACAACCACATGAGACATTGGCTTCGTAGCAAGTAGAAGGGCAGCAAGGAAGAAGGTTGGCTTGTGTTCCCTGTTAGCAAGTCCATGACAACACATGACTGGCATGCAGGAGGGAAGGAAAGGTTGGCTTGTGTTCCCTGTTAGCAAGTCCATGACAACACATGACTGGCATGCAGGAGGGAAGGAAAGGTTGGCTGTCACTCATCAATCCCTCTAACAGCTTGCCTTGGCTATAAAAAATTGTCTGCTTTCGAGCCATAAAATAACGAAAAGTAACTGAATATACAAAATCAGTTAGTGTACAAGGATACTAAACAGGTCATAGCTATAAAATATTGCTGATATTTACAAAAAATTGTCTAATGGTACCCAAATTACAATGGAAATAACGTTCTGGGTCTCAAGGAGTTAACCTGGTGCCACTGTCAATCTGGTAGGGTATATGAAATGACCATTAGCTTAGGGTGCCACGGGGATGAGCCTAGTCTGGGGTGCCACGGGGATGAGCCTAGTCTGGGGTGCCACGGGGATGAGCCTAGTCTGGGGTGCCACGGGGATGAGCCTAGTCTGGGGTGCCACGGGGATGAGCCTAGTCTGGGGTGCCACAGGACTTAAATCATCACAGAGATCTCACCATAAACTGACTTAAAAACTGACTTACTATAGTCTATTTTTTTTTTAACGAGGCAAAAATTCCATTCTATCTTAAGGTCTCATGCTTAAAATGATGCCTCTGTTTACCTGATAATAGGGTTGACTGATAAAATACAACAGAAATTTAGAAGAAGCATAGTATTCCCTTCTCCTGGTTAAAATGATGCCTCTGTTTACCTGATAATAGGGTTGACTGATAAAATACAACAGAAATTTAGAAGAAGCATAGTATTCCCTTCTCCTGGTTAAAATGATGCCTCTGTTTACCTGATAATAGGGTTAACTATGATAAAATACAACAGAAATTTAGAAGAAGATAGTATTCCCTTCTCCTGGTTAAAATGATGCCTCTGTTTACCTGATAATAAGGTTAACTATGATAAAAATACAACAGAAATTTAGAAGAAGCATAGTATTCCCTTCTCCTGGTTAAAATGATGCCTACTGTTTACCTGATAATAGGGTTACATGATAAAATACAACAGAAATTTAGAAGAAGCGTAGTATTCCCTTCTCCTGGTTAAAAGATCCTCGTACTGATAATAGTCAGTAAAAACACAGAATAGAGGCAGATGTATTCCTCCTCGTTAAAATGATGCCTGCTGATAATAGTTAACATGCAAAAACTTTTTTAACAAAAGAGAGAGAATCATGTATTGCCTTTCCTTTAAAATTGATCCTCGTTCCTGATATCTTGAACTTGTATGTTCCATAGTTCTTTCCTAGGTTACAATATCCTCTGTTCCATAATGGTAACTAGGCAACAAATTAAACAGAGCTGTGATTCTTATCCTGATTATTGTCTGTTGATATAGGGTCTTAAAAATCCAGAATTAGGAAGAAGCCTGCTATTCCCTTCTCCGGATTAAAATTGATGCCTCCTATGTACATCATAATAGTAATATGATTCAATACAACAGGGCATTGAACGAACTGTGATACCCTTCTACTGGGTTTTGATGTTGTTACCCTGATTAGGTTGAAAAAAGAATTGAGTCAGTGGTACCCTCTCGTTAAAAGAGCTTGTTACTGATATGGATTGTAACTGTGAATACAGAATTAGAAGAAGTGCACAATCAGCTTCCCCGTGTTAAATGATGCCTGTTCCTATAATAGTGTTAACCATGATAAAATAAAAAATATAAAAATATCATTTTTTTAATGAACTTGTTTCAACCGATATAAGGTAATATGATAAAATACACAGAATTATACGAATACGATCGTAGTATTCTTCATCTGGCATCATAATATGTATAGATGAAGGGTCGTGTTAAACAACACCCAGGCTATAATATCTAGCAACCTTAAGACAGCAGAGGAGAATCAATGCCATGCGTATAAAATACTCCTCGTCTCTTCTTCTCGGCCATTCCTAGGATCAACCGAGTAATGCTGGCCAAGCACGTATACGGGTGATAGTAGTCGATTTGGTGAGCCAGGTAAATGCGAGAGGAGCCAGCCCTGTCCCCGTCTATGCAGGGTCAGCGATGGGAGCTGCCGGAATATCACTAAATCACCTAATCTCATACTTTGAAAGGGGCGTGACACGGACGCTCTTACTCAAGGGTCTTGGATTGGACGCTTGGGGTGGGAAGGTTGCGTCCAGTGGTGAAGGTGTTAGTGTGGAAGGAGTTGGTGGATTGGTGGTGGATGATACGAGTGGGGTGCCATAGCTGCCCGTGCATAGAGGGGCAGGTGGGGTGGTCCTACTGCATTTAACCATATAATAAAATACCTATAAACAAATCATTTTTTTGAACTTTTACAATCGATGAATGATATGAAGTCAATGTTTTATACGTCGCTATATACTGCATCTATATATTTCATCTGGTTTTATAATGTATGAGATGAAGGCGTGATAACAGCCCCCCCCCCTCCCTCTCTCTGAGCCATGACCTAAGACAGCAGAGGGGTCACCATGCCAGGTCGCGATAACAGCCCCCCCCCTCTCTCTCTCTCCGAGCCATGACCTAAGGAAGCAGAGGTATATGCAATGTGCCAGGTCACGTGTCTGTCGTAGGGAAGAGCCGAGGGGGAGCCAGGTCACGGCCGAGGAGGAGCCAGGTCACGGCCGAGGGGGAGCCAGGTCACGGCCGAGAAGGAGCTGCCAGGAATACACTAACTCATGCCTGAATCCTCATCCTGTTGAGGGAGGGGGGGGGAGAGGGGGCCTTGGAAGGGGTCCTGGGGGGAGGTTGGGGGGGGGATCAGGTTACCGTTGGGGTGGTGAAGGTTGTGGTTGGGTGCGAAGGGGTTGGTGGTGGTGGTGGTGTGTGTGGTGGCGGTGGGGGGTGGACAGCCGCCAAGCTCTTTCAGGTTGACCATCTGTTGCATGAGGGCCAGAGTGCCGCCTGAGTCCACCTGCACGATGACCCAGATGGTGTCTGTAGGGCAAGGCCGGACATTAATTACCCCTTCACGTTCCGTTACTTTCCAGGTGAGAAATTAACCTTTACGAACAACTGGCTCGGTATTTAACCCCTTCACGCCCAGATCTTTCCTTGGCTATATAAAATAATCTGTTATTGAGCCATAAAATTACGAAAAGTAACTGAATATACCAAATTAGTTAGTGGACAATGATACTAAACAGGTCATATCTATTACAATATTGCTTATAGTCACTAAAAATTGTCTAATGTTACCCAAATTATAATGGAAATTATGTTCTGGGTCTCAAGGGGTTAACACAAGAACATAAGGAAGCTACAAGAGGAGGCCAGACGTTAACACAACAACATAAGGAAGCTACAAGAGGAGGCCAGACGTTAACACAACAACATAAGGAAGCTACAAGAGGAGGCAGGACGTTAACACAACAACATAAGGAAGCTACAAGAGGAGGCCTGACGTTAACACAACAACATAAGGAAGCTACAAGAGGAGGCGAGACGTTAACACAACAACATAAGGAAGCTACAAGAGGAGGCAGGACGTTAACACAACAACATAAGGAAGCTACAAGAGGAGGCCTGACGTTAACACAACAACATAAGGAAGCTACAAGAGGAGGCCAGACTTAACACAACAACATAAGGAAGCTACAAGAGGAGGCCAGACGTTAACACAACAACATAGGAAGCCTACAAGAGGAGGCCAGATTAACACAACAACATAAGGAAGCTACAAGAGGAGGCAGGACATTAACACAACAACATAAGGAAGCTACAAGAGGAGGCCTGACATTAACACAACAACATAAGGAAGCTACAAGAGGAGGCAGGACATTAACACAACAACATAAGGAAGCTACAAGAGGAGGCCTGACATTAACACAACAACATAAGGAAGCTACAAGAGGAGGCCAGACATTAACACAACAACATAAGGAAGCTACAAGAGGAGGCCAGACGTTAACACAACAACATAAGGAAGCTACAAGAGGAGGCCAGACATTAACACAACATAAGGAAGCTACAAGAGGAGGCAGGACTTAACACAACAACATAAGGAAGCTACAAGAGGAGGCAGGACGTTAACACAACAACATAAGGAAGCTACAAGAGGAGGCCAGACGTTAACACAACAACATAAGGAAGCTACAAGAGGAGGCAGGACGTTAACACAACAACATAAGGAAGCTACAAGAGGAGGCGGACGTTAACACAACAACATAAGGAAGCTACAAGAGGAGGCGACGTTAACACAACAACATAAGGAAGCTACAAGAGGAGGCAGGACGTTAACACAACAACATAAGGAAGCTACAAGAGGAGGCCAGACTTAACACAACAACATAAGGAAGCTACAAGAGGAGGCAGGACGTTAACACAACAACATAAGGAAGCTACAAGAGGAGGCAGACGTTAACACAACAACATAAGGAAGCTACAAGAGGAGGCCTGACGTTAACACAACAACATAAGGAAGCTACAAGAGGAGGCAGGACGTTAACACAACAACATAAGGAAGCTACAAGAGGAGGCCAGACGTTAACACAACAACATAAGGAAGCTACAAGAGGAGGCAGGACGTTAACACAACAACATAAGGAAGCTACAAGAGGAGGCCAGACGTTAACACAACAACATAAGGAAGCTACAAGAGGAGGCAGGACGTTAACACAACAACATAAGGAAGCTACAAGAGGAGGCCTGACGTTAACACAACAACATAAGGAAGCTACAAGAGGAGGCCAGACGTTAACACAACAACATAAGGAAGCTACAAGAGGAGGCCAGACGTTAACACAACAACATAAGGAAGCTACAAGAGGAGGCAGGACATTAACACAACAACATAAGGAAGCTACAAGAGGAGGCAGGACGTTAACACAACAACATAAGGAAGCTACAAGAGGAGGCCAGACGTTAACACAACAACATAAGGAAGCTACAAGAGGAGGCCAGACGTTAACACAACAACATAAGGAAGCTACAAGAGGAGGCCAGACATTAACACAACAACATAAGGAAGCTACAAGAGGAGGCAGGACGTTAACACAACAACATAAGGAAGCTACAAGAGGAGGCCAGACGTTAACACAACAACATAAGGAAGCTACAAGAGGAGGCCAGACGTTAACACAACAACATAAGGAAGCTACAAGAGGAGGCAGGACGTTAACACAACAACATAAGGAAGCTACAAGAGGAGGCAGGACGTTAACACAACAACATAAGGAAGCTACAAGAGGAGGCCAGACGTTAACACAACAACATAAGGAAGCTACAAGAGGAGGCAGGACGTTAACACAACAACATAAGGAAGCTACAAGAGGAGGCCAGGACGTTAACACAACAACATAAGGAAGCTACAAGAGGAGGCCAGACGTTAACACAACAACATAAGGAAGCTACAAGAGGAGGCAGGACGTTAACACAACAACATAAGGAAGCTACAAGAGGAGGCCAGACGTTAACACAACAACATAAGGAAGCTACAAGAGGAGGCATGACGTTAACACAACAACATAAGGAAGCTACAAGAGGAGGCAGGACGTTAACACAACAACATAAGGAAGCTACAAGAGGAGGCCTGACGTTAACACAACAACATAAGGAAGCTACAAGAGGAGGCAGGACGTTAACACAACAACATAAGGAAGCTACAAGAGGAGGCCTGACGTTAACACAACAACATAAGGAAGCTACAAGAGGAGGCCAGACGTTAACACAACAACATAAGGAAGCTACAAGAGGAGGCAGGACGTTAACACAACAACATAGGGAAGCCACAAGAGGAGGCCAGACGTTAACACAACAACATAAGGAAGCTACAAGAGGAGGCAGGACGTTAACACAACAACATAAGGAAGCTACAAGAGGAGGCAGGACGTTAACACAACAACATAAGGAAGCTACAAGAGGAGGCAGGACGTTAACACAACAACATAAGGAAGCTACAAGAGGAGGCAGACGTTAACACAACAAACATAAGGAAGCTACAAGAGGAGGCCTAGACGTTAACACAACAACATATAGGAAGCTACAAGAGGAGGCTGACGTTAACACAACAACATAAGGAAGCTACAGAGAGGCAGACGTTAATCAAACAACATAAGGAAGCTACAAGAGGAGGCAGTACGTTAACACAACAACATAGGGAAGCCACAAGAGGAGGAGGAAAAACCTTTTGTTTTCATTTAAAAAGAAAGAAAAAAACCGGCACATTCCTATAACAGAAATAATAATCTGCAACACTAAGAGTGGCTAGATAATAATAATAATAATAATAATAATTTCATTTTCACCCGAAGGCATACAGCAAAATACAACAACATAATATACATACATGAGTAAATGATCTTAAGATACTAAAGCAAAACAATATTAATATTATCTTACCCTTAGGACTCGGCAATGTATACTCGGAATTGATAACCGGCAAGGAGACATTTTTTTTCGTTTTTTTTTTATTTGTGCCATAGCGCCTGTAGGCAGTGACTCCAGGGCTCAATGGTAGGCCTGGGACATTGAGGCTGTATGTGGCCCTCGCCCTTGTGCAGACAGGATTTTATAGTGCCTTGATAGAGCTCATGCGCCCTGTGTCCTCCATGCACTCGTATCAAGGTAGATTAATGCGGCATTGTGTTCTAGGCCACTCGACGGTGCAGAAAATTTAGTGGATTTATGGGTCTCACTCGGATCTAACTCGTGTTTTTTTTTTTTTTTTTTTGTTTGCCGAGTTGTAAGGGTTTTACTGTACATGTGGGCAATATATACACTGGTGTACAGATGGCGTTAGTGCTATGCTCACCCCCATAGAAGCTTCCCTGGGCGGTGGTCATGCGCCACTTGGAGGAGTACAGGCCAGTGATGCCCGGAGACACCATATCCACGGAGATGTCGGCCACCTCCCTGGCAGCCAGCGGAGCCACGGAGACCCGAGACGGTGCCCCCATCAGCTCCCCCCCCGTGTACACCAGGGAACACCCACTGGGCCATCCCTCCTCACCAGTGTTCTGGATGCGCCATGTCTTGATGAACCTAGGGAAGGCACGGGTGTTGTATAGAGGCAGGGAAGGTGTTGATGAACCTAGGGAAGGCACAGGTGTTGTATAGAGGCAGGGAAGGTGTTGATGAACCTAGGGAAGGCACGGGTGTTGTATAGAGGCAGGGAAGGCAAGGGTGTTGTATAGAGGCAGGGAAGGTGTTGATGAACCTAGGGAAGGCACAGGTGTTGTATAGAGGCAGGGAAGGTGTTGATGAACCTAGGGAAGGCACGGGTGTTGTATAGAGGCAGGGAAGGTGTTGATGAACCTAGGGAAGGCACGGGTGTTGTATAGAGGCAGGGAAGGTGTTGATGAACCTAGGGAAGGCAAGGGTGTGTTAGAGCAGGAAGGCAAGGGGTGTATAGAGGCAGGGAAGAGGTGTTGATGAACCTAGGGAAGGCAAGGGTGTTGTATAGAGGCAGGGAAGGAGGTGTTGATGAACCTAGGAAGGCACGGGTTGTATAGAGGCAGGGAAGGTGTTGATGAACCTAGGGAAGGCACGGGTGTTGTATAGAGGCAGGGAAGGTGTTGATGAACCTAGGGAAGGCACGGGTGTTGTATAGAGGCAGGGAAGGTGTTGATGAACCTAGGGAAGGCACGGGTGTTGTATAGAGGCAGGGAAGGTGTTGATGAACCTAGGGAAGGCAAGGGTGTTGTATAGAGGCAGGGAAGAGGTGTTGATGAACCTAGGGAAGGCAGGGTGTTGTATAGAGGCAGGGAAGGTGTTGATGAACCTAGGGAAGGCACGGGTGTTGTATAGAGGCAGGAAGGTGTGATGAACCTAGGGAAGGCACGGGTGTTGTATAGAGGCAGGGAAGGTGTTGATGAACCTAGGGAAGGCAGGGTGTTGTATAGAGGCAGGGAAGGTGTTGATGAACCTAGGGAAGGCAAGGGTGTTGTATAGAGGCAGGGAAGGTGTTGATGAACCTAGGGAAGGCAAGGGTGTTGTATAGAGGCAGGGAAGGTGTTGATGAACCTAGGGAAGGCACGGGTGTTGTATAGAGGCAGGGAAGGTGTTGATGAACCTAGGGAAGGCACGGGTGTTGTATAGAGGCAGGGAAGGTGTTGATGAACCTAGGGAAGGCAAGGGTGTTGTATAGAGGCAGGGAAGGTGTTGATGAACCTAGGGAAGGCACGGGTGTTGTATAGAGGCAGGGAAGGTGTTGATGAACCTAGGGAAGGCAAGGGTGTTGTATAGAGGCAGGGAAGGAGGTGTTGATGAACCTAGGGAAGGCACGGGTGTTGTATAGAGGCAGGGAAGGTGTTGATGAACCTAGGGAAGGCACGGGTGTTGTATAGAGGCAGGAAGGTGTTGATGAACCTAGGGAAGGCACGGGTGTTGTATAAGGCAGGGAAGGCAAGGGTGTGTATAGGCAGGAAGTGTTGATGAACCTAGGGAAGGCACGGGTGTTGTATAGAGGCAGGGAAGGTGTTGATGAACCTAGGGAAGGCACGGGTGTTGTATAGAGGCAGGAAGGTGTTGATGAACCTAGGGAAGGCACGGGTGTTGTATAGAGGCAGGGAAGGTGTTGATGAACCTAGGAAGGCAAGGGGTGTTGTATAGAGGCAGGGAAGGCAAGGGTGTTGTATAGAGGCAGGGAAGGTGTTGATGAACCTAGGGAAGGCAAGGGTGTTGTATAGAGGCAGGGAAGGTGTTGATGAACCTAGGGAAGGCACGGGTGTTGTATAGAGGCAGGGAAGGTGTTGATGAACCTAGGGAAGGCAAGGGTGTTGTATAGAGGCAGGGAAGGCAAGGGTGTTGTATAGAGGCAGGGAAGGTGTTGATGAACCTAGGGAAGGCAAGGGTGTTGTATAGAGGCAGGGAAGGTGTTGATGAACCTAGGGAAGGCACGGGTGTTGTATAGAGGCAGGGAAGGTGTTGATGAACCTAGGGAAGGCACGGGTGTTGTATAGAGGCAGGGAGGTGTGATGAACTAGGAAGGCAAGGGTGTTGTATAGAGGCAGGGAAGGTGTTGATGAACCTAGGGAAGGCACGGGTGTTGTATAGAGGCAGGGAAGGTGTTGATGAACCTAGGGAAGGCAAGGGTGTTGTATAGAGGCAGGGAAGGCACAGGGCGTGTTGTATAGAGGCAGGGAAGGTGTTGATGAACCTAGGGAAGGCAAGGGTGTTGTATAGAGGCAGGGAAGGTGTTGATGAACCTAGGGAAGGCACGGGTGTTGTATAGAGGCAGGGAAGGTGTTGATGAACCTAGGGAAGGCAAGGGTGTTGTATAGAGGCAGGGAAGGCAAGGGTGTTGTATAGAGGCAGGGAAGGTGTTGATGAACCTAGGGAAGGCAAGGGTGTTGTATAGAGGCAGGGAAGGTCTTGATGAACCTAGGGAAGGCACGGGTGTTGTATAGAGGCAGGGAAGGTGTTGATGAACCTAGGGAAGGCAAGGGTGTTGTATAGAGGCAGGGAAGGCAACGGGTGTTGTATAGAGGCAGGGAAGGTGTTGATGAACCTAGGGAAGGCAAGGGTGTTGTATAGAGGCAGGGAAGGTGTTGATGAACCTAGGGAAGGCACGGGTGTTGTATAGAGGCAGGGAAGGTGTTGATGAACCTAGGGAAGGCAAGGGTGTTGTATAGAGGCAGGGAAGGTACGGGTGTTGTATAGAGGCAGGGAAGGTGTTGATGAACCTAGGGAAGGCAAGGGTGTTGTATAGAGGCAGGGAAGGTACGGGTGTTGTATAGAGGCAGGGAAGTGTGAGAACCTAGGGAAGGCAAGGGTGTTGTATAGAGGCAGGGAAGGAGGTGTTGATGAACCTAGGGAAGGCAAGGGTGTTGTATAGAGGCAGGGAAGGAGGGTTGATGAACTAGGAAGGCACGGGTGTTGTATAGAGGCAGGGAAGGTGTTGATGAACCTAGGGAAGGCACGGGTGTTGTATAGAGGCAGGAAGTGTGATGAACTAGGGAAGGCACGGGTGTTGTATAGAGGCAGGGAAGGTGTTGATGAACCTAGGGAAGGCAAGGGTGTTGTATAGAGGCAGGGAAGGCACGGGTGTTGTATAGAGGCAGGGAAGTGTTGATGACCTAGGGAAGGCAAGGTGTTGTATGAGGCAGGGAAGGCAAGGGTGTTGTATAGAGGCAGGGAAGGTGTTGATGAACCTAGGGAAGGCAAGGGTGTTGTATAGAGGCAGGGAAGGTGTTGATGAACCTAGGGAAGGCACGGGTGTTGTATAGAGGCAGGGAAGGTGTTGATGAACCTAGGGAAGGCAAGGGTGTTGTATAGAGGCAGGGAAGGCAAGGGTGTTGTATAGAGGCAGGGAAGGTGTTGATGAACCTAGGGAAGGCAAGGGTGTTGTATAAGAGAGGTGTGATGAACCAGGGAAGGCACGGGTGTTGTATAGAGGCAGGGAAGGTGTTGATGAACCTAGGGAAGGCAAGGGTGTTGTATAGAGAGCAGGGAAGGACAGGTGTTGTATAGAGGCAGGGAAGGTGTTGATGAACCTAGGGAAGGCAAGGGTGTTGTATAGAGGCAGGGAAGGTCTTGATGACCTAGGAAGGCACGGGTGTTGTATAGAGGCAGGGAAGGTGTTGATGAACCTAGGGAAGGCAAGGGTGTTGTATAGAGGCAGGGAAGGTGTTGATGAACCTAGGGAAGGCAAGGGTGTTGTATAGAGGCAGGGAAGGTGTTGATGAACCTAGGGAAGGCACGGGTGTTGTATAGAGGCAGGGAAGGCACGGGTGTTGATCCCCCCCCCCAGAATGCCAGTTCACTTACTTAACCTGGACATTGGTTACTTAACAAAACCTAACCGGGTTATCAAACCACTCTCACCCACATGAAGATCGGCCACCCAAAAAATAGCTGGGGTGGCGGATCTTCATGAGATCTGAAGAAAAAAATACTGGTCTGTCTGTATGTAGTAATTTGTACCAATGTCTCAGTGAGTAACAACATTCTTGTTGTCAGTCAATAGGAACACAGGGCGTGAATGTACCTAACCTATGTCCAAATATCCACTATTACTACCACTACTACTACTACTACTACTACTACTACTACTACTACTACTGCTGCTACTACTACTACTGCTGCTACTACTACTACTGCTGCTACTACTACTACTGCTACTGCTACTACTACTGCTACTACTACTACTACTACTACTACTATTGCTACTGCTACTACTACTGCTACTACTACTACTATTACTACTGCTACAACTACTACTACTACTACTACTACTACTGCTACTGCTGCTGCTACTACTACTACTACTACTACTACTACTACTACTACTACTACTACTACTACTACTACTACTACTACTACTACTACTGCTGCTGCTGCTACTACTACTACTATTACTACTGCTACAACTACTACTACTACTACTACTACTGCTACTGCTGCTGCTACTGCTACTACTACTACTACTACTACTACTACTACTGCTGCTGCTGCTGCTGCTGCTACTACTACTACTACTACTACTACTACTACTACTACTACTACTACTACTACTACTACTACTACTACTACTACTACTACTACTACTACTGCTGCTACTACTACTACTACTGCTAGGTAACTACATAAACTGGTACCTAAGCCTACCTCGTGGAGGGTGGCACACTCTCTCCTTCTCCTATGGTGATGTCCTTCAGAAAGGTCATTTGGGGAAGCTTGTTGAAGGACTGCAGATCAAAGTAGGCGCACACAGCCGCTTGCAGGTTCCTGGAATAGCAGTAGTTGTTGTAGTTCAGCGACAAAAATATAGTGACGGAAATGCAAAACGCAGAAAATGACGGCGCAGTCCTCGTGCATTTTTACCAAAACATGTACGGAAATACAAAACGCAGAAAATTACCGCGCAGTCCTCGTGCATTTTTACCAAAACAGGTACGGAAATACAAAATGCAGAAAATTACCGCGCAGTCCTCGTGCATTTTTACCAAAACATGTACGGAAATTCAAAACGCAGAAAATTACCGTGCGCCGTTCTCGTCCATTTTTACTAAAACATGTACGGAAATACAAAACGCAGAAAATTACCGCGCAGTCCTGGTGCATTTTTACCAAAACATGTACGGAAATACAAAAGGCAGAAAATTACCGCGCAGTCCTCGTGCATTTTTACCAAAACATGTACGGAAATACAAAAGGCAGAAAATTACCGCGCAGTCCTCGTGCATTTTTACCAAAACATGTACGGAAATTCAAAACGCAGAAAATTACCGTGCGCCGTTCTCGTCCATTTTTACTAATAACATGTAAGTAACAATAACGAAACAATACGAAAACTTGTCTTTTGTCCGACACGAAATTAATTAAATATTCCCTAAAGTAGCAGAGGGCAAAATTATAAAACGATGCTAAATTTAACTGCCACTATTTGTATGTAGTATCTTGCAAATATAACCGTGCAATATATCAGTCAAGGCAGAGTACTTCCTATACAGTAAACCCTCTTAAACGCTGTGTCTATGTCTAAATCTAACTCTTACAGGTACCTTCTCTGTGTCTATGTCTAAATCTAACTCTTACAGGTACCTTCTCTGTGTCTATGTCTAAATCTAACTCTAACAGGTACCTTCTCTGTGTCTATGTCTAAATCTAACTCTTACAGGTACCTTCTCTGTGTCAATGTCTAAATCTAACTCTTACAGGTACCTTCTCTGTGTCTATGTCTAAATCTAACTCTTACAGGTACCTTCTCTGTGTCTATGTCTAAATCTAACTCTTACAGGTACCTTCTCTGTGTCTGTGTCTAACTCTTACAGGTACCTTCTGTGTCTAAATCTAACTCTTACAGGTACCTTCTCTGTGTCTGTGTCTAAATCTAACTCTTACAGGTACCTTCTCTGTGTCTGTGTCTAAATCTAAACTCTTACAGGTACCTTCTCTGTGTCTGTGTCTAACTCTTACAGGTACCTTCTCTGTGTCTATGTCTAAATCTAACTCTTACAGGTACCTTCTCTGTGTCTATGTCTAACTCTTACAGGTACCTTCTCTGTGTCTATGTCTAAATCTAACTCTTACAGGTACCTTCTCTGTGTCTATGTCTAAATCTAACTCTTACAGGTACCTTCTCTGTGTCTATGTCTAACTCTTACAGGTACCTTCTCTGTGTCTATGTCTAACTCTTACAGGTACCTTCTCTGTGTCTATGTCTAACTCTTACAGGTACCTTCTCTGTGTCTATGTCTAACTCTTACAGGTACCTTCTCTATGTCTATGTCTAACTCTTACAGGTACCTTCTCTGTGTCTATGTCTAACTCTTACAGGTACCTTCTCTGTGTCTATGTCTAACTCTTACAGGTACCTTCTCTGTGTCTATGTCTAACTCTTACAGGTACCTTCTCTGTGTCTATGTCTAACTCTTACAGGTACCTTCTCTGTGTCTAAATCTAACTCTTACAGGTACCTTCTCTGTGTCTATGTCTAAATCTAACTCTTACAGGTACCTTCTGTGTGTCAATGTCTAAATCTAACTCTTACAGGTACCTTCTCTGTGTCTATGTCTAAATCTAACTCTTACAGGTACCTTCTCTATGTCTATGTCTAAATCTAACTCTTACAGGTACCTTCTCTGTGTCTATGTCTAAATCTAACTCTTACAGGTACCTTCTCTATGTCTATGTCTAAATCTAACTCTTACAGGTACCTTCTCCGTGTCTATGTCTAAATCTAACTCTTACAGGTACCTTCTCTGTGTCTATGTCTAAATCTAACTCTTACAGGTACCTTCTCTATGTCTATGTCTAAATCTAACTCTTACAGGTACCTTCTCTGTGTCTATGTCTAAATCTAACTCTTACAGGTACCTTCTCTGTGTCTATGTCTAAATCTAACTCTTACAGGTACCTTCTCTGTGTCTATGTCTAACTCTTACAGGTACCTTCTCTATGTCTATGTCTAACTCTTACAGGTACCTTCTCTGTGTCTATGTCTAACTCTTACAGGTACCTTCTCTATGTCTATGTCTAACTCTTACAGGTACCTTCTCTGTGTCTATGTCTAACTCTTACAGGTACCTTCTCTGTGTCTATGTCTAACTCTTACAGGTACCTTCTCTGTGTCTATGTCTAACTCTTACAGGTACCTTCTCTGTGTCTAAATCTAACTCTTACAGGTACCTTCTCTGTGTCTATGTCTAACTCTTACAGGTACCTTCTCTATGTCTATGTCTAACTCTTACAGGTACCTTCTCTATGTCTATGTCTAACTCTTACAGGTACCTTCTCTGTGTCTATGTTTAACTCTTACAGGTACCTTCTCTGTGTCTATGTCTAACTCTTACAGGTACCTTCTCTGTGTCTATGTCTAACTCTTACAGGTACCTTCTCTGTGTCTATGTCTAACTCTTACAGGTACCTTCTCTGTGTCTATGTCTAACTCTTACAGGTACCTTCTCTATGTCTATGTCTAACTCTTACAGGTACCTTCTCTGTGTCTATGTCTAACTCTTACAGGTACCTTCTCTGTGTCTATGTCTAACTCTTACAGGTACCTTCTCTGTGTCTATGTCTAACTCTTACAGGTACCTTCTCTGTGTCTAAATCTAACTCTTACAGGTACCTTCTCTATGTCTAAGTCAATGAGTGTAGTCTGTATGTCTGTTCCATCTACCGTAGATAACACTATAGTCGCCAGTCACTTGCCACTGCACTAATGTCGCCAGGTACAATATATTACGAATTATAGCATCACTACAGACTTTTATGTGCCACTGAAGACATGTAGTGTGATGTACATAATATAAACTACTGTGTATACCTCTTCAGTGGCACATACAAGTCTGTAGTGATGCTAAAATTCATAATATATTGTGCCTGGCGACATCAGTGCAGTGGCGAGTGACTGGCGACTATAGTGTTATGTACGGTAGCCCTGTATGTTCTGTATGTTCTATGTGTCTCTGTACCCTCACACGCTCACACAAAACATCATCAAAAGAAACACAAAGAGACGCAACAAGAAAACAACGCTATAATAAATCATCATTCTTGAGCTGCGAAATATCTTGACCGTGACCTAGATGGGCTTCCACGTCCCTCCTGCAGGTCAATAACACCTTACAGGCTCATCCCAGCATGGCATTACTAATAGAAGCCTCAGAAAACATGTGAAAGGGCAGAAATAGAGCTGCATGACTCACCAATCGTTCATTTCGAGGTAAAATTTAGCTGTGTGTTCGTTGAGATGGGCTCCCACAAGCGTCTGCAATTCTTTCACTAAAACCTCTTTATCAGTGGTCAACATACAGTTAAATTGCCTCAGGAGACCCGCCTCTACGTCCTCGTCCACCTCCATCGTCTCGGCGGCCGCGAAATCCCTATGATATCCTCCCAAAAGCTGGATTGATCAGGGGCGTCCTTGGCCCTGCTGCGTTTGTTGTGATCCTACTCTTGCCTCGTCAACATGGCATTTATGAGGCTCCCTAACCTCCCTTTCTGCTATATTGCTCTTATCTTATGCCTTATTTAGTCGTATTTACCCTCGATACATACTGTAGACATATTTGTTATATAAATAATAAGGCTTGATGGGGATTGATGGTATTTTAGTCATTTATTTTGTGTTTTCCATATGGTACGTTGCTCCTTCATTCATGGCCTGCCTACTGGTATTTTTAAAGGGATGAAAGGATCCAGCCCCTGTCCGGTCAGGCCTGCGGGAGGCAGCCTTATAGAGGGGGGAGATATGTGGGTTGTCACTAAGGATAGTACTATGTACCCCTACTATCCTTGGTTGTCACTAGGAGATTCCCGTGGTGTAACGGGAAGCACAGCCGCCCGGCATGCGGAAGGTCCCGGGTTCGATTCCCGAGCGGTGCAACCTTTATTGGTGAGACCCCCTACTCTAACAAGTCCCCCTTCAGGTGTGAGCCCCCCTTCACAGTCCTCCTTCAGTCCCCCTTCAGGTGTGAGTCCCCCTTCAGTCCTCCTTCAGTCCCCCTTCAGGTGTGAGTCCCCTTTCAGTCCTCCTTCAGTCCCCCTTCAGTCCCCCTTCAGTCCCCCTTCAGGTGTGAGTCCCCCTTCAGTCCTCCTTCAGTACTATTATTATTATTATCATTATTATATTAGTAGCTATAGCTACTATCATCATCATTACAGTACGTTTGAACTCTAACAACGTAGTAGGTTACTAAATCCTCTCTTAAATCCCTCCCTGAACACCACACGTACCCCTGAAATCCACTGTTAAGTCTTTCCCTTCAATCAAGAGAATGTTTTGTTGTAATGAGCATAAGAAGAAGAAGAAGAAATGGCTCAATGGCTCAAATGGCTCAATTAAATGGCTCGATCGGTGATATTATATACTACGCAGTCATGGCAGGGTACGCGTTAATTTATTTAGGGCCTGGGGATTAGGGGATTAGGTTAAGGGAGGGGGGGGCTGTATATGTATGTATGTATGTATGTACTGATCAGGCTGTATTAGTTGTACGTGTTACATATAATATTCCAAAATTTTGATGCATTTGTTGCTACCACTTCTACTACTACCAGCTATGCTACTTCTACTATTACTACTAGGTACTACTACTACTACTACTACTACTATTACTACTACCGTACACTACTACTACATTAATTACTATTAACATTATTATTATAACTTTAAACTTTTTCCTAGGTAGCAGCTCCCATGCATATACTGAACACGAATCTGGAGTTATAAGTTATTTGATAAAACTGTGTAGCCTATAAGCCCTATTTCAGCCCTATTTTGGCTTATTGAACAATTAAGGTTACATTTATGCACGAAAATATATACATACCTAGGACATACATACAAACACATACCTAACAAACGTATACATACATACAACACAAAA
>JACEEZ010000226.1:29777-44777 GCA_016584305.1 Chionoecetes opilio
GAAGTTCCAATATTACGGCGAGTGTCTAGTTTCAATATTTCCAAGCTGTCGGCGAGAGTTCAATTCACGTCGCGAGTGCTAGTCGGCGAGAGTTTCAATATTTCACGTCGGCGAGTGTGCTAGTCGGCGAGAGTTCAATATTTCACGTCGGCGAGTGTTGTTAGTCGGCGAGAGTTTCAATATTTCACGTCGGCGAGAGTTCCAATATTTCACGTCGGCGAGTGTTGTTAGTCGGCGAGAGTTTCAATATTTCACGTCGGCGAGTGTTGCTAGTCGGCGAGAGTTCCAATATTTCACGTCGGCGAGTGTTGCTAGTCGGCGAGAGTTTCAATATTTCACGTCGGCGAGTGTTCCTAGTCGGCGAGAGTTCCAATATTTCACATTAATACTAAATATTAATCCCTTCACGCCCAGATCTTTACTTTGCTATATAAAATCGTCTGTTGTCAGCCATAAAATTACGAAAAGTCACTGAATATACCACATGAGTTAGTGGCCAAGAATACTAAACAGGTCATAGCTATTAAACATATTGCTTATAGTCACTAAACATCGTCTTAGGGTACCCAAATTACAATGGAAAGTACGTTCTGGGCCTCAAGGGGTTAACTATTGTGTTCGAAATATGTGGTGTTCATTAATTAAATGGCCGTAATTCTTCCTTGTCATCTGTTATAAGTGTGGAACTGCAGTAAATTGCCACGTCGGCGAGAGCTCTAGGTTGTTTCGACGAGAATTTCGGTAGACGAGAGGGTTACCGGTCATTTCGCCCACAAGTCAATTCGCCCACCAGTAACCTTGGACGAAATGACCCCATAGTGTGGGCGAAATGACTCCATGGTGTGGCGAAATGACTGGATACCGACGAGAGTACCATAAAACGCATGGATGATGGCATATCTTACAAGACTTTACCAGTAGCATAAACGAGACCTATTCTATATTAATCTATATATATTCTATAATGATAATAAGCGTTCACCTAGTCTTGCTTCAAATAGAGAGAGAGAGAGAGAGAGAGAGAGAGAGCCCAGGTCTTCTTAACAATTACATACCTATTTATATTTTTAACTTAATAATTTTAATTGCTAATGATTTTTCTTGATCTACCTTCTTCTTCTTGTGACCTTTTCTGCTTAGTATCGCTTTGTAGGTCGTCTGTCAAGCTCGTGTACTGTACCAGTTTACTACAAAGTCAGGTCATACATATGCCACTGGTTGACCTAACTCTGCTCTGAAATATAAATTAAACAGTTGAATGGATCTATGAAACCACTGTCAATATTTGTTCATTACTTTCTGTGTTGATTTGTTTTCTTGAGGGTTTGTTGTAGGTCGGTATTTATTAGTATTTATAGTGTCTTCTTCTTCTTCTTGTGACCTTTTCTGCTAATTATCGCTTTGTAGGTTGAACACTTGATAATAGAGTGTGGCTGATAGGAGCAGGAGAGGAGGAGGCTGATACAGTCCATATTAGGAGTGATAGGAGACGGTGAATGGGATAGGAGGATACACGAGGTGGATGGGGGAATCCTTACTGTGCTAGGACTGCATGGGAGTAATGAAGAGAGAAGGAAAATAGTAGAAATAACTAAGGTGTTTTTAAAGCAGGCTTGGGAAAAAAGATTGCGTGGGAATGTAGAAGACGTCTAGGAGGGTAGTTGATAGGAGGGACTTATGTCTGTGTCTATACTGCCCTGTTGTGCCCTTCTCTCCCCACAGGTGGCGGGGAAAGAAAGGGCTACCTTTATAGCTTTGTACCCAGCAAGATATCTCAATCCTTTATAGCTTTGTACCCAGCAAGATATCTCAATCCTTTATAGCTTTGTACCCAGCAAGATATCTTAATCCTTTATAGCTTTGTACCCAGCAAGATATCTCAATCCTTTATAGCTTTGTACCCAGCAAGATATCTCAATCCTTTATAGCTTTGTACCCAGCAAGATATCTCAATCCTTTATAGCTTTGTACCCAGCAAGATATCTCAATCCTTTATAGCTTTGTACCCAGCAAGATATCTTAATTCTTTATAGCTTTGTACCCAGCAAGATATCTTAATCCTTTATAGCTTTGTACCCAGCAAGATATCTTAATCCTTTATAGCTTTGTACCCAGCAAGATATCTTAATCCTTTATAGCTTTGTACCCAGCAAGATATCTCAATCCTTTATAGCTTTGTACCCAGCTAGATATCTCAATCCTTCATAGCTTTGTACCCAGCAAGATATCTCAATCCTTTATAGCTTTGTACCCAGCAAGATATCTTAATCCTTTATAGCTTTGTACCCAGCAAGATATCTTAATCCTTTATAGCTTTGTACCCAGCAAGATATCTTAATCCTTTATAGCTTTGTACCCAGCAAGATATCTCAATCCTTTATAGCTTTGTACCCAGCAAGATATCTTAATCCTTTATAGCTTTGTACCCAGCAAGATATCTCAATCCTTTATAGCTTTGTACCCAGCAAGATATCTTAATCCTTTATAGCTTTGTACCCAGCTACATGTCTTGATCCCCTTTAAGATGACTGTCAGTCACTTGTTGCGCTATTAAGGGAACCCTTGCGCCTTATCACCTGATAAAAATCTTGCTCCCCCGACAGAGAGATTGCATCAGGGGTTCCCACACTGTTTCTTCCTCTGTACCCCCGTGGCATTAATAAAACAAATAGGGAAAAACTGGTTCACAAATAGGGTGGTAAATGATTGGAATGGGCTCAGTAGACAGGTAGTTAGTGCGGAGTCATTGGGGAGCTTTAAAAGGAGGCTGGATAATTTCATGGATGGGGATGAAAGGTGGTAGTGTTAAGTAACAGGAACTACCTCGTGTAGGTCTCGCGGCCTCTTGTAGCTTCCTTATTTTCTTATGTTCTTATTGTAACAGGCTCTCGTGTACCCTCGCCTAAAGATTAAGGGCAAACAATGGATAAAGCTATATTGATTTTATATTATATTATCATGAAATATGTATGTGTAGACTGCATAGGGGTCTTATTAGGGCCCTTGCTTTTCCCTGTGCCCTCCCTCTGACCTTGCCTCTGGTGTTCAGGGGAGACCTACACCTCGGAGAAGCACGGGAGTGACGAGACGGGCCTTGGCACGGAGGTCCAGCCTTACAAGACGGCCCTACAAGCCCTGCGTAAGGCTGCCAAGGAGCCTTTCCCCACCATCTATGTGGATAGCAAAGAGGAGAACCAGGTAAGAGTAGGCAAATAACTACAACTACTACTATTACTACTACAACTACTACTACAACTACAACTATTTATTGACACCTCATCCAGCAAACCATGGCACAAAGGATAAACATAGTTGATTCATTGATTAGCTGATTATTTGATTCAATTGATTAAGTTACACTAAGATTGAACAATTGGACACTTTTATTCCCTAATGAGGCTGTCGCTATCAAAGAAAAGTTCCCTGTGATCAAATGTTTACCTGTCAGCACTAGTTTATTCCCTAATGAGGCTGTCGCTATCATGGAAAAGTTCCCTGTGATCAAATGTTTACCTGTCAGCACTAATTTATTCCCTAATGAGGCTGTCGCTATCATAGAAAAGTTCCCTGTGATCAAATGTTTACCTGTCAGCACTAATTTATTCCCTAATGAGGCTGTCGCTATCAAAGAAAAGTTCCCTGTGATCAAATGTTTACCTGTCAGCACTAATTTATTCCCTAATGAGGCTGTCGCTATCAAAGAAAAGTTCCCTGTGATCAAATGTTTACCTGTCAGCACTAATGTATTCCCTAATGAGGCTGTCGCTATCATGGAAAAGTTCCCTGTGATCAAATGTTTACCTGTCAGCACTAATTTATTCCCTAATGAGGCTGTCGCTATCATAGAAAAGTTCCCTGTGATTTAATTATATCGTTACTAGGACAAATTTCTATGTGTGTCGAGAAGAGACGAGACGTTACCTTAGAAATTTGTTATATATAGGTCCATAAAAGCAAGGGTTTACTATGTGTGTGTGTGTGTGTGTGCCTGTGTGTGTGTGTGTGTGCCTGTGTGTGTGTGTGTGCCTGTGTGTGTGTGTGTGCCTGTGTGTGTGTGTGTGTGCCTGTGTGTGTGTGTGTGTGTGTGCCTGTGTGTGTGTGTGTGCCTGTGTGTGTGTGTGTGTGCCTGTACGTTACCTGAGACTGCCCTTCTTTTAGGGTGAGGGAGGAGACAGTGCCCTTCTCTTAGGGTGAGGGAGGAGACAGTGCCCTTCTTTTAGGGTGAGGGAGGAGACAGTGCCCTTCTTTTAGGGTGAGGGAGGAGACAGTGCCCTTCTTTTAGGGTGAGGGAGGAGACAGTGCCCTTCTTTTAGGGTGAGGGAGGAGACAGTGCCCTTCTTTTAGGGTGAGGGAGGAGACAGTGCCCTTCTTTTAGGGTGAGGGAGGAGACAGTGCCCTTCTTTTAGGGTGAGGGAGGAGACAGTGCCTTCTTTTAGGGTGAGGGAGGAGACAGTGCCCTTCTTTTGGGTGAGGGAGGAGACACTGCCCTTCTTTTAGGGTGAGGGAGGAGACTGCCTTTCTTTTAGGGTGAGGGAGGAGACAGTGCCCTTCTTTTAGGGTGAGGGAGGAGACAGTGCCCTTCTTTTAGGGTGAGGGAGGAGACAGTGCCCTTCTTTTAGGGTGAGGGAGGAGACAGTGCCCTTCTTTTAGGGTGAGGGAGGAGACAGTGCCCTTCTTTTAGGGTGAGGGAGGAGACAGTGCCCTTCTTTTAGGGTGAGGGAGGAGACAGTGCCTTTCTTTTAGGGTGAGGGAGGAGACAGTGCCCTTCTTTTAGGGTGAGGGAGGAGACGTTACGTGAGACTCCCTTTCTTTTAGGGTGAGGGTGAGGGAGGAATGCTAAGCCGGGTGGGAGAAGACCCGAGTCCTTGTCTGGAGGCATTAGACCAACACCTGAGTCTTTGCAGCTATATAGGGGGCCACGCTCCCTCTCAGGCAGACGTGGTGGTGCATGCGTGTGTGGCCCCGCCTCAAAATGGCCCGGCCCTCACCTGCCGGCCACATCTGGCGCGATGGCACAGGCATATCGCAAGTTTTGGCACTGCCGTTAATGATTTCCCTCCTGCCGAGCCTTGTGTCCTCAGTCAGTTCAAGTTGCCGAGTCTTGCGTCACCTCAGGTTATTCAAGGCTTTTGTTTGTTGTCATTTAGTGTTGTTTAGCATTCAAGCTTTCTCCATTAACCCCTTCACGCCCAGATCTTTCCTTTACTATAAAATAATGTATGTTGTGGAGCCATAAAATTACGAAAAGTAACTGAATATACCAAATTTGTTAGTCGACGAGGATACTAAACAGGTCATAGCTATAAAATATTGCTTATAGTCACTAAAAGTCGTTCTAATGGTACCCAAATTACAATGGAAATGACTCACTGGGTCTCAAGGGGTTAATAAGACATTGAGTCAATCACCTGATGTCTCCTATAGTCCATTTTTTTAAACGAGGCGAAAATTCCATTCTATCATAAGGTCTCATGCTTAAAATGATGCCTCTGTTTACCTGATAATAGGGTTAACTATGATAAAATACAACTGAAATTTAGAAGAAGCGTAGTATTCCCTTCTCCTGGTTAAAATGATGCCTGTTTACCTGATAATAGGGTTAACTCTGATAAAATACAGCTGAAATTTAGAAGAAGCGTAGTATTCCCTTCTCCTGGTTAAAATGATGCCTCTGTTTACCTGATAATAGGGTTAACTCTGATAAAATACAACTGAAATTTAGAAGAAGCGTAGTATTCCCTTCTGGTTAAAATGATGCCTGTGTTTACCTGATAATAGGGTTAACTATGATAAAATACAGCTGAAATTTAGAAGCGTAGTATTCCCTTCTCCTGGCATCAAATATCAGTCAGTAAGCAGCAAGGGGCCAGGATTTTTCACCTCGTTAAAAAAAACAGGATATGTAATACTCCCCTGCTTGCATGCTCTCTGAGACATGTCTACATCAATCACATGTCTACATCAATGCATGTCACTAATCACATGTCTACATCAATGCATGTCATCAATCACATGTCTACATCAATGCATGTCACCAATCACATGTCTACTTCAATGCATGTCATCAATCACATGTCTACATCAATGCATGTCATCAATCACATGTCTACATCAATGCATGTCATCAATCACATGTCTACATCAATGCATGTCACCAATCACATGTCTACATCAATGCATGTCATCAATCACATGTCTACGTCAATGCATGTCATCAATCACATGTCTACGTCAATGCATGTCATCAATCACATGTCTACTTCAATGCATGTCATCAATCACATGTCTACGTCAATGCATGTCACCAATCACATGTCTACATCAATGCATGTCATCAATCACATGTCTACTTCAATGCATGTCACCAATCACATGTCTACATCAATGCATGTCACCAATCACATGTCTACATCAATGCATGTCATCAATCACATGTCTACATCAATGCATGGTTGACAATATAAGTTTTACAATACAGTGCATGTCAGAGGGTTGGTCATGTCCTCTCTTGTTGTAGTCTTAAGAACATAAGGAAGGCCGCGAGACCTACACGAGGTAGTTCCTGTTACTTAACACTACCTACATCCACCTTTCATCCCCATCCATGACACTGTCTAGCCTCCTTTTAAAACTCCCTATTGACTCCACTAACTACCCCACGACTGAGTCCATTCCAATCATCCACCACCCTATTTGTGAACCCGTTTTTCCCTATTTCCTTTTTAAATCTACGCTTTTCCAGTTTGTTACTAGTCTATTTTTTTATTAGGGTCAAAATGCAGTAAGGAAGCCACGCCCCCTGCCTCCCCTTCTATTCTACGGGGCAGCTGATTGGTGCATTCCTCGTATCATCACTACCAATCACAATATCTTCACTGCTTAACAGTGCGTGACCACTGGACAGCAATCTTCACTACAAAGGGATTTTTGATTATGTCACCCTTTGTAGTGAAGATTGCTCTGTCCAGTGGTCACGCCGCTGTTAAGTAGTGAAGATATTGTGATGGGTAGTGATGATACGAGGAATGCACCAATCAGCTGCCCCGTAGCATAGAAGGGGAGGCAGGGGGCGTGGCTTCCTTACTGCATTTTACCCTAATACAAAAATAGACTGTAGTTCCATTACTACAACTTTGCATACTAACTCATCGTCATCCTCATAGGTGACTGACTAGCATGTTTTTTCAGTGTTGTGTCTGTTGCCCGTATTCGTAGTCACATACATGATTGCTCGTGGTAATTGCTATGATTTTGTTCCATTTCTACTCAGTCAAAATGATTCACTTGATCTTGTAGCTGCCATGGAAAGTACTAGAGCAATCATACAGTACTCCTATTGCAATCACAACAGAGATCTTGTAGCTGCCATGGAAAGTACTAGAGCAATCATACAGTACTCCTATTGCAATCACAACAGAGATCTTGTAGCTGCCATGGAAAGTACTAGAGCAATCATACAGTACTCCTATTGCAATCACAACAGAGCTGGCATGACATATTGATTTAATTAGGACAAGACAAAAAGTGAACAATGACCACGTACAATGATGGTATGTGACTACGAATACGGGCATATAAGTCATGTCTTGATGGCATGTTTTTCAGTCATGTCTATAAGTCATGTCTTGATGGCATGTTTTTCAGTCATGTCTATAAGTCATGTCTTGATGGCATGTTTTTCAGAGTCATGTCTATAAGTCATGTCTTGATCTCCTTTCAGAAGTATGCAGTCATAGCAAAGAGTCAGCTGAAAAAAATCACCAAGCTATGGAAAGACGTGAGTGTAGAAGTGTAGTTATAGTAGGTAGATTAGGGAGGTGTTTAGGGTATAGAAGGGTAGTTACAGTAGTTATAGTAGGTAGATTAGGGAGGTGTTTAGGGTATAGAAGGGTAGTTACAGTAGTTATAGTAGGTAGATTAGGGAGGTGTTTAGGGTATAGAAGGGTAGTTACAGTAGTTATAGTAGGTAGATTAGGGAGGTGTTTAGGGTATAGAAGGGTAGTTACAGTAGTTATAGTAGGTAGATTAGGGAGGTGTTTAGGGTATAGAAGGGTAGTTACAGTAGTTATAGTAGGTAGATTAGGGAGGTGTTTAGGGTATAGAAGGGTAGTTACAGTAGTTATAGTAGGTAGATTAGGGAGGTGTTTAGGGTATAGAAGGGTAGTTACAGTAGTTATAGTAGGTAGATTAGGGAGGTGTTTAGGGTATAGAAGGGTAGTTATAGTAGGTAGATTAGGGTGGTTTTAGGGT
Source organism: Chionoecetes opilio (assembly GCA_016584305.1). Lineage (NCBI taxonomy): Eukaryota > Metazoa > Arthropoda > Malacostraca > Decapoda > Majidae > Chionoecetes > Chionoecetes opilio. Next base: position 38,028 of record JACEEZ010000226.1, read on the forward strand.
ATAGAAGTGTAGTTACAGTAGTTATAGTAGGTAGATTAGGGAGGTGTTTAGGGTATAGAAGGGTAGTTACAGTAGTTATAGTAGGTAGATTAGGGAGGTGTTTAGGGTATAGAAGGGTAGTTACAGTAGTTAGATTAGGGAGGTGTTTAGGGTATAGAAGGGTAGTTACAGTAGTTATAGTAGGTAGATTAGGGAGGTGTTTAGGGTATAGAAGGGTAGTTACAGTAGTTATAGTAGGTAGATTAGGGAGGTGTTTAGGGTATAGAAGGGTAGTTACAGTAGTTATAGTAGGTAGATTAGGGAGGTGTTTAGGGTATAGAAGGGTAGTTACAGTAGTTATAGTAGGTAGATTAGGGAGGTGTTTAGGGTATAGAAGGGTAGTTACAGTAGTTATAGTAGGTAGATTAGGGAGGTGTTTAGGGTATAGAAGGGTAGTTACAGTAGTTATAGTAGGTAGATTAGGGTGGTGTTTAGGGTATAGAAGGGTAGTTACAGTAGTTATAGTAGGTAGATTAGGGTGGTGTTTAGGGTATAGAAGGGTAGTTACAGTAGTTATAGTAGGTAGGTTAGGGTGGTTTTAGGGTATAGAAGGGTAGTTACAGTGGTTTTAGTAGGTAGTTTAGGGTGGTTTTAGGGTATAGAAGGGTAGTTACAGTAGTTATAGTAGGTAGTTTAGGGTGGTGTTTAGGGTATAGAAGGGTAGTTACAGTAGTTATAGTAGGTAGATTAGGGTGGTGTTTAGGGTATAGAAGGGTAGTTACAGTAGTTATAGTAGGTAGGTTAGGGTGGTTTTAGGGTATAGAAGTGTAGTTACAGTAGTTATAGTAGGTAGTTTAGGGTATAGAAGGGTAGTTACAGTAGTTATAGTAGGTAGTTTAGGGTGGTGTTTAGGGTATAGAAGTGTAGTTACAGTAGTTATAGTAGGTAGGTTAGGGTGGTGTTTAGGGTATAGAAGGGTAGTTACAATAGTTATAGTAGGTAGGTTAGGGTGGTGTTTAGGGTATAGAAGTGTAGTTACAGTAGTTATAGTAGGTAGGTTAGGGTGGTTTTAGGGTATAGAAGTGTAGTTACAGTAGTTATAGTAGGTAGGTTAGGGTGGTTTTAGGGTATAGAAGGGTAGTTACAATAGTTATAGTAGGTAGGTTAGGGTGGTGTTTAGGTTATAGAAGGGTAGTTATAGTAGGTAGTTTAGGGTGGTTTTAGGGTATAGAAGTGTAGTTACAGTAGTTATAGTAGGTAGTTTAGGGTATAGAAGTGTAGTTATAGTAGTTAGGTTATGGTGGTTTTAGGGTATAGAAGTGTAGTTACAGTAGTTATAGTAGGTAGGTTAGGGTGGTTTTAGGGTATAGAAGTGTAGTTACAGTAGTTATAGTAGGTAGGTTAGGGTGGTTTTAGGGTATAGAAGTGTAGTTACAGTAGTTAGGTTATGGTGGTTTTAGGGTATAGAAGTGTAGTTATAGTAGGTAGGTTAGGGAGGTGTTTAGGTTATAGATGGGTAGTTATAGTAGGTAGTTTAGGGTGGTATTTAGGGTATAGAAGTGTAGTTATAGTAGGTAGGTTAGGGTGGTTTTAGGGTATAGAAGTGTAGTTATAGAAGGGTAGGTTATAGACGGGTAGTTATAGTAGTTATAGTAGGTAGGTTAGGGAGGTGTTTAGGGTATAGAAGGGTAGTTACAGTAGTTATAGTAGGTAGGTTAGGGTTGTGTTTAGGTTATAGACGGGTAGTTATAGTAGGTAGGTTAGGGAGGTATTTAGGTTATAGAAAGGTAGTTATAGTAGGTAGGTTAGGGTGGTTTTAGGGTCAGTCGCTATAGCCTGTAACGTCCTTATGAACATGGTGATGATGGACTAGGTTTAATAATTATATATTTTTTATTATGATATGGGCATAAATCAAGTCTGAGAACCCTAGTCTGTATTCCTGCCACTGACACTATTTTTCCCCTGGTAGGAATGTAAGAAGATAGAAGCACGGCTGCAGAAGGAGAAGGAGGACGAGGAGAAGAGGTCAAAGGTCGTGGAGGAGGCGAGGAAGGTCACCATAGCGGAGGACAAGACTCTGCCCACCGCCACCTGTATGCGCGTGTCTGCCGGCAAGGATCTCCGCGGCAGCCGGGTGAAAGTGTATGGCTGGGTGCACCGCCTCAGGAGACAGGGTGAGGCTGGGAGACAGACAGACAGGGAGAGACAGACAGACAGGGTGAGACAGACAGACAGGGTGAGGCTGGGAGACAGGAAGAGACAGACAGACAGGGTGAGGCTGGGAGACAGACAGACAGGGTGAGGCTGGGAGACAGACAGACTGACAGGGTGAGGCTGGGAGACAGGGAGAGACAGACAGACAGACAGGGTGAGGATGGGAGACAGGGTGAGGCTAGGAGACAGGGAGAGACACAGATAGACAGGGTGAGGCTGGGAAACAGGGAGCCAGGGAGAGACAGACAGATAGACAGGGTGAGACAGACAGACAGACAGGGTGAGGCTGGGAGACAGGGTGAGGCTAGGAGACAGGGAGAGACAGACAGATAAACAGGGTGAGGCTGGGAGACAGGGAGAGACAGACAGGGTGAGGCAGGGAGACAGACAGAGAGACACCCAGGTCCCTTTAACCCCTTCCTTGCCCGCCTACAGGCAAGAATATGATGTTTGTTGTGCTGCGTGACGGCACGGGCTTCCTGCAGTGTGTGCTGACGGAACGCCTGTGTCAGACATACGAGGCCGTCGTCCTGAACACGGAGAGCAGTGTGGTGCTGTACGGCATGCTGACGGAGGTGCCGGAAGGGAAGGAGGTGGGTGCAGGGCCCTAATACTAAATAAATAAAAAAATACTAAGGGAGATTTAGATACCTACGTTTAAAAATACTAAGAGATTTAGATACCTATGTTTAAAAATACTAAGGGAGATTTAGATACCTACGTTTAAAAATACTAAGGGAGATTTAGATACCTATGTTTAAAAATACTAAGGGAGATTTAGATACCTATGTTTAAAAATACTAAGGGGGATTTAGATACCTATGTTTAAAAATACTAAGGGAGATTTAGATACCTATGTTTAAAAATACTAAGGGGGATTTAGATACCTATGTTTAAAAATACTAAGGGAGATTTAGATACCTATGTTTAAAAATACTAAGGGGGATTTAGGTACCTATGTTTAAAAATACTAAGGGGGATTTAGATACCTACGTTTAAAAATACTAAGGGAGATTTGGATACCTACGTTTAAAAATACTAAGGGAGATTTAGATACCTGTGTTTAAAAATACTAAGGGAGATTTAGATACCTATGTTTAAAAATACTAAGGGAGATTTAGATACCTATGTTTAAAAATACTAAGGGAGATTTAGATACCTATGTTTAAAAATACTAAGGGAGATTTAGATACCTATGTTTAAAAATACTAAGGGAGATTTAGATACCTATGTTTAAAAATACTAAGGGAGATTTAGATACCTGCGTTTAAAAATACTAAGGGAGATTTAGATACCTATGTTTAAAAATACTAAGGGGGATTTAGATACCTATGTTTAAAAATACTAAGGGGGATTTAGATACCTACATTTAAAAATACTAAGGGAGATTTAGATACCTACGTTTAAAAATACTAAGGGGGATTTAGATACCTATGTTTAAAAATACTAAGGGAGATTTAGATACCTATGTTTAAAAATACTAAGGGGGATTTAGATACCTATGTTTAAAAATACTAAGGGGGATTTAGATACCTATGTTTAAAAATACTAAGGGAGATTTAGATACCTATGTTTAAAAATACTAAGGGAGATTTAGATACCTATGTTTAAAAATACTAAGGGAGATTTAGATACCTGCGTTTAAAAATACTAAGGGAGATTTAGATACCTATGTTTAAAAATACTAAGGGGGATTTAGATACCTATGTTTAAAAATACTAAGGGGGATTTAGATACCTACATTTAAAAATACTAAGGGAGATTTAGATACCTATGTTTAAAAATACTAAGGGAGATTTAGATACCTATGTTTAAAAATACTAAGGGGGATTTAGATACCTATGTTTAAAAATACTAAGGGGGATTTAGATACCTATGTTTAAAAATACTAAGTGAGATTTAGATACCTATGTTTAAAATACAAGGGATTTAGATACCTATGTTTAAAAATCTAAGGAGATTTAGATACCTGCGTTTAAAATACTAAGGGATTTAGATACCTAATTTAAAAATACTAAGGGAGATTTAGATACCTACGTTTAAAATACAAGGGAGATTTAGAACCTATGTTTAAAAATACTAAGGGAGATTAGATACCTATTTTAAAATACTAAGGTGGATTAGATACCTATGTTAAATACTAGGGGATTAGATACCTATGTTTAAAAATACTAAGGGAGATTTAGATACCTACATTTTAAAAATACTAAGGGATTTAGATACTATGTTAAAATACTAAGGGATTGATACCTATTTAAAAATACTAAGGGGATTTAGATACTATGTTTCAAAAAACCTAAGGGGGATTTAATACTACATTTAAAATCTAGGGAGATTTAGATACTATGTTTAAAAATATAAGGGAGATTTAGATACCTATGTTTTAAAAATTAAGGATTTGTACTATGTTTAAATATAGGAGTTTGATCTCGTTTTAAAAATTACTAAGAATTTATACTATGTTTAAATACTAAGAGATTTAGATACCTATGTTTAAAAATACTAAGGGAGATTTAGATACTACATTTGAAAATTTAGTGTTTCACCCCTTCACGCCCAGATCTTTCCTTTGCTATATAAAATCGTCTGTTGTCAAGCCATAAAATTACAAAAAGTCACTAAATATACCAAATTAACAAATGGACAAGAATACTAAACAGGTCATGGCTATAAAACATTGCTTATAGTCACTAAAAATCGTCTAATGGTACCCAAATTACAATGGAAATTACGTTCTGGGTCTCAAGGGGTTAAGGAATGTGATATTTACTTGTGTGTCTAAGCAAAATCATGAATTCATAATACAGTAAAACCTCTCGTATTCGGACCCTCATTCTTCGGATTTTGACATTATTCGGACCCCCCCCCCCCCTTTTTTTTTTTTTTTTTTTATATTTTTTTTTTTTTTTTATTTATTTATTTATTTTTTTTTTTTTTTTAGGTGTCGAAATTTCCTAGCTATATATAAACCTAATTTTTTTTTTTATTATTATTTTTTTTTATTATATATAATATATATATATACATATCCCCCCCTATATAATCCCCCCCTTTTTTGGATTCTTGCATTACTCGGACCACTCCTTGGCCCAATTAGTCCGAATATGAGAGGTTCTTACTGTAATTAAGGCTATATGAAGGTATTACTGGTACTGTAGTATGAGATGCTTTCTATAGTGTATTATATGTTAGGCAGCGTGCATTCTCGGTCTGTGTAGTAGATGAAATGTATCATCACTTGTTTGATTTGCGACGCTTATTTCCGTCCTATCTTAAGCTTAAAGTTATATTACAGAACTACCTCTGTAGTTCTCGCGCCTCTTGTAGCTTCCTTATTTCTTATGTCTTATGTTCTCATACTAGCTTTATTATTAAATTATATCCGTTAAACCCTCAACGGACCAGATCCTTCCTTTGCTAATCAAAATGTCTGTAGTTAGCCATAAAATTACGTAATGTATGAATACAGTAAACCTCTCATATTCGGACTATTGGCCAAGATGTCGAGAAATGCAAGGACTGAATAATGGGTTGAAATAAAAAAAAAAAAAAAAAAAAAAAAAAAAAAAAAATAGGTGTTATAACTCTATACAGGAAATTTCGACCCCTAAAAAAAAAAAAAAAAAAATCTAGGTGTAACTAGGAAATTTCGACCCCTAAAAAAAAAAAAAAAAAAATTCTAGGTGTAACTAGGAAATTTCGACCCCTGAAAAAACAACAACAACAACATCTAGGTGTATATATAGCTAGGAAATTTCGACCGGAATTTCGAATTTATTCAGACCACTTATTTGACAGGCTCCAGGTGGTCACGAGCTTCAGGTGGACTACTGGGAGCTGATTGGTGGATCGCCAGCAGGTGGTGCAGAGGCGGAGATCAACCAGCTGTCCAACCCTGATGTCCAGCTGGATAAACGTCATCTTATGCTCCGAGGGGAAAACTGCTCCAAGGTGTGTGTGTTTGTGTGTGTGTGTTGTATTAGTTTATGCAGGGAAAGAGTGAGACTAGACTGGGTTTTTTAAGAGGCGAAAAATCCTGCCCCCTTGCTGCTTACTGACTGATATTTGATGCCAGGAGAAGGAAATACTACACTTCTTCTAAATTTCAGTTGCATTTCATCATAGTTAACCACATTATCAGGTAAACGTAGGCATCATTTTAACCCCTTCACTCCCAGATCTTTCCTTTGCTATGAAAAATGGTCTGTTGTTAGCCATAAAATTAAGAAAAGTCACTTAATATACCAAATTAGTTAGTGGACAAGGATACTAAACAGGTCATATCTATAAAACATTACTTATAGTCACTAAAAATCGTCTAATGGCACCAAATTACAATGGAAATTACGTTCTGGGTCTCAAGGGGTTAAGCATGAGACCTTAGGATAGAATGGAATTTTTGCCTTGCTTAAAAAAGACTAGTGAGGTGAGTCTTGTTCAGTTTATGGTGTCGTGTGTGAACCAGAACTTCCGTGAGGGGATGATTTTACCACTATGTTTTTATTTGGAGGGATGGTACCTGTCCATGCATATCCCTGCAATGCCCCGGGGTTT
>JACEEZ010000226.1:49777-97277 GCA_016584305.1 Chionoecetes opilio
ATACTTGCACATGATGATGGATGAGAGAGAGAGAGAGAGGGGGGGGGGGTTATGAAGGTAGTTATTGGTAGTAACTAGCGCACTAACTACCCCTTGACAGTCCATTCCAACCATGCACTACCCTATTGGTGAACCTATTTTGTCCCTATTTATTTTTTTACATTACGTAATTTCTTGTTCTCAGTCCTGAACAGTTTTGGCAATGTGTTCTGCATTGAACAGTCCAGCCTTTCATCCCCATCCATAACACTGTCTAGCCTCCTTTGCATCCTCTTCTCCTGTTCACCCCTTGAGACCCAGAACATAATTTCCATTGTAATTTGGGTGCCATTAGACGATTTTAAGTGAATATAGCAATATTTTATAGATATGACCTGTTTAGTATCCTTGTCGACTAACTAATTTGGTATATTCAGTTACTTTTCGTAATTTTATGGCTCGACAACATACAATTTTATATAGCAAAGGAAAGATCTGGGCGTGAAGGGGTTAACACTACCTTCACCACCTTTCATCCCCATCCATAACACTGTCTAGCCTCCTTTTCATCCTCTTCTATTTATATTCTTGTTCTGTTCCTCTCATTTATATTCTCGTTCTCCATCCTGTACAGTTTCGGCGATGTGTTCTGCATTGAACAGTCGTACCGCGCGGAACAGTCCAGCCTTTCATCCCCATCCATAACACTGTCTAGCCTCCTTTGCATCCTCTTCTCCTATTTATATTCTCGTTCTGCGTCCTGTACAGTTTTGGCGATGTGTTCTGCATTGAACAGTCGTACCGCGCGGAACAGTCCAGAACGCGCCGCCACCTGGCCTCCTACACCCACGTGGAGGCGGAGTGTGCGTTCATCACCTTCCCTGTTCTGCTGGACCGCATTGAGGACCTGGTGAGAACATTATACTGCTTAACTATATCATATTATATCATATTACTATTAACCTCTTCACGCCCAGATCTTTCCTTGGGTATAAAAAGAAATGTATGTTGTCGAGCCATAAAATTACCAAAAGTAACGGAATATACCAAATTAGTTAGTGGACAAGGATACTAAGCAGGTCATAGCTATAAAATATTTCTTATATTCACTAAAAATTGTCTAATGGTACCCAAATTACAATGGAAATTACGTTCTGGGTCTCAAGGGGTACATACATTCAATACATTATATTATATTGACTTAAACCCTTGAGGCACAGAACCTACCAGTTTTCAACCACAACTACCCAAATTACCACAATTTTCTACCAATATTAGCCTACATACCACAGTTTTCTAACAACTACCAGTAATACCGCAATTTTCAACCACAACTACCAACATTACCTACTACAATTTTCAACCACAACTACCAGCATTACCTACCAAAAATACCACAATTTTCTAACAACTACCTATCAGTAATACCACAATTTTCAACCAATACTACCACAATTTTCAACCACCACTGCCACAATTTTCAACCACCACTGCCACAATTTTCAACCACTACTACCACAATTTTCAACCACCACTACCACAATTTTCAACCACCACTACCACAATTTTCAACCACTACTACCACAATTTTCAACCACCACTACCACAATTTTCAACCACTACTACCACAATTTTCAACCACCACTACCACAATTTTCAACCACTACTACCACAATTTTCAACCACTACTACCACAATTTTCAACAACCACTACCACAATTTTCAACCACCACTACCATAATTTTCAACCACCACTACCACAATTTTCAACCACTACTACCACAATTTTCAACCACTACTACCACAATTTTCAACCACCACTACCACAATTTTCAACCACTACTACCACAATTTTCAACCACCACTACCACAATTTTCAACCACTACTACCACAATTTTCAACCACTACTACCACAATTTTCAACAACCACTACCACAATTTTCAACCACTACTACCACAATTTTCAACCACTACTACCACAATTTTCAACCACTACTACCACAATTTTCAACAACCACTACCACAATTTTCAACCACTACTACCACAATTTTCAACAACCACTACCACAATTTTCAACCACCACTACCACAATTTTCAACCACTACTACCACAATTTTCAACCACTACTACCACAATTTTCAACAACCACTACCACAATTTTCAACCACTACTACCACAATTTTCAACCACCACTGCCACAATTTTCAACCACTACTACCACAATTTTCAACCACTACTACCACAATTTTCAACCACCACTACCACAATTTTCAACCACTACTACCACAATTTTCAACCACCACTGCCACAATTTTCAACCACCACTGCCACAATTTTCAACCACTACTACCACAATTTTCAACCACCACTGCCACAATTTTCAACCACTACTACCACAATTTTCAACCACTACTACCACAATTTTCAACCACTTCTACCACAATTTTCAATCACTACTGCCACAATTTTCAACCACTACTACCACAATTTTCAACCACCACTGCCACACTTTTCAACCCTCACCAAAAATTACACCACGACCTTTTGACCTCAGGTTTGCGACGTGGTGGATCGGGTCATGCGTCACCCGGCGGGAGGTCAGCTCATGAAGGACCTGCACCCGGAGTTTGTGGCGCCGACCCGACCCTTCATGAGGATGACCTATGCCGACGCCATCAAGTACTTGAAGGAACACGGCATTGCCAAGGAGGACGGCAGCTTCTATGAATTTGGGGAGGTGGGTATTATTATTATTATTATTATTACTTCTATTCAATTATTACTTGTTTTACACACACACACACACACACACACACACACACACACACACACACACTGAGGAGGACGGGAGCTTCTATGAGTTTGGGGAGGTGGGTGCTGCTGGCTTCTTCTTCTTCTTCTTGTGATCTTTGTGGCTTGGTATTACTTGATAGGTCCTACACACATACACACACACACACACACACACACACCTACACACACACTTATAATTATTTTTGGCGACCTTAGTATAGTTTCTTCTCTCTTATTTTGATGGTTTTTCTATGTGTCTTTCTGGCTGTTTTTTAAGGTTGATAATGTTGAATGAGTTCGATATTTCTCATGTTTTTATGATCAGCCTATCAAAATCAGCACCAAAAAAGGTGAATTTAGTATAATTTAATGATTGAACTGTACTCAGAATGCACCGAAAATCCCGGAGATATGATATGGCAAAGGGAAAAAATACCTGTTATCTTGATTTATGACTCCATTAGCTTGCTTTGTGTTCCATTTATGACGGCACATAGGATAGCACAGGAACTATAATCTGTTCCTTTTAACTAGGCAAAAAATCCTGACCCCTAGCTGCTTACTGACTGATATTTGATGCCAGGAGAAGGGAATACTACGCTTCTTCTTAATTTCAGTTGTATTTCATCATAGTTAACTGTATTATCAGGTAAACAGAGGCATCATTTTAACCAGGAGAAGGGAATACTACGCTTCTTCTTAATTTCAGTTGTATTTTATCATAGTTAACTGTATTATCAGGTAAACAGAGGCATCATTTTAAGAGTGAGACCTTAACCCCTTCACGCACAGATCTTTCCTTTGCTATATAAAATTGTCTGTTGTTAGCCATAAAATTCCGAAAAGTCACTGAATATACCACATTTGTTAGTGGACAAGGATACTAAACAGCTCATAGCTATAAAATATTGCTTATAGTCACTAAAAATTGTCTAATGGTACCCAAATTACAATGGAAATTACGTTCTGGGCCTCGAGGGGTTAAGGTAGAATGGAATTTGCGCCTTGTTAAAAAGAAGAGACTATGCCACGTGTAGGTCTCGCGGCCTCTTGTAGCTTCCTTATTTTCTGATGTTCTTATGGCGGGACATTTTTTCAGGACATCCCAGAAATGCCCGAGAGGAAAATGACAGACCAGATTGGCAAGCCCATCCTGCTGAACTCCTTCCCGGCCGGCATCAAGGCTTTCTACATGTCCAAGTGTGCCCAGGACAACACACTCACTGAATCAGTAAGTCTCCTATTCATCAATTTAGACCCCAAAAAAACTCAAAAAGCTGAATTTAGACCCAAAAAAACTCAAAAAGCTGAATTTAGACCCAAAGACACTCAAAAAACTGAATTTAGACCCAAAAAAACTCAGAAAGCTGAATTTAGGCCCAAAAAACTCAAAAAACTGAATTAAGCCCTCCCGATAAATCCAAAAAGCTGAATTTAGGCCCAAAAAACTAAAAAAAACTTAATCAAGCCCTCCCGATAAATCCAAAAAGCTGAATTTAGGCCCAAAAAACTAAAAAAAACCTGAATTAAGCCCTCCCGATAAATCCAAAAAGCTGAATTTAGGCCCAAAAAACTAAAAAAAACCTGAATTAAGCCCTCCCGATAAATCCAAAAAGCTGAATTTAGGCCCAAAAAACTAAAAAAACTAATCAAGCCCTCCCGATAAATCCAAAAAGCTGAATTTAGGCCCAAAAAAACTCAAAATACTGAATTAAGCCCTCCCGATAAATCCAAAAAGCTGAATTTAGGCCCAAAAAAACTAAATAAAACTGAATTAAGCCATCCCGATAAATCCAAAAAGCTGAATTTAGACCAAAAAAAACTCAAAAAGCTGAATTTAGACCAAAAAAAACTCAAAGCTGAATTTAGACCCAAAAAATACTCAAAAAGCTGAATTTAGACCAAAAAAAACTCAGAAAGCTGAATTTAGACCCAAAAAAATTCAAATAGCTGAATTAAGCCCCCTCGTAAAATCCAAAAAGCTTAATTTAGACCCCTCGAAGCTATAACCACCACTGATCTAAGTCCAAAAACTGAATTTTTAGGCAAGAAGATAAATAAAATGAATTTAACCTCAATCATTATTCAAGGCAGCAATTGTAAGAATGATGATAATACTCTCATCATTATTTTAACAAGACACAGATGAACTATGATAGATGATGTAAACCTCAATCATTATTTCAAGACAGCCTGATTGAAGAAAGATGTAATATCCAAATTATTTTCAAGGGGCCCCTGGAAATATATGAGTGAGTTATACTCTCATCATATTATTTTCAAGGCAGCCATGATTGATAATGATATGATGATGTTATACTCTCATCATTATTTTCAAGGCAGCCATGATTGATAATGATGATATGATGATGTTATACTCTCATCATTATTTTCAAGGCAGCCATGATTGATAATGATATGATGATGTTATACTCTCATCATTATTTTCAAGGCAGCCATGATTGATAATGATGATATGATGATGTAATACTCTCATCATTATTTTCAAGACAGCCATGATTGATAATGATGATATGATGATGTTATACTCTCATCATTATTTTCAAGGCAGCCATGATTGATAATGATGATATGATGATGTAATACTCTCATCATTATTTTCAAGGCAGCCATGATTGATAATGATATGATGATGTTATACTCTCATCATTATTTTCAAAGCAGCCATGATTGATAATGATGATATGATGATGTTATAGGTACTCTCACCATCATTATTTTCAAGGCAGCCATGATTGATAATGATGATATGATGATGTTATAGGTACTCTCACCATCATTATTTTCAAGGCAGCCATGATTGATAATGATGATATGATGATGCTTATACTCTTAAAACTAATTGTTTTGTGGTGGTAAATGATTGGAATGGACTCAGTCGTCGGGTAGTTAGTGTGGAGTCATTAGGGAGCTTTAAAAGGAGGCTGGATAATTACATGGATGGGGATGAAAGGTGGATGTAGGTAGTGTTAAGTAACAGGAACTACCACGTGTAGGTCTCCCAGCCTCTTGTAGCTTCCTTATTTTCTTATGTTCTTATGTTCTAATGTTCTTATGCTCTAATGTTCTTATGTTCTAATGTTCTTATGCTCTAATGTTCTTATGTTCTAATGTTTATGCTTGTATTGAGTGGAAGAGGAATAGTAGAGTTTATGTAGGTTATTTGTGGGCAGTTTGATCTGATGAATAATTATGTTCCTTATGCTCCCTCATTACCTTATGTTCTTATGTTCTGTTTATATGGAGTGGAAGAGGAAGAGTTAAGTTCAGAGCATTTTTTTACCATGCTAACTGGGCGACCAAAATGTCTCCCAGTGATGGAAAACTGTCGCCCAGTAAGAACATTTTTAAGCTACTGGGCGACAAGATATTTATTCATAAACACCTTCCTGGATGCAATGGCTCATCATGTCTGTGTGTGTAAGATCCAGAAGTACATTCTTATTACTGCATACAAAATTTTGATCTTCATTTCTGACTACTCCCACCCTTCTGGACACCCAAAGAATGTCGCCCAGTAAGATTGGCTTGATAAATGCTCTGGTTTATTTCATGTGCATCATTTGTTGGCAGGTTGATCTCCTGATGCCCAATGTCGGGGAGATTGTGGGCGGGTCCATGAGGATGCACGACTACAAGGAGCTGATGGAGGCCTACAACACAGCCGGTCTGGACCCAAAGCCGTATTACTGGTACACGGATCAGGTGAGTGGCTCTTTCTTCAGGCACGGATCATTAGTAACTAGCAGTCATTTAACCCCTTCACGCCCAGATCTTTCCTTGGCCATAACAAAATTGTCTGTTGATAGCCATAAAATTACAAAAGGTCACTTAATATACCAAATGAGTTAGTGGACAAGGACACTAAACAGGTCATATCTATAAAATATTGCTTATATTCACTAAAAATTGTCTAATGGCACCCAAATTACAATGGAAATTACTTTCTGGGCTTCAAGGGGTTAAGTCACGGATTCAAGCTGGAAAAGCGTAGATTAAAAAGGAAATAGGGAAAAACTGGTTCACAAATAGGGTGGTAAATGATTGGAATGGACTCAGTTGTCAGGTATTTAGTGCGGAGTCATTAGGGAGCTTTAAAAGGAGGTTGGATAAATTCATGGATGGGGATGAAAGGTAGATGTAGGTAGTGTTAAGTAATAGGAACTACCACGTGTAGGTCTCGCGGCCTCTTGTAGCTTCCTTATTTTCTCATGTTATTATGTTCTGATGTACCCTACTATTATGCTTCTACTGTCTGTATCTGTCAGAGCCAACGTGGTCTAGCCATGAGAAGGAACAGGACTATTGACAGGAACTACCACGTGTAGGTCTCACGGCCTCTTGTAGCTTCCTTATGTTCTTATGATCATTGTTCTTGGTCTAGTCTAGTCTAGGCTACTCCGGTTCCTGTTCCTTTTAGGGGTAGCCATTGCAGATGACTCTCAATGTAACTACACTTGCCCTGTCTCTCTCGCCATTACCTTTCCTCAGTCCCTGACACCAGTTACCCTCGTCACCCCAGCACAGCTCTACAGTCTCAGTGACCTAGCTCAAGGGTAGTCTTTGATCCCCTACTGTTGTTAATGTTCATAAGTGTGTCAGGGTGATAGTGACATGGTTAGCTATCCCCGCAGCTACCCTCGTCACCCCAGCACAACTATACAGTCTCAGTGACCTAGCTCAAGGGTAGTCTTTGATCCCCTGGTGTTGTTAATGTTCATAAGTGTGTCAGGGTGATAGTGGCATGGTTAGCTATCCCCGCAGTTACCCTCGTCACCCCAGCACAACTATACAGTCTCAGTGACCTAGCTCAAGGGTATGTGAAGCGTGTGTTGTGAAGGTGATCAGCTTCAAGGTCGTGGTTTGTTTCAGCGTCTGTACGGCTCCTCTCCTCACGGAGGCTACGGTCTGGGCCTGGAGCGCTTCCTGTGTTGGCTGGCTAACCGCTACCACATCCGCGAGGCCACTCTGTACCCAAGATTTGTGGGTCGCTGCACTCCTTAGTGGCCGCCGCCTCGTCTCGCCCTCACCTTGTGCCTCGCATTCTGAGGTGGTAATGATTAACCCCTTCGCGCCCAGATCTTTCCTTGGCTATAAATGTATGTTGTCAAGCCATACAATTACGAAAAGTTACTAAATGCACCAAATTAGTTAGTTGACAAAGATACTAAACAGGTCATATCTATAGAATATTGCTTATATATTCACTAGAAATCGTCTAATGGTACCCAAATTACAATGGAAATAACGTTATGGGTCTCAAGGGGAAAAGGGTCTGTTGATTGAGCTGCCGTCTGTGGTGCCGCAGCGATGCCATCCATTGCTGATTTGATGCAGAATGGATTGGCTGAGGCGACGCTGATATTTATTGATTGGAAAGGAAAGCATAGCCGGGAGTCGCACTAGGACTTCACAGGGAGGGATTATAGCTGTGGTAATAGAGGCAGAACATTTCTTCATCATATGCATCTTTATTACTACAGATAAATTTTTAATGAATGTATATTGTGTGTTTAATGTTGACCTTCCCGTGTTGATGTCCCAGAACTTAGAGTCATGCTTACTGACGTGTTTCTAGCTTTTAGTTTGATCTTTTCCTGTGTTGTATTTGTACTCCACTATATAGAAGTTGTCTATGTGGATGAGTACTCCACTATATAGAAGTTGTCTATGTGGATGAGTACTCCACTATATAGAAGTTGTCTATGTGGATGAGTACTCCACTATATAGAAGTTGTCTATGTGGATGAGTACTCCACTATATAGAAGTTGTCTATGTGGATGAGTACTCCACTATATAGAAGTTGTCTATGTGGATGAGTACTCCGCTATATAGAAGTTGTCTATGTGGATGAGTACTCCACTATATGAAGTTGTCTATGTGGATGAGTACTCCACTATATAGAAGTTGTCTATGTGGATGAGTACTCCACTATATAGAAGTTGTCTATGTGGATGAGTACTCCACTATATAGAAGTTGTCTATGTGGATGAGTACTCCACTATATAGAAGTTGTCTATGTGGATGAGTACTCCACTATATAGAAGTTGTCATGTGGATGAGTACTCCACTATATAGAAGTTGTCTATGTGGATGAGTACTCCACTATATAGAAGTTGTCTATGTGGATGAGTACTCCACTATATAGAAGTTGTCTATGTGGATGAGTACTCCACTATATAGAAGTTGTCTATGTGGATGAGTACTCCACTATATAGAAGTTGTCTATGTGGATGAGTACTCCACTATATAGAAGTTGTATGTGGATGAGTACTCCACTATATAGAAGTTGTCTATGTGGATGAGTACTCCACTATATAGAAGTTGTCTATGTGGATGAGTACTCCACTATATAGAAGTTGTCTATGTGGATGAGTACTCCACTATATAGAAGTTGTCTATGTGGATGAGTACTCCACTATATAGAAGTTGTCTATGTGGATGAGTACTCCACTATATAGAAGTTGTCTATGTGGATGAGTACTCCACTATATAGAAGTTGTCTATGTGGATGAGTACTCCACTATATAGAAGTTGTCTATGTGGATGAGTACTCCACTATATAGAAGTTGTCTATGTGGATGAGTACTCCACTATATAGAAGTTGTCTATGTGGATGAGTACTCCACTATATAGAAGTTGTCTATGTGGATGAGTACTCCACTATATAGAAGTTGTCTATGTGGATGAGTACTCCACTATATAGAAGTTGTCTATGTGGATGAGTACTCCACTATATAGAAGTTGTCTATGTGGATGAGTACTCCACTATATAGAAGTTGTCTATGTGGATGAGTACTCCACTATATAGAAGTTGTCTATGTGGATGAGTACTCCACTATATAGAAGTTGTCTATGTGGATGAGTACTCCACTATATAGAAGTTGTCTATGTGGATGAGTACTCCACTATATAGAAGTTGTCTATGTGGATGAGTACTCCACTATATAGAAGTTGTCTATGTGGATGAGTACTCCACTATATAGAAGTTGTCTATGTGGATGAGTACTCCACTATATAGAAGTTGTCTATGTGGATGAGTACTCCACTATATAGAAGTTGTCTATGTGGATGAGTACTCCACTATATAGAAGTTGTCTATGTGGATGAGTACTCCACTATATAGAAGTTGTCTATGTGGATGAGTACTCCACTATATAGAAGTGTTATGTGGATGAGTACTCCACTATATAGAAGTTGTCTATGTGGATGAGTACTTCACTATATAGAAGTTGTCTATGTGGATGAGTACTTCACTATATAGAAGTTGTCTATGTGGATGAGTACTCCACTATATAGAAGTTGTCTATGTGGATGAGTACTCCACTATATAGAAGTTGTCTATGTGGATGAGTACTCCACTATATAGAAGTTGTCTATGTGGACGAGTACTTCACTATATAGAAGTTGTCTATGTGGATGAGTACTCCACTATATACAAGTGGATCTCATAACCTTTATTTAAACTGTTGATTTAGAAATGTTGGTTTTTCAATATTTTCATACTTGTAATCATTCTATATATTTAAGGTTTCTTATGGGGTCAAGGTCACATACTTATGATTGTGGTGGTTGTGGTACAATTGTGTGGCGGAAGGAGGGTTGGCAGTGGTCAGTCTGACAATGAGACAATGACATGCTTCGTGTCATGGCCACCCTCGGGATGAGCTGGGTCTCGGGACCTCCGTCAGGGAAGAGGTGAGACAAGGGCATGAGCAGAGCAAGAGAAGAGCCTCCTTCATGACTCAAGGTCTGGGTGTTAGTTCCCCTCGTGTTGTCAAGGATAAACAGAGAAGAGCCTCCTTCATGACTCAAGGTCTGGGTGTTAGTTCCCCTCGTGTTGTCAAGGATAAACAGAGAAGAGCCTCCTTCATGACTCAAGGTCTGGGTGTTAGTTCCCCTCGTGTTGTCAAGGATAAACAGAGAAGCGCCTCCTTCATGACTCAAGGTCTGGGTGTTAGTTCCCCTCGTGTTGTCAAGGATAAACAGAGAAGAGCCTCCTTCATGACTCAAGGTCTGGGTGTTAGTTCCCCTCATGTTGTCAAGGATAAACAGAGAAGCGCCTCCTTCATGACTCAAGGTCTGGGTGTTAGTTCCCCTCATGTTGTCAAGGATAAACAGAGAAGAGCCTCCTTCATGACTCAAGGTCTGGGTGTTAGTTCCCCTCATGTTGTCAAGGATAAACATAGAAGAGACTCCTTCATGACTCAAGGTCTGGGTGTTAGTTCCCCTCATGTTGTCAAGGATAAACATAGAAGAGACTCCTTCATGACTCAAGGTCTGGTGTGTTAGTTCCCCTCGTGTTGTCAAGGATAAACAGAGAAGCGCCTCCTTCATGACTCAAGGTCTGGGTGTTAGTTCCCCTCATGTTGTCAAGGATAAACAGAGAAAGCCTCCTTCATGACTCAAGGTCTGGGTGTTAGTTCCCCTCATGTTGTCAAGGATAAACAGAGAAGCGCCTCCTTCATGACTCAAGGTCTGGGTGTTAGTTCCCCTCATGTTGTCAAGGATAAACAGAGAAGAGCCTCCTTCATGACTCAAGGTCTGGGTGTTAGTTCCCCTCATGTTGTCAAGGATAAACAGAGAAGAGCCTCCTTCATGACTCAAGGTCTGGGTGTTAGTTCCCCTCGTGTTGTCAAGGATAAACAGAGAAGAGCCTCCTTCATGACTCAAGGTCTGGGTGTTAGTTCCCTCGTGTTGTCAAGGATAAACAGAGAAGAGCCTCCTTCATGACTCGAGGTCTGGGTGTTAGTTCCCCTCATGTTGTCAAGGATAAACAGAGAAGCGCCTCCTTCATGACTCAAGGTCTGGGTGTTAGTTCCCCTCATGTTGTCAAGGATAAACAGAGAAGCGCCTCCTTCATGACTCAAGGTCTGGGTGTTAGTTCCCCTCATGTTGTCAAGGATAAACAGAGAAGAGCCTCCTTCATGACTCAAGGTCTGGTGTTAGTTCCCCTCATGTTGTCAAGGATAAACATAGAAGTGCCTCCTTCATGACTCAAGGTCTGGGTGTTAGTTCCCCTCATGTTGTCAAGGATAAACAGAGAAGAGCCTCCTTCATGACTCAAGGTCTGGGTGTTAGTTCCCCTCATGTTGTCAAGGATAAACATAGAAGTGCCTCCTTCATGACTCAAGGTCTGGGTGTTAGTTCCCCTCATGTTGTCAAGGATAAACATAGAAGTGCCTCCTTCATGACTCAAGGTCTGGGTGTTAGTTCCCCTCATGTTGTCAAGGATAAACATAGAAGTGCCTCCTTCATGACTCAAGGTCTGGGTGTTAGTTCCCCTCATGTTGTCAAGGATAAACATAGAAGAGCCTCCTTCATGACTCAAGGTCTGGGTGTTAGTTCCCCTCATGTTGTCAAGGATAAACATCAGGTTCCCTTGGGCCGACAAGCATCAATCTGAAAGGTGTTCAAGGCTAACAGAGGACATGCAAGACAAAATAAAGGAACTATTCATTTATGATGCTTTAGAGTTGCTGTTATTGCTTTATACTTGACATGCAGACCTGGGAGTATGTGAGAACACTGGACACAGGCCTGAGGTTACTGAGCAGACCTAGGAGTATGTGAGAACACTGGACACACACAGGCCTGAGGTTACTGAGCAGACCTGGGAGTATGTGAGAACACTGGACACACACAGGCCTGAGGTTACTGAGCAGACCTGGGAGTATGTGAGAACACTGGACACACACAGGCCTGAGGTTACTGAGCAGATCAGGAGAGTCCTTGGAAGGCAGCTGCGGGAATGTCCAGGGCCTGTCTGCCTCTCTTTCTCCTCCTGAAGGCTGCCAGAACCTCCAGCTGCAGAACAAACACTGCCACCGCCACTCCTGAAGACAATGGAATGACTCTTTTTAGGTCATAAGTTCAGGAATACGTCACCACATAAGATATTACATAACCAGCCACAGTATGGTTCTGGGATCCAGTTAGGAGGCGGTTTCCTCACCCACCCGTGACGTAGACCAGACAGATGCCGTACATGTCGCCCATCTGCAGCGGGCGCAGGCTGCTGCCCACGGTGCCCGGGTCTGAGCGCAGGCACGTGGCCGAGTGTACCACATACTTCATGAACATGCGCTCCAGCAGGCCAAACTCTCGCAGCTTGATGATGCTATAACAGTGTGTTGATCAGACATGCAGCCATATAGCCTTGGCTGTATTATTACTACTGCCATTATCACCATTACCACACACACACACACACACACACACACACACTACTCATTGCATAGTAGTAATGTGGTCAGACAGTGTGCATGCAGCCATATAGCCTTGGCTGTATTATTACTACTGCCATGATCTATAACCATGGCACCACCATACACACACACTAGTCATTGTACCTTTAGTAGTAGCCAAGTCCTGGACACTTGTGATGTGCGTTGTATTGAGGCATACTACCAAGTATAAGCCTTTCACATTTATAAAGGTGATTTCAGTGCTAAGGTTTATTGCAACAGATATGAAAAAGTGATATGCCTATACGTACTTTGTTTTGAATAGACCAAGAGTCCATATACTATTATACTACGCCAAATGGTGTTTTTTAGGCTTCATGATGGGAATGATCCGTCATGACGCCAACAACATTCCCCATGGAAGTATAGATGCATGGAACAAACTGATATAAAAACCTGGATGGATATAGACACAGAGCCGGCCACACGAGTATAGCTCAGGCCCTGTAGCCTATGTGGTCAACGAGGTCAATACGTGAGGCTGGAATGCCTTGCTTATAATGTGCCGATCAGACATGCAGCCATATAGCAGCCTTGCTTATACTGTGCTGATCAGACATGCAGCCATATAGCAGCCTTGCTTATACTGTGTTCAGCGTGTGCCGATCAGACATACAGCCATATAGCAGCCTTGCTTATACTGTGCTCAGCGTGTGCCGATCAGACATGCAGCCATATAGCAGCCTTGCTTATACTGTGCTCAGCGTGTGCCAATCAGACATGCAGCCATATAGCAGCCTTGCTTATACTGTGCTCAGCGTGTGCCAATCAGACATGCAGCCATATAGCAGCCTTGCTTATACTGTGCTCAGCGTGTGCCGATCAGACATGCAGCCATATAGCAGCCTTGCTTATACTGTGCTCAGCGTGTGCCGATCAGACATGCAGCCATATAGCAGCCTTGCTTATACTGTGCTCAGCGTGTGCCGATCAGACATGCAGCCATATAGCAGCCTTGCTTATACTGTGCTCAGCGTGTGCCGATCAGACATGCAGCCATATAGCAGCCTTGCTTATACTG
Organism: Chionoecetes opilio; assembly: GCA_016584305.1. Taxonomy (NCBI): domain Eukaryota; kingdom Metazoa; phylum Arthropoda; class Malacostraca; order Decapoda; family Majidae; genus Chionoecetes; species Chionoecetes opilio. Next base: position 63,842 of record JACEEZ010000226.1, read on the forward strand.
TGCTCAGCGTGTGCCGATCAGACATGCAGCCATATAGCAGCCTTGCTTATACTGTGCTCAGCGTGTGCCGATCAGACATGCAGCCATATAGCACTGCTATATGGCTGTATGTCTGATCAACACACGCAAGGCTGCTATATTATAGCAGCCTTGCTTAATGTGTTCAGCGTGTGCCGATCAGACATACAGCCATATAGCACTGCTATATGGCTGCATGTCTGATCAACACACGCAAGGCTGCTATATTATAGCAGCCTTGCTTAATGTGTTCGGCGTGTGTTTTCATACTTACATTGGATCCACTTTGTGCCGGAGCCGAGAGCCTTTAGGGAAGGCGAGAGTGAGGCTTTTGGACCCGTAGTAACTGTCGTCAGTCATGTACAGGGAACACGACTTTGTCTGGGGGTTAAACACAGCAGACAAAGTAGTAGTGGAACAGACTGGCAAGGATGCTTATCCCAGAGGTAGCAGAGGGACACACGCCACGCACTGATTTACTCAAGCCTCTAATCATCACACCCAGTGGCGTACCGAGGGGGGGGGGGGCATGCGGCCATGCCGCCCCCCCCCTTATGCAATAATATAATTATAAATAAATATATATATTTTAAGAAAAATATATAAAATATATAAGGGTAAAACTGCATAATCACTGCTCCAAGCTTATCAGAGTGACATTACAGCAGCATATAACACATTAGAAGTTTAATGCACTTCATATCGGCAAAGGTTCCAGTGCAAAGACCGCGCTCTGAAACCCTGGCAGATATGAAGTACAGTACTGTAGCCTACTATATGCTGCTGTAATGCCATTCACATAAACTTGGAGCACTGTTTACGCTGTTTTACCACACACATATACATATATATATATATATATATATATATATATATATATATATATATATATATATATATATATATATATATATAATATATATTGGCCCCCCCCTTTTCAATTTTCTGGGTACGCCACTGATCACACCTAGGCGTCACTGAAAAAAAAAATCCTGCCTACGCCGCCACGTGCGAAAAAAAAAGCCTGCACGCGCTTTCAATCCATCATTGCGGGCATACGCCGGGGGGCGCGTCGCCTCGCCCACCCTGCGACGCCACTCCCGGGGCTCCCGCCCACAGCCTACAGCAGTCAGGCATGGTATCAATCAATCCATCATTGGGGGCATACGCCGGGGGGCGCGTCGCCTCGCCCACCCTGCGACGCCACTCCCGGGGCTCCCGCCCACAGCCTACAGGCAGTCAGGCATGGTATCAATCAATCCATCATTGGGGGCATACGCCGGGGGGCGCGTCGCCTCGCCCACCCTGCGACGCCACTCCCGGGGCTCCCGCCCACAGCCTACAGGCAGTCAGGCATGGTATCAATCAATCCATCATTGGGGGCATACGCCGGGGGGCGCGTCGCCTCGCCCACCCTGCGACGCCACTCCCGGGGCTCCCGCCCACAGCCTACAGGCAGTCAAGCATGGTATCAATCAATCCATCATTGGGGGCATACGCCGGGGGGCGCGTCGCCTCGCCCACCCTGCGACGCCACTCCCGGGGCTCCCGCCCACAGCCTACAGGCAGTCAGGCATGGTATCAATCAATCCATCATTGGGGGCATACGCCGGGGGGCGCGTCGCCTCGCCCACCCTGCGACGCCACTCCCGGGGCTCCCGCCCACAGCCTACAGGCAGTCAGGCATGGTATCAATCAATCCATCATTGGGGGCATACGCCGGGGGGCGCGTCGCCTCGCCCACCCTGCGACGCCACTCCCGGGGCTCCCGCCCACAGCCTACAGGCAGTCAAGCATGGTATCAATCAATCCATCATTGGGGGCATACGCCGGGGGCGCGTCGCCTCGCCCACCCTGCGACGCCACTCCCGGGGCTCCCGCCCACAGCCTACAGGCAGTCAGGCATGGTATCAATCAATCCATCATTGGGGGCATACGCCGGGGGGCGCGTCGCCTCGCCCACCCTGCGACGCCACTCCCGGGCTCCCGCCCACAGCCTACAGGCAGTCAGGCATGGTATCAATCAATCCATCATTGGGGGCATACGCCGGGGGGCGCGTCACCTCGCCCACCCTGCGACGCCACTCCCGGGGCTCCCGCCCACAGCCTACAGGCAGTCAGGCATGGTATCAATCAATCCATCATTGGGGGCATACGCCGGGGGGCGCGTCGCCTCGCCCACCCTGCGACGCCACTCCCGGGGCTCCCGCCCACAGCCTACAGGCAGTCAAGCATGGTATCAATCAATCCATCATTGGGGGCATACGCCGGGGGGCGCGTCGCCTCGCCCACCCTGCGACGCCACTCCCGGGGCTCCCGCCCACAGCCTACAGGCAGTCAGGCATGGTATCAATCAATCCATCATTGGGGGCATACGCCGGGGGGCGCGTCGCCTCGCCCACCCTGCGACGCCACTCCCGGGGCTCCCGCCCACAGCCTACAGGCAGTCAGGCATGGTATCAATCAATCCATCATTGGGGGCATACGCCGGGGGGCGCGTCGCCTCGCCCACCCTGCGACGCCACTCCCGGGGCTCCCGCCCACAGCCTACAGGCAGTCAGGCATGGTATCAATCAATCCATCATTGGGGGCATACGCCGGGGGGCGCGTCGCCTCGCCCACCCTGCGACGCCACTCCCGGGGGTCACCGCCCACAGCCTACAGGCAGTCAGGCATGCTATCAATCAATCCATCATTGGGGGCATACGCCCACTCCCGGGGTGCCGCCCACAGCCCACAGGCGCTATAGGCTCAAACAAAAGTGCTTTGTATATGTTTATCTCGCTATATCTCCGCAACATAGCATAAATAAACGGAGACAAAAAGAATAAACACTTAATTAAGTATGGAGAGAGAGAGAGAGAGAGAGAGAGAGAGAGAGAGAGAGAGAGGAAGAGTTTTGTCACGCCTATCGTGTCATGAGAGGGAGGGTAGACCCAAGAAGAAGAGGGGGACCGTTCCTCTGAGGTAGGAGATACAGACACACAACCACACAAAGGTCATGACTCTATACATAATGACGCAAAAGTCACCCTTACACCTTAAGCTCCGCCCCCTCACTGACGAGAGGCGGTAGGCTGGTGTGTGTGTGTGTGTGTGTGTGTGTCTGGGCAGACACCGCACCCTTCCTCACGCGATCATTCAAACAGTGAAGAACTATAACCAGTCATTCCCGCGGCATAACAGTACAATGTAGATATGTTGGTGATAACGAAGGAGAGAGAGAAGGGAAGGACGTCTTTGTGTGTGTGAGAGAGACAGTGGGAGGGAGTTGCCATGTTTAAGGAGCGGAGAGACACACACATATCTCCCCTTTGCTATTATATCCCTTCCCGACGTCTCTCAACAACGGCATTGCTTGTCACTTCCCTCAGATTCCCTCTCATAGTGAAATCATATGTCCTTGCCGTTACTCTATGCCGTAAAACACCTGGGTATAGGGTCAGTAATTGCCTCAATGTGGCAAGGCGAGTGGTGTGGGGCGTGCGAGCCGCTGGCTGCTAGCGGAGCTCCGCGTGCTTGACAACTTGCACGTCTTTTACTGGTGCGTGTAGAATGCGATTGTTATATGTTTTATGTTAGAAGTCAAACACACCTTACCCACTACCTCAAAGGCCCTGTAGGCAGTCGAGGCAGCAATATAGTACATGAGGAAAGAACAATGACTGTGTGTTACAGGTAGGCTGGTCGCTATGCAGGGAGGGCTCTCAGAACGCATCCGCGGTGGCTCACACCGCAACACTTCAGATCGAGTTAAGGAATCGTTAATAACATCACCCACAGAGGCCTAACATGCACGTTAATGGTCACAATGCACAATGTAACATTTGACTGAATAGGTGGCGAGGACGAGAACAACCAACGGTGCACCAAACATACTTTTAGAGCGAGTATAAGAACGAACCAGGGTGAGCGAAAGGCCGGATTTTACACAACAACCCCAGAAAAGTAGGAGTATGAAGTCCTATTGCCGAGCAGCGGGCCTTGGGTGGTCACAAGAGCAGGGAAGAAGGAAGAGGAAGACCTTTTTCCCATTGAAATTCCATGGTGACGGGAGACGGGCGGAGCCGCTCCAGCGTGCGTTAAGCACCCTTCATTTCCTGCTAGTACAGTACTGTGTTGCTTTCTTAACATATCATCTTGTTCAACGAATGATTACCAATGATTATAACGTTTGAGATGAAAAGCTACGTACTTAATAGCTCTGTTCATGGGCGGGTTGTTATTATCGAGGTGGATGTCAGAGGTTTGTGTGACAATGTGTGTTGTGTGTTGTGTAGGGACGGAGGGCGTCAGCCTCCCGCCGTTCGTGCCCCTGGAGCAGAGAGAGAGGGATGGGCGGCCCCTAGTGTCTATAGCATCCCAGAAACTAGCCGTACTACAGTAACAGTCAGTAGTACAGTTATAGTAGTGGTATGGACGGGTTCAGCCCTCACTCACGTGTTGGAAATGGGAATGTATGACAGATAGCAAGCCGACATAGGTGGTAAAGAGGGCATGCTTCCCCCTGGCCATGTCCTGAATGGCACGTGCGATGTCGTTGTGCGTGACGAGAACCTTATTGAGGCGCCACATGGTGCTGCCTTCCTCCGAGGCCTAAAGGAAAAATGCACAAAAAACACCATTACCTTAGATATATATTATACCATATACTTATTACCATTAATACTTATAATATACCATGAGTTGTGTCCCTTCTCTGCCTGTCACACCATTATAGTTGGGTACAGTAGCTACACACACGCGAACATAACATCGTAACGTAACTCCGTGGTGTAACAATAACGCCAGTGGAGACGGGAATAACTATGCCGGGGACTTCGTAACGTCACTGCGTAAAACCCGAGCGAACGTCAAGGATCTCACCTCAATATTACGGTGCAGGAGCGTGCCTCTGAAGGTGAGACAGGGAATGCCGGACGCCACCAGCTCCTCGAGGTTGGTGAAGGGCAGGATGAGGCGCGGTTTGATCAGCATGGCCTTCAGGTTGGAGCGGTACACTGTGGCGATGATCAAGGACAGCACCAGCCACATGCCCACTACCGCGTGCTGCCGGGCGCCGCGGGGCACGAACGTGGTGGCTGAGGGGCGGACACGTGTTACCATAATAACACAAGAACATAAGAAAGCTACAAGAGGCCGCGAAACCCTCAAGTACTGTGTTTCCCCTAGGAATCATTTTTTATTTTCGATTGACGTCAACAGCGGCGATCGAGCGAGTCTCCTAGTTTTTTCTCTTCAATGACAAATTATTGACAATGGGTATATATCATAAGAACATAAGAAAATAAAGAAGCTACAAGAGGCTGGGTTACCTACATACATACATACCTACATACATATACACGTGGTAGTTCCTGTTACTTAACATTACCTACATCCACCTTTCATCCCCATCCATGAACTTATCCAGCCTCCTTTTAAAGCTCCCTATTGACTCCGCACTGACTATCCCACGACTGAGTCCATTCCAATCATTGCCCATCCTATTTGTGATCCAGTTTTGCCCTATTTCCTTTTTAATGTTGTTAGAATAGGGGGTCTCACCAATAAAGGTTGCACCGCTCGGAATTCGAACCCGGGACCTTCCGCATGCCGGGCTCCCGTGTTTCGAGTGCCGTGTTTCCCGTTACACCACGGGAACCTCCTAGTGACAACCCGCACAAATGTAGAATAGCTTATGAATGTTACCTATGATCTTTCCAGCCATCTGCCTTTGTTGTTTACCGCGTGACCTGATGAAAGATCTTGCCTCTCATGGGTATTACATTGTTATTAGTCTTTATTACCATCATGAGGCTGTGTGCTATGATACAGTGTGAACCTATGTGCCTCTGTAGACTCACATTGCGCCACAGACACGGCCAGGCTCCACAGACCAGCGTCCTGCAGGGCATTCCACACGCTGTCTTGCGCGGAACTATAGAATGCCACGCAAGAAAAAAGAAAAAAAGTGGAATATAAGAAGAGATGGTTAGTCAATTTAGCTTGTGAGGAAACTATTATTATCTTCTACAATTAAAATGGATGTTCAATATCTATACCATTGTGTGTCAGTGGCTATACTACTATAATGGCGCAAGGTTACCGAGAATAGTGGCGCGAGGGCAGGACCACGACAGCCACCGCTAAAAACGACAAAATAAACATTGCCCAAGACTGGAAGAGAGAGACTGTAATTAACACAGAGAAAGAAACACAGACTCACTACGTCTATACAACTGTGCACTGCAAGAGAGAGACTGTAATTAACACAGAGAAAGAAACACTCACTCACTACGTCTATACAACTGTGCACTGCAAGAGAGAGACTGTAATTAACACAGAGAAAGAAACACTCACTCACTACGTCTATACAACTGTGCACTGCAAGAGAGAGACTGTAATTAACACAGAGAAAGAAACACTCACTCACTACGTCTATACAACTGTGCACTGCAAGAGAGAGACTGTAATTAACACAGAGAAAGAAACACTCACTCACTATACCTATACAACTGTGCACTGGAAGAGAGACTTTAATTAACACAGAGAAAGAAACACTCACTCACTACTCACTACGTCTATACAACTGAACCCGATCTCACCACAGCAGTGTAAGGCTTGAGAAATCCAGCCATGTCGCTCTCAAGGACTGGACGCTTGTAGATGAGTCTCTCTTGGTCCATGTAGAGAAAGTCGCTGAAGTCCACCACACTTGTCCTCTCGAAGTCCAGGCCCACCACCACGCCGGTCATGTCTGTCTCCTGCAGGGGCACGCGAGGCAGTCGTATACAAACAGCATGGAGGAATATGCCATGGCCTTGAAAGCACCTGGCACCATTGGAGAGGTTGAGGCACATGGATAACGAGCATTGGAAGCGTACACTCTTAGAAAAAAAGGGTAGGAAAAGGGTAGAAAAAGGGTGTTTGTAGTGATGAAATACTGCTACCCTTACAAATATACCCGTTTGCAACCCTAAATATACCCTTTTCCAACCCCAAATATACCCTTTCTCAACCCTCTCGTCTAAAAAGGGTAGATAAAGGGTATGTGAAGGGTATAATCAGCAGCATCTACCCTCCAGCCTGGACATAGGGTTTAAAAAGGGTAGTGATGGTGCGATGTAACAATTCTACCCTTAATATCCCCCTTATTTCTGAGAGTGTAGCATGGACTGTCTAACCTCATGAGACATTATGAGAAAATCTGACGTGAAACAGAACGATGATGATAATTGCCTTGTCTTGAATGCCTGACTCATTTGCTACAAAGCCTGATGAGCAATATATAGACAGACTGTATAGGAATGACCTCTCTCTCTCTCTCTTGTCATGCTTACGTTACGCTCGAGCAGGCCGATCATCCCCGTCCAGGAGCCGTTGTCAGTCTTGCGGCCGAACTGCCTGTCATCCGGGACCACAAACTCGTAGCTGACACACAACAAAGGAACAAATACCAACAACGAGACACACAGCGGTCAGTCACAGGGGCGCACCCAAGAATTTTTCTCGTGGGGGGGGGGGGGGTGCATGGGGCCTGAATGGTTTTTTTTCGCCAGCAAATACATACATATAGTAAAGCCGCAAGATTTCTGGCTAGCCGCTGCATGGTAAAAATTTTCCACCATCAGCTGATTCCCTTTTCAAGTCTTTTTCTTATTTCTGCTACTGAAACAATAGTTGTGGCAGTGTTAGATGCTTGTCCAAGGCATTACGTGAAGCATGAGTGCCACCACGTCAAGGCACAGGTGGACACGGGCAGATGACGCGGCCACAGCGCTACAACCTGGGATATATTTTTTTATCTGACTGTTAGTGTATTCTGATTTTTTTTTCAAGGAAGCAAATTTCGGAGAGGGACATGGCCTCCTTGTCCCCCTCCTCCCCTTCTGGGTGCGCCACTGGTCATTCACGTATCTTACAAATATACTTTACCAAAATTGAAAATAATATAGTCCATTGCATATATCAGCTACATCAATATAAGCATCTGCTCCTCAGTGCCATATGACCTCTGATGTCTGGCACATTCCCACTTTTTTTTTTTTTCATTATATCAATCAATCCTCTCTTGAATTTAAGGCCAGAACAGAACAACTACCGGCAACTTCAGCATATTTCCCATTGACTACTGCTACGAATTCCCACCTTACTCCCTCTCTCTCTTACTCAACTTTATCACCCTAGATCAAGTACTACAGTGTTTGATCCAGAGCATTTTTTAAGCAAATTTACTGGGCGACACAAGATAGAGGCAATAATAGAAGAAAGAAATATAAATGGAGATCAAAATTTTGTATGCAGTAATAAGAATGTACTTCCGGATCCTGCACACACAGACATGATGAGCCATTGCATCGCAGAAGGATTTTATGAATAAATATCTTGTCGCCCAGTAGCTTAAAAATGTCCTTACTGGGCGACAGTTTTCCATCACTGGGAGACATTTTGGTCGCCCAGTTAGCATGGTAAAAAATGCACTGGTTTGATCCGTTGTTTACCAGAAATGGAGAGTGTCGGCCAGTATGTCCAAGACCTCTGTCATGGAGCCCGTCACTTTGTAGGGAGGACCCGCTTGGACATGAAGATGAAGGGGTAATACTGCCATGGCGGGAGGGAAGAAGGGCTTCATGTTATTCAAAGACGCGGAGGAAAAAGATGGTGACGAAGGAAAAAATAGATACAATATAAGAAAAGAAGAAAAGGACAATGTAAATGGAGAATAAAAGAATACAAATAGACAGAGAAGATGATGATGCAATAGAGGAGGAGGAAGAAGAAGAGGAAGAAATAGTCAAAACATAAAACAATTAAAAAAAAGGATATATCTAAACAAAATCTAGAAAAAATAATAAACTGCTACTACCATGGCACTTCCACCCTAACTATCACCATTACTACTACTACTACACTGTATCCATAACTATCACCATTACTACTACTACACTGTATACAACTACAACCACACAACAACATCAGTAATAGTAGCAATACTAAACTGCTATATAAGACTACCATGGCACTTCCACCCTAACTATCACCATTACTACTACTACACTGTATACAACTACAACCACACAACAACATCAGTAATAGTAGCAATACTAAACTGCTATATAAGACCACAATATAGGTGATGGTAGATTTGAAGTAGTCGTTACTTAGACGCGGGCTTACCACATACACGGCTATTTTCAAGCAGTGCGTAGCGTTGGACAGCCCATCCATTGTGCCCGGGCTGTGTGTGGCCTTTGAAACAGACCAATTTGTCAATGATAACCCCTATAGAGAGGTTTCGCACACTATTTCAGAGTGGAGCAATGTAGTGGTATTGCAACGTCTGTATAGCGAAGGGATAGGTGGACAGGTGGAAGCGGCGTCTGGATGTGGAGTGAGGGAATGCGACCACATGCCTCCACTCTGTTCCCTCTCTAGGTGTGCGAAAATAAGTCTTTTTTTCGCCAAAGGTTACAATGTAATCAAACTTCGCCGGGTGTAATTTGTTCCAAAATAAAGTTTTCGCACCAGAAGTGTGTAAAATGGCTTGAAATGGCGTGATAGCAGCAAAGACACTCTACAACAGTAGATATATATGACAGTTGTTATATATATATATATATATATATTATATATATATATATATATATATATATATATATATATATATATATATATAACAATTGTAGAGTGTCTTTGATAGCAGTGACGCCGCCAGGAAATGTTGACATGCATGGGTGGCCCAGGCTGGACACAGATCGAGTGTGGGGCGGCCATGGCGTAACCATTTCAGTAAAGGGTTACATTTTCATTGGATCTCTGACTCAGCTCAGGTCTAGGGTGGCCCCAGGGATGGCCATGGCCACCCCCTGGATCCGCCACGGGGGGTAGCTGTGACGCTTTGTGGTGCTTCAAAAGGTTACACTGTAATCTAAACTTTTGACAACCTTTTGTCCTGGGTGGCACAGAGTTAATGTTGTAAGGATGCTTCTAACGCAGACATCTGAGGGAGACACACGCCACTATACTATTTATTGGACACGTACACGTTTTGGCCCTTTGGGTGGCCTAGAAAGCAATGTCCACGATACGTGGCTGAGTGGTTCACGCCTAAAACTAGTGAGATCATGGACCCACGTTCGATTCCAGACAGTAGCAAAATCTTTCTGTAAAGGTCGAGTGGTCGAATCCTCCCCACATGCTGCCCATCAACCCCGCCTTCGACGTCGAGTGCCTCGGGGGACACCGGGGGGCGGCACGAGCCTCTAAGCATCACGGGCGTCACTGCAAAAAAAAATCCTGCCTGCAGACTGCGCCATCACGGGCGAAAAATAAGCCTACAGGCAGTCAGGCATGGTATCAATCAATCCATCATTGGGGGCATACGCCGGGGGGCGCGTCACCTCGCCCACCCTGCGACGCCACTCCCGGGGCTCCCGCCCACAGCCTACAGGCAGTCAGGCATGGTATCAATCAATCCATCATTGGGGCATACGCCGGGGGGCGCGTCGCCTCGCCCACCCTGCGACGCCACTCCCGGGGCTCCCGCCCACAGCCTACAGGCAGTCAGGCATGGTATCAATCAATCCATCATTGGGGGCATACGCCGGGGGGCGCGTCACCTCGCCCACCCTGCGACGCCACTCCCGGGGCTCCCGCCCACAGCCTACAGGCAGTCAGGCATGGTATCAATCAATCCATCATTGGGGGCATACGCCGGGGGGCGCGTCGCCTCGCCCACCCTGCGACGCCACTCCCGGGGCTCCCGCCCACAGCCTACAGGCAGTCAGGCATGATATCAATCAATCCATCATTGGGGGCATACGCCGGGGGGCGCGTCGCCTCGCCCACCCTGCGACGCCACTCCCGGGGCTCCCGCCCACAGCCTACAGGCAGTCAGGCATGGTATCAATCAATCCATCATTGGGGGCATACGCCGGGGGGCGCGTCGCCTCGCCCACCCTGCGACGCCACTCCCGGGGCTCCCGCCCACAGCCTACAGGCAGTCAGGCATGGTATCAATCAATCCATCATTGGGGGCATACGCCGGGGGGCGCGTCACCTCGCCCACCCTGCGACGCCACTCCCGGGGTCCCGCCCACAGCCTACAGGCAGTCAGGCATGGTATCAATCAATCCATCATTGGGGGCATACGCCGGGGGGCGCGTCACCTCGCCCACCCTGCGACGCCACTCCCGGGGCTCCCGCCCACAGCCTACAGGCAGTCAGGCATGGTATCAATCAATCCATCATTGGGGGCATACGCCGGGGGGCGCGTCGCCTCGCCCACCCTGCGACGCCACTCCCGGGGCTCCCGCCCACAGCCTACAGGCAGTCAGGCATGGTATCAATCAATCCATCATTGGGGGCATACGCCGGGGGGCGCGTCGCCTCGCCCACCCTGCGACGCCACTCCCGGGGTCCCGCCCACAGCCTACAGGCAGTCAGGCATGGTATCAATCAATCCATCATTGGGGGCATACGCCGGGGGGCGCGTCGCCTCGCCCACCCTGCGACGCCACTCCCGGGGCTCCCGCCCACAGCCTACAGGCAGTCAGGCATGGTATCAATCAATCCATCATTGGGGGCATACGCCGGGGGGCGCGTCGCCTCGCCCACCCTGCGACGCCACTCCCGGGGTGCCGCCCACAGCCTACAGGCTGTCTCACTTGCCCTCAGTGAGAGCCCTCACCCCGCTCTCACTTGGCCTCACTTGCCGGGAGGGCTCTCAGAACGCATCCGCGGTGGCTCACACCGCAACACTTCAGATCGAGTTAAGAAATCGTTAATAACATCACCCACAGAGGCCTAACATGTACGTTAATGGTCACAATGCACAATGTAACATGTGACTGAATAGGTGGCGAGGACGAGAACAACCAACGGTGCACCAAACATACTTTTAGAGCGAGTATAAGAACGAACCAGGGTGAGCGAAAGGCCTGATTTTACACAACAACCCCAGAAAAGTAGGAGTATGAAGTCCTATTGCCGAACAGCGGGCCTTGGGTGGCCACAAGAGCAGGGAAGAAGGAAGAGGAAGACCTTTTTCCCATTGAAATTCCATGGTGACGGGAGACGGGCGGAGCCGCTCCAGCGTGCGTTAATCACCCTTCATTTCCTGCTAGTACACTACTGTGTTGCTTTCTTAACATATCATCTTGTTCAACGAATGATTACCAATGATTATAACGTTTGAGATGAAAAGCTAAGTACTTAATAGCTCTGTTCATGGGCGGGTTGTTATTATCGAGGTGGATGTCAGAGGCTTGTGTGACAATGTGTGTGTGTGTTGTGTAGGGACGGAGGGCGTCATCCTCCCGCCGTTCGTGCCCCTGGAGCAGAGAGAGAGGGAGGGAGGGAGGTGAGATAGCATTATCATTTCATATGATCATATCTAAGTTACTATAATACTTTCATAAACTCTCTCTCTCTCTCTCTCTCTCTCTCTCTCTCTCTCTCTCTCTCTCTCTCTCTCTCTCTCTCTCTCTCTCTCTCAATTATTGAAAATATTATGATAAGTGGAATATAATCGACAGTTGGATAAAACACATGTGCTATGGTATATAATTAACTCCGGGACTCACGCCAGGGGTGTGCCAGGCCCGAGTGAGGTATAACAGCCACCAGTTCGCATCCCGGTGCCTCTACGTCGCATTCCGCCACCTTCTCGCCCTCGTTAACCTTCCTGTGTTCCTTTGCAGTTAGGTGTGAACAACGAGTGACCTATTGAACTCACTAGACACCTGAGATAAGCTGTAGATATATAACTGAAATAATGATCCTACCTGAGAATATAGAGCTCATTCATTAGTAGTCGGTTTTACCTTCCCAGAGACAGTTAGTAAGTCCCTAGCCTGTCTGTATCGTGTTCAGATAAGATATACGAGAATTAGTAGCACCTAAAAAAGTACCTGTCTGTATCGTGTTCAGATAAGATAAATACGAAAGGAATATATATATAAGAAAAAAATAAGTATATTTCACCTCCACTGTGAGAGATTTTTAATGATTTAGTTTAACCCCTTGAGACCCAGAACGTAATTTTCATTGTAATTTGGGTGACCATAGACGATTTTTAGTGACTATAAGTAACATTTTATAGCTATGACCTGTTTAGTATCCTTGTCGACTAACTAATTTGGTATATTCAGCTACTTTTCGTAATTGTATGGCTGGACAACAGACACTTTTTTTTATAGCAAAGGAAAGATCTGGGCGTGAAGAGGTTAATGATTTAGTTTAAGATACAATTTTCTTCCTCCCTTCAGAGTTGAGAAGCATCATGAAGTGGACATTTTGGCGTGGTAGTCAGGCTGGAGAGAGGAATGAGTGTGTGTGTGGTGGCAATAACAACACCACTACTACTGCACTAACAAAGGGAGAGAAGACCCCGGACTTATATACTACAGAAGGAGGAGAGAAAGACCAACCTGCCGAGGCCCCTGACGGAGGGTGGGGCTGGGTGGTTGCCCTGGGCTGCTTCTTAGTCTGGGTAAGCTCGTGGTAGTGTTAGTATACTCTGGGGTTTTTTACGAGGGGGTTTGGGTGCCATTAGACGATTTTTAGTGAATATAAGCAATATTTAATAGATATAACCTGTTTAGTATCCTTGTCCACTAACTAATGTGGTATATTTAGTTACTTTTCGTATTTTTATGCCACGACAACATGCAATTTTATATAGCAAAGGAAAGATCTGGGCGGGAAGAGGTTAACCCCTTCACGCCCAGATCTTTCCTTTGCTATAAAAAATTGTATGTTGTCGAGCCATAAAATTAAGAAAAGTCACTTAATATACCAAGTGAGTTACTCGACAAGGATACTAAACAGGTCATGTCTATAAAATATTGCTTATATTAACTTAAAAACGTCTAATGGCACCCAAATTACAATGGAAATTACGCTCTGTGTCTCAAGGGGTTAATCGCCATGGTGATATTATTCCTGCAGGCAATTCTGGGGTCGGCGAGTGCGCTCTTCGGTATACTTTTCGCGAACTTCCTATCGGAGAGCCGCACATCGTCCACGGTGACTGCCTGGATCCACAACCTGGCCTTCGTGCTCTCCTGCTACTGCACGTACCTCCTCGACCCCCTGGTGGAGGAGTACGGCTGGCGCAGGATCACTTTCGTCATGGGGCTAATGAGGGGGCTGGGCCTGGCGCTCTCAGCCCTCGCTCCCTCACCCTACTTCCTATTCTTCTCCTACACTATATTCGCCGGTAAGAATATTAAGGCTGACTGTTATTATTGTGTTGAAGTACTTTGTCAACTATTTGATTAACAATTAACACTTTATCACCCCTTATTTATCTGCATTAACACTTTATCACCCATTATTTATCTGCATCAACACTTTATCACCCATTATTTATCTGCATCAACACTTTATCACCCATTATTCATCTGCATCAACACTTTATCACCCATTATTTATCTGCATCAACACTTTATCACCCATTATTTATCTGCATTAACACTTTATCACCCATTATTTATCTGCATCAACACTTTATCACCCATTATTTATCTGCATTAACACTTTATCACCCATTATTTATCTGCATCAACACTTTATCACCCATTATTTATCTGCATTAACACTTTATCACCCATTATTTATCTGCATTAACACTTTATCACCCATTATTTATCTGCATTAACACTTTATCACCCATTATTTATCTGCATTAACACTTTATCACCCATTATTTATCTGCATCAACACTTTATCACCCATTATTTATCTGCATTAACACTTTATCACCCATTATTTATCTGCATTAACACTTTATCACCCATTATTTATCTGCATTAACACTTTATCACCCATTATTTATCTGCATTAACACTTTATCACCCATTATTTATCTGCATTAACACTTCATCACCCATTATTTATCTGCATCAACACTTTATCACCCATTATTTATCTGCATCAACACTTTATCACCCATTATTTATCTGCATCAACACTTTATCACCCATTATTTATCTGCATCAACACTTTATCACCCATTATTTATCTGCATCAACACTTTATCACCCATTATTTATCTGCATCAACACTTTATCACCCATTATTTATCTGCATTAACACTTTATCACCCATTATTTATCTGCATCAACACTTTATCACCCATTATTTATCTGCATTAACACTTTATCACCCATTATTTATCTGCATTAACACTTTATCACCCATTATTTATCTGCATCAACACTTTATCACCCATTATTTATCTGCATCAACACTTTATCACCCATTATTTATCTGCATCAACACTTTATCACCCATTATTTATCTGCATTAACACTTTATCACCCATTATTTATCTGCATTAACACTTTATCACCCATTATTTATCTGCATTAACACTTTATCACCCATTATTTATCTGCATCAACACTTTATCACCCATTATTTATCTGCATCAACACTTTATCACCCATTATTTATCTGCATCAACACTTTATCACCCATTATTTATCTGCATCAACACTTTTCACCCATTTTTTTTCACGAATCAACAAAATATCACCCATTTTTTTCTGAATTAACGCTTTTTCACCCATTTTCCTCTGTCGCAGGGATCCCCATTGACGTGTTGTACAGCCTCAGCTTCAGCATCATCCCCCATTACTTCACGCGACGCCGGACCCTGGCCAACACCTTCATGTCCATCGGGTCATCCGTCAGTATGCTGACTTTCCCTCTCTTCGTCACCTTCCTACAGAACCACCTGGGCTTCAAGGCTGCCATCCTTATCACAGCCGCTCTGAACCTCAATCTATGCGTGGCTGCCATGGTATTTCACCCTGTAGAATGGCACACTAAAAACAGACACCACGTAACTAACCACACGCCAAAACTGAACATGAACATAGACACTACCACTACCATCACTCACAAGGTGTACAAGTCATTACAAAGGGTAGTGGACTTAGCCAAGAGTAACTTCCACCTAATCAAATCCCCAAGAGTGGTTATCGTTAGCCTAGTCGCCTCTATCAACTTACTGGGTCTCACTAACTTCGATTACCTGGTACCCTTTGCGATCCAAGCGGCCGGGCACAGTTTGGAGCAAGCTGGTTGGTGCTTCACCCTGGCTGGCATATGTCTGCTGGTGACAAGGCTGGCTCATCCCTTCCTGGTGATTGTCATGACGCATAAAGCCATCGTCATATGCGGCTCCACCATTCTCGGCACCTCGGTCATTGGTGAGTACTACAGAGAGAGAGAGAGAGAGAGAGAGAGAGAGAGAGAGAGAGAGAGAGAGAGAGAGAGATATCCTCGCTAAATAACAAACTTCCAATCAAATTCACATAAGAAGGGGAAAAAATACTTATTGATCTAATAGTGAGAGAGAGAGAGAGAGAGAGAGAGAGAGAGAGAGAGAGAGAGAGAGAGAGAGAGAGAGAGAGAGAGAGAGAGAGAGAGAGAGAGAGAGAGAGAGAGAGAGAGAGAGATATCCTTGCTAAATAACAAACTTCCAATCAAATTCACATAAGAAGGGGAAAAAATACTTATTGATCTAACAGTTTCCTTCTAAATGTGCTCTGCCGTGTTATTCATCCTTCCTATCACGGCGCACTGTTATTCCCGACACTGTCACACCACTGTCTCAAGGGCTGATGCCTTCATTCACGGATCGGTGAAGGAAATATTTGTGATGGATTTCTGGGCCGCTGAAAAAAAAAATCTGGGCCCCTTACTTTTTTTTATGAAAAATCTTGAAATTTCAAATCTCATGAAAATTAGTCCATAATGTGTTCTTGGCACGTTGAACACGAATCTGGGGTTAGTTTTATGATTACTGCAAATCTGAACCCATTATATCCCTATTTCCCCTATGTACCCTTATACAAGGCATGGGAATAACCATCTCACCCCTGTGACTGGGTGACGCTGGTCTCCCACGTCAGCATTCCCTTCCCTTCCCTTCCCTTCCCTTCCCTTCCCTTACCTTCCTTTCACTTCCTTTCCCTCCCCTTCTCTTCCCTTCCCTTCCCTTCCCTTCCCTTCCCTTCCCTTCCCTTACCTTCCCTTCCCTCCCCTCCCCTCCCCTTCCCTCCCCTCCCCTTCCCTTCCCTTCCTTTCCCTCCCCTTCCCTTCCCTTCCCTTCCCTTCCCTTCCCTCCCCTTCCCTTCCCTTCCCTCCCCTTCCCTTCCCTTCCCTTCCCTTCCCTTCCCTTCCCTTCCCTTCCCTTCCCTTCCCTTCCCTACCATACCCTTGTAGTAAGGGCATGAGTGTTCCCTGTTACTTAACACTACCTATACACCCCCCTCTCATCCCCATCCATAACACTGTCTAGCCTCCTTTTTAAAACTCCCTATTGACTCCGCTCTGACCACCTGACGACTGAGTCCATTCCAATCATTCACCACCCTATTTGTGAACCAGTTTCTCCCTATTTCTTTTTTAAATCTACGCTTTTTACTAGTTGTTTTTTTCTCTTCGATGACAATGGGTATCCTTGGGGTCCTCTTATGTAGGTAGTGTTAAGTAACAGGAACTACCACGTGTAGGTCTCGCGGCCTCTTGTAGCTTCCTTATGTTCTTATGTTATAGGGCAAGAAATATAGGGTAAATATAAATAATTATAACTGATTCTCTCTCTCTCTCTCTCTCTCTCTCTCTCTCTCTCTCTCTCTCTCTCTCTCTCTCTCTCTCTCTCTCTCTCTCTCTCTCTCTCTCTCTCTCTCTCTCTCTCTCTCTCTCTCTCTCTCTCTCTCTCTCTCTCTCTCTGTTTTTCTGTCTTATGTTAAGTTCTTATGTTATAAATATTCTTATGTTATTTTCTTATGTTCTTATGTCTTGCTTCTAGGGTTCGCCTGGGCGGAGGATCTGCTGGTCAAGGCTGCGATGATGGGAGCATTCGGCAGCGGGACTGGCCTAGTGTTCGCCTCCTACAACCTGGTGATGGTGGAGGTTTTGGGGCTGGCCATGCTGCAGCCCACGCTCAGCATCACAGGCCTGTTCAATGGGGCTTTGTTCCTCGTGATTGGCCCTTTTATAGGTAAATAGAGAGAGTACTCGTAAATCTTCATATGTAGCTTAATACCTTCTTTCCATTCTCTGGTCACTCGTATACTAGTTAAATCATTCTTCTAACTCCAATTATGTAGCATTTTGTAGCAATTACAGTAGCATTATGTGGCAATTGTAGTCTTCAACCTTCAACTCTGTAGCTTAATATCCTCTTTTCATTCTCTGGTTACTCGTATACTAGTAAAATCATTCTTCTAACTCCAATTATGTAGCATTTTGTAGCAATTGCAGTAGCATTATGTAGCAATTGTAGTCTTCAACCTTCAACTCTGTAGCTTAATACCTTCTTTCCATTCTCTGGTCACTCGTATACTAGTAAACTCATTCTTCTAACTCCAATTATGTAGCATTTTGTAGCAATTGCAGTAGCATTTTGTAGCAATTACAGTAGCATTATGTAGCAATTGTAGTCTTCAACCTTCAACTCTGTAGCTTAATACCTTTTTTCCATTCTCTGGTCACTCGTATACTAGTAAAATCATTCTTCTAACTCCAATTATATAGCTTAATACCTTCTTTCCATTCTCTGGTTACTCGTATACTAGTAAAATCATTCTTCTAACTCCAATTATATAGCTTAATACCTTCTTTCCATTCTCTGGTCACTCGTATACTAGTAAACTCATTCTTCTAACTCCAATTATATAGCTTAATACCTTCTTTCCATTCTCTGGTCACTCGTATACTAGTAAAATCATTCTTCTAACTCCAAATATATAGCTTAATACCTTCTTTCCATTCTCTTGTTACTCGTATACTAGTAAAATCATTCTTCTAACTCCAATTATATAGCTTAATACCTTCTTTCCATTCTCTGGTTACTCGTATACTAGTAAACTCATTCTTCTAAGTGACCGGATAGAAGGATTACCATGGCCTTCCCTTTGGCCAGTGTCTCGGTCAGGCCAGGATGATCCAAGGAGAGGTTTGTTTAAGTATACTGCTGCTAATAACATGCAGGCTGGAAACACTTCTTCTTGTGCCCTCTGACGCTTAGTATCGCTTCCTAGGCGATACTATAACTAACACTAACCTTATCGTATCGGCAGGTTTTGTGCGGGACATGAGCGGGAGTTACAAAGTCGGGATGAGCGTACTGGGCGGTCTTCTTTACTTAAGCGTTGTTCTGTGGGCCTTCCTGCCTGATCCCGACGTTACCGATGACATGAAAGAACAGCCGAAGGACAAGGATGAGTTAAAGCACCCCGAGAAGCAGCCACACACGCCTATAGTGCCTTATAACGAGAGGAGACCTTTGTTGCAACGCTCGCTCTATCTCTCTCTTTCTCGCAAACCTTAACTCTTCACATTCACCTTATTAATCCGTTTGTTATTTATAGGTAATGGGTGTAGGAGAACCCATTAACCCCTTGAGACCCAGAACGTGATTTCCATTGTAATTTGGGTACCATTAGACGATTAACTCTTCGTATTGACCTCATAAACCCGTTATTTATTTATAGGTAAAGGGTGTAGGAGAACCCATTAACCCCTTGAGACCCAGAGCGTGATTTCCATTGTAATTTGGGTACCATTAGACGATTTTTAGTGAATATAAGCAATATTTTATAGATATGACCTGTTTCGTATCCTTGTCCACTAATTTATTTGGTATAATAAGTTACTTTTCGTAATTTTATGGCTAACAACAGACCATTTTTTATAGCAAAGGGAAGATCTGGGCGTGAAGGGGTTTAAGGTATGACCTGTTTAGTATCCTTGTCGACTAACTAATTTGGTATATTAAATGACTTTTCGTAATTTTATGGCTAACAGCATACGATTTTGTATAGCAAAGGGAAGATCTGGGCGTGAAGGCATGTCGTTATTAAAAGCGTAATGGTGGATTTCCTCTTATCCATGCAGAGATAGTCATTTGCTGGCATCTGTGATTACATAAACTTGCCGAGGACAGTTGCGTGCTGGCGTCTTCCCTGGAACGTGCAGTGTGTGTGTATTTACTAAGCTATAATGATCTAGTCGTAGCTTTAATCGAGTGGTCTGTATCCGTATCGATATGTATCAATTTTTTTCCCTTAAATCGATGCACATTTTTTTGCCGCCATCTCCTTTTCTTCTGATCCGAGTTAGAATAAAACAGAATTTTTTTCATGAACGAGCGTATCATGGAACTCATCTTAGAATACATATACGAATTCCTGATGACAGATTGATGTGAAAAGCCATCAATATGTTGCCACCTGAGAGAGAGAGAGAGAGAGAGAGAGAGAGAGAGAGAGAGAGAGAGAGAGAGAGAGAGAGAAAGAGAGAAGTGGGAGCTGGTGGGGAGTTTTGTATGTGTGTGTGTGTGTGTGGTGTGACAGGTGTGTGCCTATAGTAGACAGGTGTGTTTGTGTGTATTGGTAAGTCATATTGGCAGGTCTATAAGTTTCCAAAGGGTGCCGTGTTATGCTGTCCCGTCGCTGTCAGTCACTCGGTGGGTTAGCTATTCCACGTGTTACAAACTTCATAGAGCAAAATGTCTGTATATTTTAAGATCAGACATTAATATATGGATCATGCATAAGCCATATATCTGCCTCCACGGTGTCTATGGATAACAATGTGTCAATCTTCTTTTCTTCTTGTGACCTCTTCTGCTTAGGATCGCTACGTCGGTCCTCTCCTCTCCTCTTCTTCCTCTTCCTCTTCCTCCACCTCTCCTCTCAGATACAGGTAAAAACACGCAACTCGATGTTCATCCAAGCTTAGGAGGACAATAACACTCAGCCTTTGTTAGTATATTGCAAATTATTCCTTAAATAAACACCAAACAGTCCCTAGTGTCACCAATAGCCATTTACAAATCCTTCAAACACACTCTTAAACATCTAAATCTCAACATCAAAATCAAAATACATCAGAAAATAGATAAACACATGGACCTTTGTTAATAAAATGTGATAAACAATTGCTTAGGCACAGCTAATACCTCATCAAACCAGTAAAACCAACCATGACTATCAATTAAACCCAGTCATAAACCATGGCAACGAATAAAAAAACCATCCTTTTGTATTAAACCGTATGAAATTCGAAAAAAAATCTATGAATTACGAGAGAGCTACCTACCATCAGGGCTATACAAGAAATGCGGGAAATAACGAAGAATCACAATAAACAGAGGGAATGGGAGGAATATGGATAAATAGAAGAGAATGACAAGAAATACGAGAAATAAATGAGAGTTCAGCGATGCCACATTCAGGGAAATTTACCTGTGTGAGGGAAATTTTAACTTCTGAAGAGAGAAAAATAGGCAAAAATGGGGAAAAAAGAACCTTTACATTATCTGAAATATTTATATATATGTGTTTGTGTGTGACAGGGAAAATCTCAGGCAATAAGGGAACTTTTTATTTCCACACGAGGACATTTGAGCAAGGTGATCAAGGAAATCTGAACCAGTATTTCCCTTCCCTTCCCTTCCCTTCCTACCTTCCCTTCCCTTTCTTGTACCTCCCTTCTATGTCTCTTCTATGTCTATGTCCTCCTTGTCTTCTCTTCTACTGTCTTGTAAGTACCCCTTCTATCTACCTTGCATTTTATCTGGTTAATCTAGCAGCAATGTAAACCCCTATTTCCATTCCCTTCCCTTCCCTTTCCCTTCCCTTCCCTTTCTTGTACCTCCCTTCTATGTCTCTTCTATGTCTATGTCCTCCTTGTCTTCTCTTCTACTGTCTTGTAAGTACCCCTTCTATCTACCTTGCATTTTATCTGGTTAATCTAGCAGCAATGTAAACCCCTATTTCCATTCCCTTCCCTTCCCTTTCCCTTCCCTTCCCTTTCTTGTACCTCCCTTCTATGTCTTCTATGTCTATGTCCTCCTTGTCTTCTCTTCTACTGTCTTGTAAGTACCCCTTCTATCTACCTTGCATTTTATCTGGTTAATCTAGCAGCAATATGAACCCCTATTTCCATTCCCTTCCCTTCCCTTTCCTTCCCTTCCCTTTCTTGTACCTCCCTTCTATGTCTCTTCTATGTCTATGTCCTCCTTGTCTTCTCTTCTACCTGTCTTGTATACTTCTACTATCTACCTTGCCTTTTATCTGGTTAATCTGGCGTCAATGAGACCTCAGTACCACGCGTCAGCTGGGGGGAACGGCCGCCCGCTGCCTGTCTCCGCTGCTCGGGGGGAAAAAGCCTATAATTTCTCTTTTTTTGGCTATTCTATCAGTGCCACGGACAACACGGCGCTACACACAAGGTACGGCACGGCACACACGGGTTGTCACTCATTGGAACACGGAGAAATACGGGAGAATACGGAAAAAGCATTATTTCGTATGGCGTGTTCAGGTTTTCAGCGCGAATGATTTGTTTACTTTCTAGAATCATTCTTTGTCCAGTTTTCGGCTTATTTTGGACGACTGGCTGTTATTGTAGCTTGTCTTGGCGTGTGTGTGGTGCTATTCAGTGCTGTGCTAGGCAGGAACTATGACTAGGGTGTTATTGTTGATATATGCGAGCTGTACAGACCGTCGGCGACAGTTCTCGGTTGTGTTTCGGCGGCCAACAGTTCCTATCGGCGAGTGTTCCATAAGCCTGCAGACATGCACGGCTATGGTGCAGGTACTGATTGGGGCATACGCTATACTGCGCGTGGCCTTCGGTGCTCATCTCCGTGGCATTAGCCTTTGAGCTTGACGTGCGTGACGGGTCGCTTCCCCGGGACACCTGGTGGTTAAAATGGACGAGGACTGTGCGGTCATTTTCTGAGACAATAGTTTTTCCTTGTCTAAAATTTGTGTTTTTTCAAATGGAGGTAATTTTGGTAAATTTCTAGCGTTTGCCCATACTCCCCCCCTTCCCCGAAACAAGAGAACACACATACACATACACACACAAGCCCACCCCAGCCATCACACCTACCATTACCCCGCCCCATACACACATACACACACACAAGCTAGCCAAACCCCATAAACCTGTGGGGGAAGGGTGCACCGCCCCCCTAGTAGCCCTCCCCAGTGGGGGGCCACCCAGGGCAGCAGGAAAGCCTTGGGCCCCTGCCAGCCTCGCCGTGACGTCACGACTTAGGCTCCGCCCACGTAAATATATTTCAAAAAAAACTTTTTTGTTCCTGGTTCAATCTTGGATCTGATTACAGTGTTAGAATCGGAATTTCCTATCATGAGTTTTGATATATCTACCATAATTTATAATAAGCTAATAAGAAACTCGATAAAAATTAGAACAAATATGGCGCTTGTGGCGCCCCCTATAGACTCTGCTTATTATTATTATTCTCCCGCCAATTCCAGGTTTATGAGGCTTTTCTTGTTTGTCTGATTTATATCTAACATTTGCATATAGATAATGTAGTTAGTGAGGCGTGTTATGAGGCTGTTTAGGGGAAGGCAGCAAGTCGTGTTGTGTCACGGCAACACTATTTCTCAGCAAAAAAAAAACCTTTATTTTAATTCCTGGGTTTGAGGCAATAATTGTGTTAGCCAATTAAACCAATATGTTTGTAGTATTTTTTAGATATGTTATCATGCGTGCTTCACGGTCCTAAGTTCGGGCTTGGCATAACCCATGTATTTTTTTATTCCATTTTTTAGATTTTTTTTCCATCTCTCCCCTAAGCTTAGATGTCTTAGGTTTTATGTTTCGTGATTTATTGGAAGGTTTTTTCATTCATTTAAGCCGCTATTTACGCTGTCATGATGTCTGCCTAGCGGAAAGTACTCTCGGTGTTCACCCTGTGACGTCATCACTTGCCCCCAATAATCTAACCTAACCTAACCTCCGCCTCATCAAATATAACCTAACCTCTTTGCGGGGAGGGTTCCGCCCCCCTTGACCCACCGATAATCTAACCTGACCTCTTAACAGCCCCCCTAATCCCCCCGTAACCAAACAAAATTGCACCTTACTTCTTGGTGGGGGGGGGGGGTCTCGACACTCCGGTCATCATTCTGTTAGTGAGGATCGTCAGGTTCACACGTCTCTGGACTCAGAAGAAATCCAATCCATTGTCCCAAGATCTAGGGAATTTTTACAACACCCCTAACTAAATAACTATGTGGTTGCGATACATGTTTTGTAGCTCAGCCAAATATCCCGTATTACCCCAGGTCCCCAAGCTTGTTTTGGGGGAGAGGGGGGAGTATGGGGCAAACACTAGAATATACCGAAATTTTATTGGTTACTACAGGTGAACAGGTGAAGATGGATATTTAGGCACTGTAGGTTGAAGAATGTATTTTGCAAGGCAGGAAAGTTTGACAAGGTGGTAATTTAGGCACTGTAGGTTGAAGAATGTATTTTGCAAGGCAGGAAAGTTTGACAAGGTGGTAATTTAGGCACTGTAGGTTGAAGAATGTATTTTGCAAGGCAGAAAAGTTTGACAAGGTGGTAATTTAGGCACTGTAGGTTGAAGAAAGTATTTTGCCGAGGCGAGATTTTCCGGAATGAATTTTTCCGACACCATTAACCAGGAAGCGCGTGGTTAACATAAGAAAATAAGAATAGTATATAATATGATATCATAATCCTCATCATTATTGGCTGCCTCATAAACTTTCCTATAAAAAATCAATAAATACTCTCGTAAATAAATAAATAATAAATAAATAAATAAATAAATAAATAAATAAATAAATAAATAAATAAATAAATAAATAAATAAATAAATAAATAAATAAATAAATAAATAAATAAATAAATAAATAAATAAATAAATAAAATAAAAAAATCCACTTTCTGACGCCTTCCATGTTTCTGCAGGCTGAATGAAATGTTGAATTTTTTTTACTCCTATTTATTTTTGCTCTTGACCAGTCTTATATGATAAAAAAAAAACTTGACGCTTTATTTCTGACGGCACTTTGTTTCGGCAGGCTGAATGAAATGTCGAATTTTTATTACTCCTTTTTTTTTTTCCCCTTGGCCAGTCTTATGTGATAAAAAAAATCCCTTTCTGACCCCTATTTTGAGGCTTGATTTCTGACGGCCCTTTGTTTCCGCAGACTGAATGAAGTGGCGACAGGTGGCGTACGAGGGGGACCCGGCCCTGGCACCCATGTCAGGCCGGCCGCCCCCACACCCCACGCCTCCCCACCCCTCCCTCAGGCCCCAGGTAAGCACAGTGTAGCAGTGCATTTTTTAACATGCTAACTGGGCGACCAAAATGTCTCCCAGTGATGAAAACTGTCACCCAGTAAGGACATTTTTAAGCTACTGGGCGACAAGATATTTATTCATAAAATCCTTCCTGGATGCAATGGCTCATCATGTCTGTGTGTGTAAGATCCAGAAGTGCTTCTTATTACTGCATAGGATCACTATTGATATATATTTCTTCTTTTAATGTCTATATAGTAATCTTGTGTCCCATATATACCCCGTCGATTGTTTGTGTAGTGAAAATGTGTGTGTCACTGGAAGATTCATAAGCACAGCATGATAAAGGAGGGGAGGGGTCACACACATACCAAATAGGGAAGATAATACCACAAAGCTGTAGTGTAACAGGTATGCCACTACCACCCTTCTGCATACCCAAGGAATGTCACCCAGTAAGATTGGCTTAAAAAATGCTCTGCTATGAAGCGCTACTAAGCCACAAAGGTCACAAGAAGAAGGGAGTGTAGTGCTTGCAATACAAAGAACGAGTTTTGAGAAATACCTGTTTGGGTAAATATTAATCATTATTATTTTATTATTATATTTTTCTATGTGTGTGTGTGTGTGTGTGTGTGTGTGTGTGTTGAATGTTGATGTGCCCTGATGTGTTCAGCGGTGCTCCTTATTAAAACAGTATTAACCCCTTCACACCCAGATCTTTCCTTTGCTATATAAAATCATCTGTTGTCAAGCCATAAAAATACGAAAAGTAACTGAATTTACCAAATACGTTAGTCAGTAAGGATACTAAACAGGTCATATCTATAAAATATTCGTTATTTATTTAAAAATATCTAATGTAGTCCAATCAATGAAATTACGTTTGGTCCAGAGTTAAGTAAATATTAATTAGCCTGCAAAGTTATGTAATAATAATAATAATAATAATAGTAATAATAATATAATAATATATAATAATAATATAAATAATAGTAATAATAATAATAATAATAGTAATAATAGTAATAATAATATAATAATAGTAATAATAATAATAATAATAATAGTAATAATAATAATAGTAATAGTAATAATAATAATAATAATATTAGTAATAATAATAATAATAATAATAATAATAGTAATAATAATAATAATAGTAATAATAATAATAATAATAATAGTAATAATAATAATAATAATAATAATAATAATAATAATAATAGTAATAATAATAATAATAGTAATAATAATAATAATAATAATAATAATAATATAATAATAGTAATAATAATAATAATAGTAATAATAGTAATAATAATAATAATGCTTAACCCCTTCACGCCCAGGTCTTTCCTTTGCCACATAAAATCATCTCTTGTTAGCTACACAAATACAAAAAGTAACTTAATATACCAAATAGCTAGTGTAAAAATATCGTATACTAAACAGAGTGAAAACGAAATATTATATTATTATTATTATATTTCAGATCCATATTGTTACTCAGCAGCACCACCAGCACCACCACCACCAACACCTTCTACAACAACAACAACAACAGCAACAGCAACAACAACAACAGCAACAACAGTGCCTGGACTACGGGCGCTCGCTGCCGCGCTCGCAGGATGACGAACAAGTGAATTATTTTTGTCAGCGGCCACCCACCGACGCAGACTTTGCCTACCACCAGAAGGGTCATCGCTGGGCGCTGGACGACGACTCTGTCATTGATGTGAGTGTTCATCGCCTTGTTGGGGGGGGGGGGGGGGCTGCTTCTTACTACGTATATATTTATTATTATTATTATTATTATTTTAAATGTTGGAGCCTGTAGTGGTTGCAGGCTGTGTATTCTTTTGGGGCTCAGGTGGTTGTCCTGCACATTCTGGAGGGTCGTGATGGTTTCCCCTAGATATGCTAGCTACGCGGTTGCCAAGGGGCCCCCGAAGTCACCAAGGGGCCCCCAAGCTGCCATTATTTTCATTTTTTATTTAGAATCTAGTCTATTTTCCTCTTAAAGTGCGACAGATTGCTGCATCTGATATAGGGAGGCGGTAGCAGAGTGGTTAATGTCTTCGAGTAGCGTTCTCGGTGACCCTAGTTCGATCCCCGACGAAAACCGAAATCTCTCTGCACCGTCGAGTGGCCTAAGAACACCCACATGCTGTCCATTAACTCTACCTTCGATGGCGAGTGCATGGGAGGACACAGGGGGCGGCATGAGCCTCTAATCACAGGCGTCACTATAAAAATCCAGCCTGTGCCACCACGGGCGAGGGCCAACCATCACAGCCCTCAAGTGAACCTCCAGAGCCTACGATCCGAGCCCTGGGTCACTGCCTACAGGCGCTATAGGCACAAATGTTAAACAAAAAGTAAATTTAAAAAAAAAAAAAAAAAAAAAAAAAAAAAATTAAAGGCGTGCCAAACATCACTGGTCGTGGGATGGTGACGGCCAGTACATAGTTTATAGGGAGAAATTGGTTCACAAATAGTGTGGTAAATGATTAGAATGGACTCAGTCATCAGGTAGTTAGTGCGGAGTCAATAGGGAGTTTTAAAATAAGGCTAGACAATTTCATGGATGGGGATGAAAGGTGGATGTAGGTAGTGTTAAGTAACAGGAACTACCTCGTTTAGGTCTCACGGCCTCTTGTAGCTTCCTTATATTCTTATGTTCTTATGTACAGGTGCTCCCTATCTGGTAACATGAGTGGCTGCTTTGTACTGATAGGCCCATGCTGTACATCTAACATTACTCCGGCAATACTCAACACAACACAACACCACACCACACACACCACACCACACCACAGCACAGCACAGCACAGCACAGCACAGCACAACACACCACACCACACCACACCACACCACACCACACCACACAACACAACACACAACACACAACACACAACCACACCACAACACAACACAACCACACAACACACACACACACACACCACACAACCACACACCCACACACACAACCACACCACACACACACACCACACACACACACACAACCCCACACACCACACCACAACACAACACAACACAACACAACACAACACTGCAATGACATGTATGTACTACACTCTATTATTTTTATTATGGTCAAAATGCAGTAAGGAAGCCACGCCCCCTGCCTCCCCTTCTATGCTACGGGGCAGCTGATTGGTGCATTCCTCGTATCATCACTACCAATCACAATATCTTCACTACTTAACAGTGGCGTGACCACTGGACAGAGCAATCTTCACTACAAAGGGAGTTTTGATTTTGTCACCCTCTGTAGTGAAGGTTGCTCTGTCCAGTGGTCACGCCGCTGTTAAGTAGTGAAGATATTGTGATTGGTAGTGATGATACGAGGAATGCACCAATCAGCAGAGTTGGGCATTCGCAATTCGCAACTTGCGGAATGGTTAATTCGGTTGCGGAATTGCGCAATTGCAAATACCTGAAAAAATTGCGGAATTGGGGGTTGTGGACAGCCAAATTTAAAACGCAATCGCAATAATTGTGACGGTGACCACCTTCAAAGTGCCCGCGTGGACATAAGTTCCCGCCAAATATGGCGGCGACGACACTGCCAAGTCTGTCTGGGTGGACCTGTTCATCAAATACAACAGCCCTGTGCCCTCCTACGCCACTGTGGAGAGGCTGTTCAGCAGGGGCCATAGGGTCTGACATCCTGAGGCTGAAGAGGTCAGCGCTGACACCCAACAACTTTGAGAAGCTTGTGTTCTTGAAGGGCAACCTCCACATGCTGAACCAGAAGAAGGGGAGGAGGAGGAGGAGGAGGAGGAAGAAGAGGAAGAGGAAGAAGAAGAGGAAGATTAGTAGATTACTTAGAGTAGTGATTACTAGCCAGTAGACTGTGAAGTGTAAAAGTAAAGAAAAACACTAAAAGAGACAAAGACTTCATTGTGAAGGACAAGTAACAAGTACAGACAGACACAGAATAGGGATACACAAGTATTAAACACTAATAAAGAGTCTACAGACATTTTTTGTTTTAATTGTAGGTGTTTAAGTAAGAGTCTAGAGATGTTTAAGAGTCTAGAGACATTTTTTGTTAATTGTAGGTGTTTAAGAGTCTAGAGATGTTTAAGAGTCTAGAGACATTTTTTTTTTAATTGTAGGTGTTTAAGAGTCTAGAGATTTTTAAGAGTCTAGAGACATTTTTTTTTTTAATTGTAGGTGTTTAAGAGTCTAGAGATTTTTAGAGTCTAGAGACATTTTTGTTTAATTGTAGGTGTTTTAAGAGTCTAGAGATGTTTAAGAGTCTAGAGACATTTTTTTTTTAATTGTAGGTGTTTAAGAGTCTAGAGATGTTTAAGAGTCTAGAGACATTTTTTTTTTAATTGTAGGTGTCAAAATTAGTTTGCGGAATTGCGATTGCGAAAAGGCCTATCTGAAAAAAATTGCGGAATTGCGATTGTGAAAAGGGCTATCTGAAAAAAATTGCTGAATTGCGAATGCGGAATGGTGCAGGTCGGAATTGGGGAATTGCGATAGCGGGATTGGGAAAAAAATTGCCATGCCCACCTTGGCCAATCAGCTGCCCCGTAGAATAGAAGGGGAGGCAGGGGGCGTGGCTTCATTACTGCATTTTGACCCTAATAAAAAAAGTAGACTATAGTTTGTACAGGACAGGGAATCAGCTATACATTCATAGTACTCAACACTGATTCAACCAGCCTTAACCCCTTCACGCCCAGATCTTTCCTTGGCTATAAAAAACTGTTGTTAGCCATAAAATTACGAAAAGTAACTGAATATATCACATTAGCTAATCGACAAGGATACTAAACAGGTCATATCTACCAAACATTGCTTATAGTCACTAAAAATTGTCTAATGGTACCCAAATTACAATGGACATTTCGTTCTGGGGTTCAAATGGTATACATATCAATGGTTTTTGCTATTAAACATTAAATATATACCGACATGTTTGTATGTATGTATGTCTGTCAGTGTGTCATGCCAGTGTTGCTAAGTAGCAGAGTGCCTGTATGTATGTATGTATGTCTGTCAGTGTGTCATGCCAGTGTTTCTAAGTAGCAGAGTGCCTGTATGTATGTATGTATGTCTGTCAGTGTGTCATGCCAGTGTTTCTAAGTAACAGAGTGCCTGTATGTATGTATGTATGTCAGTGTGTCATGCCAGTGTTTCTAAGTAGCAGAGTGCTGTATGTATGTATGTCTGTCAGTGTGTCATGCCAGTGTTTCTAAGTAGCAGAGTGCCGAGTTGTATATGTCTGTCAGTGTGTCATGCCAGTGTTTCTAAGTAGCAGAGTGCCTGATATGTATGTTGTCTGTCAGTGTGTCATGCCAGTGTTGCTAAGTAGCAGAGTGCCTGTATGTATGTATGTATGTTGTCAGTGTGTCAGCCAGTGTTGCTAAGTACAGAGTGCCTGTATGTATGTATGTATGTCAGTGTGTCATGCCAGTGTTTCTAAGTAGCAGAGTGCCTGTATGTATGTATGTATGTATGTATGTCTGTGTCAGTGTGTCATGCCAGTGTTGCTAAGTAGCAGAGTGCCTGTATGTATGTATGTATGTCTGTCAGTGTGTCATGTCCAGTGTTCTAAGTAGCAGAGTGCCTGTATGTATGTGTATGTATGTCTGTCAGTGTGTCATGCCAGTGTTTCTAAGTAGCAGAGTGCCTGTATGTATGTATGTATGTATGTATGTCTGTCAGTGTGTCATGCCAGTGTTTCTAAGTAGCAGAGTGCCTGTATGTATGTATGTATGTATGTCTGTCCGTGTGTCATGCCAGTGTTTCTAAGTAGCAGAGTGCCTGTATGTATGTATGTATGTCTGTCAGTGTGTCATGCCAGTGTTTCTAAGTAGCAGAGTGCCTGTATGTATGTATGTATGTCTGTCAGTGTGTCATGCCAGTGTTGCTAAGTAGCAGAGTGCCTGTATGTATGTATGTATGTCTGTCAGTGTGTCATGCCAGTGTTGCTAAGTAACAGAGTGCCTGTATGTATGTATGTATGTCAGCGTGTCATGCCAGTGTTTCTAAGTAGCAGAGTGCCTGTATGTATGTATGTATGTCTGTCAGTGTGTCATGCCAGTGTTGCTAAGTAACAGAGTGCCTGTATGTATGTATGTATGTCAGTGTGTCATGCCAGTGTTTCTAAGTAGCAGAGTGCCTGTATGTATGTATGTATGTATGTATGTCTGTCTGTCAGTGTGTCATGCCAGTGTTTCTAAGTAGCAGAGTGCCTGTATGTATGTCTGTATGTCTGTCAGTGTGTCATGCCAGTGTTTCTAAGTAGCAGAGTGCCTGTATGTATGTATGTATGTCTGTCAGTGTGTCATGCCAGTGTTTCTAAGTAGCAGAGTGCCTGTATGATGTATGTATGTCTGTCAGTGTTCTAGTAAAGAGTGCCGTATGTTGTGTCTGTCAGTGTGTCTGCCAGTGTGCTAAGTGCAGAGTGCCTGTATGTTGTATGTCTGTCTGTCAGTGTGTCATGCAGTGTTGCTAAGTAGCAGAGGGCCTGTATGTATGTATGTATGTCTGTCATGTTGTCATGCCAGTGTTGCTAAGTAACAGAGTGCCTGTATGTATGTATGTATGTCAGCGTGTCATGCCAGTGTTTCTAAGTAGCAGAGTGCCTGTATGTATGTATGTATGTCTGTCAGTGTGTATGCCAGTGTTGCTAAGTACAGAGTGCCTGTATGTATGTATGTATGTCAGTGTGTCATGCCAGTGTTAAGTAGCAGATGCCTGTATTTGTATGATGTATTTGTCTGCTGTCAGTGTGTATGCATGTTCTAAACAGATGCCGTATGAGTCTGTATCTGAGGTGTCATGCCAGTTTTCTAAGTAGCAGAGTGCTATGTTTATGTAATGTCTGTCAGTGTATGCATGTTTTAATAGTAGAGTGCCTATGTATTGTATGTTGTCAGAGTGTCATCAGTGTTTCTAAACAAGAGTGCCTGTATGTAGTATGTCTGTCCTAGTGTGTCATGCCAGTGTTTCTAAGTAGCAGAGGCCTGTATGTATGTATATGTCTGTCAGGTGTCATGCCATGTTTCTAAGTAGCAGAGGCCTGTATGTATGATGTATGTCTGTCAGTGTGTCAGCCAGTGCTGCTAAGTACAGAGTGCGTATGTATGTATGTAGTCGTATGTGTCATGCCAGTGTTGCTAAGTAACAGAGTGCCTGTATGTATGTATGTCTGTCAGTGTGTATGCAGTGTGTCATGCCAGTGTTGCTAAGTAGCAAGTGCCTGTATGTATGTATTTGTATGTCAGTCATGTGTCATGCCAGTGTTTCTAGTAGCAGAGTGCTGTAGTATGTATGTCTTCTGTCAGTGTTGCTAAGTAGCAGAGTCCTGTATGTATGTATGCTTCTGTCAGTGTTTCTAAGTACAGAGTGCCTGTGAGTGCCTGAGAGTGCCTCATCGCCTGACAATCCTTACTATAGATGTTTTTTAACGAGGTGAAAAATCCTGCCCCTTGTGCTTACGACTGATATTGATGCCAGGGAAGGAATACTATGCTTCTCTAATTTCAGTTGTATTTTATCATAGTTAACCCTATTATCAGTAAACAGAGGCATCATTTAACAGAGAAGGAATACTATGCTTCTTCTAAATTCAGCTGTATTTATCATAGTTAACCTATATCAGGTAACAGCATCATTTAAACCAGGAGAAGGAATACTATGCTTCTTCTAAATTAGCTGATTTATCATAGTTAACCTATTATCAGGTAATTAGGTATAACTCACCATCACGGCGAGGCACATTAAGCCTCAAGTGAGCCTCAGGCTACATCCCCCCTGGCTGGAGTCATGCCTACAGCGCTATAGGCATAGATGTAAACAAAAAAAAAGTCTGTAACGGTTGCCCTCGCGTATGTGAGTTAGCTATATTTACCTGATAAGGTGACTGATAAAAATACAGCTGAAATTTAGAAGAAGCATAGTATTCCCTTCTCCTGGTTAAAATGATGCCTCTGTTTACCTGATAATAGGGTTACTATGTAAAAATACAGCTGAAATTTAGAAGAAGCATAGTATTCCCTTCTCCTGGTTAAAATGATGCCTCTGTTTACCTGATAATAGGGTTGACTGATAAAATACAGCTGAAATTTAGAAGAAGCATAGTATTCCCTTCTCCTGGTTAAAATGATGCCTCTGTTTACCTGATAATAGGGTTGATTATGATAAAAATACAGCTGAAATTTAGAAGAAGCATAGTATTCCCTTCTCCTGGTTAAAATGATGCCTCTGTTTACCTGATAATAGGGTTAACTATGATAAAATACAGCTGAAATTTAGAAGAAGC
>JACEEZ010000226.1:102277-117277 GCA_016584305.1 Chionoecetes opilio
CATTGTATTATCATTGTATTATCATTGTATTATCATTGTATTATCATTGTATTATCATTTTATTATCATTGTTTTGTCATTGTATTATCATTGTATTGTCATTGTATTTTCATTATTATCATTGTATTATCATTGTATTGTCATTGTATTATCATTGTATTGTCATTGTATTATCATTGTTTTGTCATTGTATTGCTCATTGTAGAAGTAATATTATATGTTTATTGTATTGTCTTGTATATCATTGTATTTCATTGTATTACATTGGTTTTTCATTTATTCTCATCGAGATAAATATGTTCGTAGTTCTACCATGACTATATTCGCAGGTACAAACCCATAGATAACTATAGCGCAGTATATGCAAGTCACTATTACAGTCCCGCTTGTATGTGCCACTGAAGACATGTAGTGTGATGTACATAATATAAACTACTGTGCATGTCTCTTCAGTGACACATAAAAATCTGTAGTGATGTTAAATTCGTAATATATTGTGCCTGGCGACATTAGTGCAGTGGCGACGTGACTGGCGAGTATAGTGTTATCTACAATTATTAGAAAAGGAAGGGAGGGAGGGAAGGGTGACAAGTAGAAAGTAAAAGTGGTACTGTAGCGCTATTATTGATTATGTAGGTATGTAACTCCACAGGTGTGTGTGTGTGTGTGTGTGTGTGTGTGTGTGTGTGTGTGTGTGTGTGTGTTGTGTGTGTGTTAAAGCCACCACGCCAGACACCACCACCACCTCCTCGCAACATCCTAGCAACGCCAAACACCAGAACATTTTCCACGCTACATTAACCTTGGCAAGACCTCGCTGGGGCCTTGCTTCTGTGTCAACCCAGTATACACACACACACACACACACACACACACACACACACACACACACACACCACACACACACACACACACACACACAACACACACACACACACACACACACACACACACACACACACACACACACACAGTCATACACACACATGCAGAGGACAGAGGTGGGAAAATGCTAAGTAGGTTGAATGCAACACACACACACACACACACACACACACACACACACACACCCCACACACACACACACACACACACACACAACTCCGTAGTGTAGGGGAAGCACGCTCGGTTCACAACCGAGAAGTCCCGGGTTCGATCCCCGGGCGGAGCGGAAACAAATGGGCTGTTTCCTTAAAACCCGAGCTCCTGTCCACCCAGCAGTGAATGGGTACCGGGTGTTAGCCGGGGTTTGTGACCTGCTCTCCGGGGTGGTGGCTTCCCCCAACACAAAGCACTAAGGATGAATGATAAAAATGTTGATATGGAGACGGGGCCATACGAGCGTTGCTCAGGCCCTGTAAAATACAACTAGATGAATACACACACACACACACACACACACACACACACACACACACACACACACACACACACACACACACACATACACACACATTCAGAGGACAGAGGTGGGAAAATGCTACGCAGGTTGAATGACACATACATACAGACACACACACACAGGGAACTCTGTAGTGTAAGGGTTAGCACGCTCGGCTCACAACCGAGAAGTCCCGGGTTCGATCCCTGGGTTCGATCCCCGGGCGGAGCGAAGACAGACGGGCGGTCTTCTTAAAACCCGAGCCCCTGTCCACCCAGCAGTGGATGGGTACCGGGTGTTAGCCGGGGGTTTGTGACCCCCTTCCCGGGGTGGTGGCTTCGGCTAACACTAAGCACTAAGGATGAATGATAAAATAAATGTTGATATGGAGACGGGGCCATACGAGCGCTGCTCAGGCCCTGTAAAATACAACTAGATGAATACACACACACATGCAGAGGACAGAGGTGGGAAAATGCTACGTAGGTTGAATGACACACACACACACACACATACATACGTACAGACAGACAGACAGACAGACAGACACGCACACACACACATACACACAAGGCCAAGTAACCGAGGCCAAAATGCCTAGTCTAGCGTAGCCTATGATGGAACCACGCGGTGTCAAAAGAAATATCACTCCTACAGCTGTGGCATTTCTATAACAATGAAAAAAATACAAGTAGTATAGCCTTTCAACGCACGTCATTATGAAGGCGTCTATATAAGAACATGAGAAAATAAGGAAGCTACACGAGGCCGCGAGACCTACACGTGGTAGTTCCTGTTACTTAACACTACCTACATCCACTCTCTTCCCCATCCATGAATTTATCCAGACTCCTTTTAAAACCCTATTGACTCCGCTCTTATATATACGTATATGCACTACATATGTGATGGCGTATTAGTGTTTATTGTGGCGGTATTTACGTCTGTGGGGAGAGATGAATGAAGAACATGTTGAATATACAGCAACAGAAACACACGAGCAGAAGCCACAATAATTATGGCATGAGTTCGTACCGAGAGACTCATCAAAACTCATGTGTGTGTGTGTGACTGTGTGCGTGTTTGAAGGTCTGTAAGGGTCTAGAGGTAGAAATAATGCCTTGGGGACATGTAGTAACCCTAGCCATTGATAAGGAACCTCCAACACCTGTCAAAATACAGAGGTTGCCGCGGCTAGCAGACGAAAACCCCGGCAAATATCTCACTCGCTACCTCGTCGCGGGCACAGCTTCCAAACGCCACCACACAGACCAGACTTTACACGCATATCACGTCGTATTTACCTTATCTAACACACTGGTTGACTATTGGTTTAGGAAATATAACGTGGAGATGTTAGTCCTATTATAGCCACACTTGCTTTACCGGTGAGGATAGAAAGAGAGAGGTAGAGAGAAAGAGAGCGAGATATGCGCAGGAGAGGAGCGCGCAGTCAGACTCCTGCCTGGTTTGCCTTTGTCTCCAGTCTGCTCGAGGATTGATCA
Organism: Chionoecetes opilio; assembly: GCA_016584305.1. Lineage (NCBI taxonomy): Eukaryota > Metazoa > Arthropoda > Malacostraca > Decapoda > Majidae > Chionoecetes > Chionoecetes opilio. Next base: position 105,164 of record JACEEZ010000226.1, read on the forward strand.
TGGAGTGAGCTTGGCGGCGCTCGGTGGCCTCTCGTGTGTTAGCGCCCCTTTGTGTATTATTTGTAAATATTTCCCCAAGAGCTGTGTAATATAGTGTGTACATTTGGAGCAGAAGATGCGGGAGCTGAACGAAGAGATGGTGAGTAGCCGTGTGTGTGTGTGAGTGCGAGATGTGTCGAGGTGCAACAAGTTAGGTGTGGAGGCGTGAGTCTGACGGCCATGTTGTGACACCAAACCACATTTTAGACCATTAACACCCTTATTTAACTAGACTAACATGGTTTATTGGGTTCATTGACGTGGTTGAGATGGCTGTGGGTTGCCGTGGGTTGCTGGGGTAGGCAGGGGAGCGGGGAGAGGGCAGGGAGCGTCAAATGGTTGGCTATGTGTGTGTGTGTCTGCCACGGCGGCTGTCGAGTAGGAACAGTTGGTAGCAGTGATTCCGTGATGCCATGTTGGGAAATGGGAACTGTCCTCTTCACTACCTACCATTTCCTTCCTACACATTGCCTATAACCATACCATAACCCTTAGAATACCACCATATCACCTAAAACCCCGTGTATATATATGTGACCTATGGTAACATACACGCGTCGACGAGTAGAGAGGAAGTGCTTGCGGTTTTTTGTACCTGTTTTGCCATAATTGGAGATTTCCTCGTCATTTTCTACCCTCCACACATTTCCCTTGCTATACATACACTACCCTACATTTCCTAACTCCCCATATCCATAACTCAATACCCTGCTCGCTAAAATGACCTCGGGTGTATGAATGATGCACCATAGCGTATTATTGCCATGTATTTAGTATTTTTCACCTGGTTGTCAAGGTGTGGGTGGGTGTCTAGTGCAGGCTATTCACCTTAAGCCGACACCAAATATTGCAGAACCTGTTTGGGGCGTAATTTGGTGTTCACAACTTCACACAAGTGGGATTTTATCATGAGTTGTAGCTTGAAATAACCTTGAGTTTGCGTGGAAGGTTTACACACACACACACACACACACACACACACACACACAACACACACTTTCATGTATTTATGTATATTCCTTGCACTCAAGCGTTTCCGTCTCTCTCTCTCTCTCTCTCTCTCTCTCTCCCTTCGCTCTCTCTCTCTCCTCCTCCTCCTCTCTCTCTCCTCTCTCTCTCTCTTTTCTCTCCTTTCCCTTCTCCCTTCTCGCTTTTTTTTTTTTACCTTGTCGATTCTCTCTCTCTCTCTCTCTCTCTCTCCTCTCTCTCTCTCTCCTCTCTCTCTCTCTCCTCTCTCTCTCTCTCTCTTCTCCCCTTCCCTTCCCTTCCCCCTTTCCTTTTTTTTCTGTCGTATTTCTTCTCTCTCCCTCTCTTCTCTCTTCTCTCTCTCTCTCTCTCTCTCTCTCTCTCTCTCTCTTTCTCTCTCTTCTCTCTCTCCTCTCTCTCTTCCTCTCTCTCTCTCTCTCTTCTCTCTCCATTAAGTTTCAATTTGATAGTTTTAGGGAAAATTTAGAAACATTTTAGTTCTCTCTCTCTCTCTCTCTCTCTCTCTCTCTCTCTCTTCTCTCTCTTCTCTCTCTCTCTCTCTCTCTCTCTCTCTCTCTCTCTCTCTTCCTCTTCTCTCCTCTCTCCTCTCTCATTAAGTTTCCATTCTTGATACAGTTTTAGGTGACAATTAAGATACATTTTCAAGTTGTTCAGCGTGTAAGGATTTGCCAGGAATGTTTTACTCTGTCCCTACGGCCTCGAGACCTTAATTCAAACAGCCTGCCAAGCCAAGGTTATTGCAAGAAGGGAAGATAAGGTACTACAACTACTCAAATATTGAATTCAGGACCATAATTCATGACACAATTGGGAGTATGGTTTCTGTTTACCTAAAATCCTAAATGAGTTATAAGCCACTTTCCTTCTGAGTTTCCGTCGTAAATCGCTAGTTTCTGAATGTTTTTAGCAGGAAGATGAGTGTATAGATATATAAATGATCTAACCCCACGTTTTAACCTCCTAACTAAAGCCAAATCCTTATTAAAAAGTATCCGTGGCCAGGGAAAAACAGGCGATGCAGGTCACACGTAGATTTAGATGCAGGTAAACACTTGTCTCTCTCCTTCCTATAAACAACATGTCATTATCTCCTAAAGTAATGATTTGCAACGAAAGCTTATTGAGAGAAAGTATCCCAGTATACAGTAAGGTCAATTAAAACCATAATCCCAATGATGTAGAGAATTTAGTCCTAAAGTAAAATAATATACAATAAACCCTTGCAACGAAAGCATAGGAGTGGATTATTTGCAAATTAATTCTCTCTCTCTCTCTCTCTCTCTCTCTCTCTCTCTCTCTCTCTCTCTCTCTCTCTCTCTCTCTCTCTCTCTCTCTCTCTCTCTCTCTCTCTCTCTCTCTCTCTCTCTCTCTCTCTCTCTCTCTCTCTCTCTCTCTCTCTCTCGGTATCATTGTTATTATCCTTAGTATTAATAGTAGTAGTATATTATCAGTATTATCTGGTCGCACTGAAGATAGTAGCACGTGGCTTTTATCTATTCCTTAGAGAGAGAGAGAGAGAGAGAGAGAGGCAGCAGACCTTGGCCTTGTGTACAGTGCCTCATTGCGTTGGGTGTTCATTCTATAGCAGTGTGTGTGTGGCCTTCACTCCCTCCACACAGAACCAGGCTGTACCTTAGACAGGGAAAGTGACTCATACAACAACACGCTACTAGACCACTACTAGAGTAACTAACCTGTCTGTCTTAGCTACTAGACCTCTACTAGAGTAACTAACCTGCCTGTCTTAGCTACTAGACCACTACTAGAGTAACTAACCTCCCTGTCTTAGCTACTAGACCACTACTAGAGTAACTAACCTCCCTGTCTTAGCTACTAGACCACTACTAGAGTAACTAATCTGCCTGTCTTAGCTACTAGACCACTATTAGCGTAACTAACCTCCCTGTCTTAGCTACTAGAGTAACTAACCTGCCTGTCTTAGCTACTAGACAACTACTAGAGTAACTAACCTGTCTGTCTTAGCTACTAGACCACTACTAGAGTAACTAACCTGCCTGTCTTAGCTACTAGACCACTACTAGAGTAACTAACCTCCCTGTCTTAGCTACTAGACCACTACTAGAGTAACTAACCTGCCTGTCTTAGCTACTAGACCACTACTAGAGTAACTAACTTCCCTGTCTTAGCTACTAGACCACTACTAGAGTAACTAACCTCCCTGTCTTAGCTACTAGACCACTACTAGAGTAACTAACCTCCCTGTCTTAGCTACTAGACCACTACTAGAGTAACTAACCTCCCTGTCTTAGCTACTAGACCACTACTAGAGTAACTAACCTGCCTGTCTTAGCTACTAGACCACTACTAGAGTAACTAACCTGCCTGTCTTAGCTACTAGACCACTACTAGAGTAACTAACCTCCCTGTCTTAGCTACTAGACCTCTACTAGAGTAACTAACCTCCCTGTCTTAGCTACTAGACCACTACTAGAGTAACTAACCTGCCTGTCTTAGCTACTAGACCACTACTAGAGTAACTAACCTGCCTGTCTTAGCTACTAGACCACTACTAGAGTAACTAACCTGCCTGTCTTAGCTACTAGACCACTACTAGAGTAACTAACCTCCCTGTCTTAGCTACTAGACCACTACTAGAGTAACTAACCTGCCTGTCTTAGCTACTAGACCACTACTAGAGTAACTAACCTCCCTGTCTTAGCTACTAGACCACTACTAGAGTAACTAACCTGCCTGTCTTAGCTACTAGACCTCTACTAGAGTAACTAACCTGCCTGTCTTAGCTACTAGACCACTACTAGAGTAACTAACCTCCCTGTCTTAGCTACTAGACCACTACTAGAGTAACTAACCCGCCTGTCTTAGCTACTAGACCACTACTAGAGTAACTAACCTCCCTGTCTTAGCTACTAGACCACTACTAGAGTAACTAACCTGCCTGTCTTAGGATTACCAGCTTCCTGACACTTGAGTTTTTATAACATAAGAAAGTAAGGAAGCTATAAGAGGCCGTGAGACCTACACGAGGTAGTTCCTGTTACCTAACTACCTATATCCACCTCTTCCCCTTCCATTAATTTATCCAGACTCCTTTTAAAGACCCCAATAGACTCCGCATTGACCACCTGACGATTTAGTCCATTCCAATCATTCACCACCCTATTTGTGAACCAGTTTCTCCCTATTTTCTCCTAAATCTTATCATGCTTAGCTAATCTTATAATCCCAGATCGATGGGTTTTTGAAGCTTCCTGACAGTGAAGCAGAAATAGTGGCACAAGAACATGACGCTTACTTTTTATCGTGGGTTTTTGAAGCTTCCTGACAGTTTTGAAGCAGAAATAGTGGCACAAGAACATGACGCTTACTTTTTATTGTGGGTTTTTGAAGCTTCCTGACAGTTTTGAAGCAGAAATAGTGGCACAAGAACATGACACTTACTTTTCATGATGGGTTTTTGAAGCTTCCTGACAGTTTTGAAGCAGAAATAGTGGCACAAGAACATGACACTTACTTTTCATGATGGGTTTTTGAAGCTTCCTGACAGTTTTGAAGCAGAAATAGTGGCACAAGAACATGACGCTTACTTTTTATCGTGGGTTTTTGAAGCTTCCTGACAGTTTTGAAGCAGAAATAGTGGCATAAGAACATGACACTTACTTTTTATCGTGGGTTTTTGAAGCTTCCTGACAGTTTTGAAGCAGAAATAGTGTCACAAGAACATGACACTTAACTTTTATCTTTTTGAATTCCTGACAGTTTTGAAGCAGAAATATTTTACAGAAATGACACTACTTCAATACTATGGTTTCTAATCTATATAGTCCAATCGATGTTTTTTTTTTAAGGGAATCCAAATTTTTTTTAATTGTTTTAATGGAATATTCAATCTTGGCTTTCTGAAGGGAGTATATTAATGTTATGCCTAGTTTGTGTGGTGTACCCGCTTGTGTTAAGGGATACAAAAGTATTACTGATGGAATGTTTATGTGTGACCGTGTGTGTGTGTGTGTGTGTGTGTGTGTGACAGTGTGTGTGTGTGACAGTGTGTGTGTGTGTATGTGTGACAGTGTGTGTGTGTGACAGTGTGTGTGTGTGTGTATGTGTGACAGTGTGTGTATGTGTGACTGTGTGTATATGTGTGACAGTGTGTGTATGTGTGACATTGTGTGTGTGTGTGTATGTGTGACTGTGTGTGTGTGTGTATGTGTGACAGTGTGTGTGTGTATGTGTGACAGTGTGTGTGTGTGTGTATGTGTGACAGTGTGTGTGTGTGACAGTGTTTGTGTGTATGTGTGACAGTGTGTGTGTGTATGTGTGACAGTGTGTATGTGTGACAGTGTTTGTGTGTATGTGTGTATGTGTGTATGTGTGACAGTGTTTGTGTGTATGTGTGACAGTGTGTGTGTGTGTGTGTATGTGTGACAGTGTGTGTGTGTATGTGTGACAGTGTGTGTGTGTGTGTGTAATGGTGTTGTCATCGGCTGTGTGTGTGTGTAATTAATGGAAATATAGGTGTAGCTGTGCAGTCTAATTTTCTTAACCCTTTGAGGCCCAGAACGTAATTTCCATTGTAATTTGGGTACCATTTGACGATTTTTAGTGAATGTAAGCATGTTTTATAGCTATGACCAAAGACTACTCTATAGATGACCTGCTTAGTATCCTTGTCCACTAGATAATTTGGTATATTCAGTTACTTTTCGTAATTTTATGGTTAACAACAGACGATTAAAATTTTATGGTTAACAACAGACGATTAAAATTTTATGGTTAACAACAGACGATTAAAATTTTATGGTTAACAACGGACGATTATCTATAGCCAAGGAAAGATCTGGGCGTGAAGGGGTTAATCATAAGTAAACTAACACTTATAAGCTCCCATGTACAGTTTACAGTGAGGTTAGTGTTAAGTAACGGATGGCGTGAGCGTAACAAAGCGTCCTAGGAATCAAAGTTCAGAGTTGAGTATTCGTCCAACTAAAATAGCTAAAATAATACCATTGAAAATTGTGAAGGAGAATTTGACAGTAAAATCATGGCATATTGTTAACTGTTGGATTGCCATGAAGGTTAGTAATAATAATAATAACTTGATAATAATAATAATAAGTCAGAATTTGGTAAGTCAAATCACAGTACAGTATATTGTTAACTGTTGGATTGCTATGAAGGTTAATAATAATAATAATTTGACAATAATTTGATAATAATAATAATAGAATTTAATAATAATAATAATAGAATTTAATAATAATAATAATAATAAAATTTAATAATAATAATAATAATAATAGAATTTAATAATAATAATAGTAATAATAAAATTTAATAGTAATAATAATAATAATAGTTTGACAGTAAAATCATAGCATATTGTTGACTGTTGGATTGCTATGAATGTTAATAATAATAATAATAATAATAATAATAATAATAATAATAATAATAATAATAATTTGACAGTAAAATCATAGCATATTGTTGACTGTTGGATTGCTATGAATGTTAATAATAATAATAATAATAATAATAATAATAATAATAATTTGACGGTAAAATCATTGCATATTGTTGACTGTTGGATTGCTATGAATGTTAATAATAATAATAATAATAATAATAGTAATAATAATAATAATAATTGTAAAATGACGTAATCATAGCATATTGTTGACTGTTGGATTGCTATGAATGTTAATAATAGTAATAATAATAATAATAATAATTTGATCATAAATAATTGTGGAAATTCGTATGTGTGTGTGTGACTGTGTGTGTGTGTGACTGTGTGTGTGACTGACTGACTGTCTGTGTGTGTGTGTGTGTGTGTGTCTTGTGTGTGTGACTGTGTGTGTGTGTGTGTGTAGGGAGGTTCGTGGATGTCTTGAGATTGCTAAATATAGGCTTCACGTTGGTATAGCTAGGACCGAGAGAGAGAGAGAGAGAGAGAGAGAGAGAGAGAGAGAGAGAGAGAGAGAGAGAGAGAGAGACAGAGACAGAGAGAGAGAGAGACAGACTGGCCGAGACTGACCTTGTATGATTAAACGTGCACACTTGTTTGGTTGTGTGCGTGTGTGTGTGGACATCTGGTTAAGCCTGGCATTTACAATTTAGAACAAAAACACATTGAATTAGTAGTATTACCTATCGTGTGTGTGTGTGTGGTTGTGTGTGTGTTACTAGAGTTGGCACCAGCCTGGCCCCGGTAAGTGAAGAGTGCCATCATTATATAGCCTCTCACTGTCCCCCCCCCCCCCTTTTCTCTCTCCCATTCTGCCCCCCACCCCCCTCTCTCTGCCCTCCTCTCTCTGCCCCCCTCTCTCTCTCAGTACCGGAGCAAGACACACAGTTGTTCCTTGCCCTGTGTCTCTATACTACTACTACCGCCTCGCCCTCCCGTCTGTCTGTCTGTCTGTCTGTCTGCCTCTCTCTCTCTCTCTGCCTTGCTTTCCCTCCATCCCCTGCCGAGGTGGGATGCCCGTGGTGTTTGCCCTGCTACCCTGCACCCTGCCGCCCTCCACACACGCCGCTATCCCTGCCAAGGTGTGCACAATATAGGCTACTGCCGGCTCGGTGTGTGTGTGTGTTCGTCTAGTTGTTTTTATAGTTTTTTTGATTTTTTAAAGTTTAATATGTGTGTGTGTGTGTGTGTTCATCTAGTGTTTTTTTTCCAAGTTGAATGTGTGTGTGTGTGTGTGTGTGTGTGTGTGTGAAAAAGGTGTGTGTGTGTGTATTCATCTAGTTGTGTTTTTTTTCCAAGTTGAATGTGTGTGTGTTTGAAAAAGGTGTGTGTGTGTGTGTGTATTCATCTAGTTGTGTTTTTTTTCCAAGTTGAATGCGTGTGTGTGTGTGAAAAAGGTGTGTGTGTTGTGTGTGTGAATGGTATATCCCTATTAGATACATCATATGGTATTACAAACATTTATTGAGTTTAAAAAATAATAATGGGCGTGATACAATACATAAATAGTGAGTGAGCTCCAACAGGTGATAATGGGCAGGCTAGGGTTGGGGATCACTAGGGCATTAATGGGTGATGTAAAGCTTGGGAGCCTGACGTAACACTGTTATGCATTACCGCACTCAGCCCCTTCGAGGCCCAGAACGTTATTATCATTGTTATTGGGCTACCATTAGACCATTTTTGGTGCAATATTTTATAGCTATGAACTGTTTAGTATCCTTGTCCACTAACTAATTTGGTATATTCAGTCATTTCGTAATTTTGTGGCTGACAACGGACAAATTTTAGTGACTATAAGCAATGTTTTATAGCCATGACCTGTTTAGTATCCTTGTCCACTAGCTAATTTGGTACTGTATATTCAGTTACTTTTCGTAATTTTATGGCTGACAACAGACGATTTTAATAATATATACAGTAAACCCTCTCTAATTCGAACTAATTGGGGGGGGGGAGACCTGGGTCGAATTAGCCGAAAGTCCGAATTATCCGATGGTTACCTCTAGCCCCTCCACACAATAATGAGTCACTCAAACATGTTAAAACAGCACATCATGTATTACTTGTACTCACCAAAACCATCGTATTTATACTATAATTATAAGTACACACGTATAATACCACATGATAATAATAATAACAATACAGATTAATTTAGAACATATACACACAAGAACTCATAAACCATCAATTTCTTACTACTTATACATTATATTATACACCCACACATATTTGCCACCTTGTAATGCATCTATCATACTCCCAAGTTAGCATATACCGCCCTACACGCATACACACACACAGATTGAATTATATTCTCTCTCTCTCTCTCTCTCTCTCTCTCTCTCTCTCTCTCTCTCTCTCTCTCTCTCTCTCTCTCTCTCTCTCTCTCTCTCTCTCTCTCTCTCTCTCTCTCTCTCTCTCTCTCTCTCTCTCTCTCTCTCTCTCTCTCTCTCTCTCTCTCTCTCTCTCTCTCTCTCTCTCTCTCTCTCTCTCTCTCATTATTGAAGTAATGATTAATCTAGCAATGCCTATCATATTTTTATGTCTTGTAGTAAGTTTTGTCTAATTTGTGATTTTTAAGGATTATCTGGAGTATCATGTCATTGTGAATTGGCTGAAATAGGGACTTTTATTCATTGTAACTGAAAATTGACTCCATATTCGTGTTCAGCATGCCCGAAAACTGCTAGCAACTAATTTTCAAGAAAATTTATTTTTCAAAAAATATTGCAAAATTTGCAATATTTTTTGAAAAATAGATTTGCTTGAAAATTAGTTCCTAGCAGTTATCGGGCATGCTGAACACTAATCTGGAGTCAGTTTTCAGTTACAATGATTAAATGTCCCTATTTTCAAAAAAAATTCTGCTTAAATTAGCTAAAATTGACTTATAATCATTGTAACTGAAAACTGATTCCAGATTCGTGTTCAGCATGCCCGAAAACTGCTTGTAACTAATTTTCAAGCATTTTCAAGCAAATCTATTTTTCAAAAAATATTGCAATTTTGTAAGGCATACCCCTTACAAAATTTGCAATATTTTTTGAAAAATAGATTTGCTTGAAAATGAGTTCCTAGCAGTTTTCGGGCATGCTGAACACGAATCTGGAGTCAGTTTTCAGCTACAATGATTAGAAGTCCCTATTTCAGCCAATTCACAATGACATGATACTTCCAGATATTCCTTAAAAACCACAAAATATTATTATTATTATTATTATTATTATTATTATTATTATTATTATTATTATTATTATTACTTTGGCTGCTGCTGCTACTACTACTACTATAACTACTGCTACCATATTACTAGTCACTATAACTATACTACACTCCTCAAGAGTAGTATAAGTAAAGTCTTTTAAGAAGGTTACTCTGTTATCTCAAGTTTGCAAGTTACCTTAAGTTATCTCCTATCATATGACTCTCTCTCTCTCTCTCTCTCTCTCTCTCTCTCTCTCTCTCTCTCTCTCTCTCTCTCTCTCTCTCTCTCTCTCTCTCTCTCTCTCTCTCTCTCTCTCTCTCTCTCTCTCTCTCTCTCTCTCTCGGAATATTTACACGATTTTATAATTGGCAGACTTGGATTATCTGTGTGAGAGAGAGAGAGAGAGAGCATATCCCTGACAAAAAATAATCAAAACAATTAACTTTACAGTAGTAGTTATAGTAGTAATAGTAGGAGTAGCAGTAGTAGTTATAGTAGTAATAGTAGCAGTAGCAGTAGTAGCAGTAGCAGTAGTAGTAGAGGTAACAATAATAATCGAAAATTAATGTCAATCATTATGAAGATGATATTGAATAATAATAATAATAATAATATAATAATAATGATAATAATAATAATAATTTAAATGCCGCAATGTTTACCGTATAAAGTGTTGTGCCCAGAAATATACACTATTCTTATACGTGTGTGTGTGTGTGTGTGTGTGTGTGTTTTCCTTCATACGATGAGGTGACGAGAGAGAGAGAGAGAGAGAGAGAGAGAGAGAGAGAGAGAGAGACTTGTCTGGCATCGATCGAGCGAGGGCGGCTGTAGTCTCTCTCTCTTTTGGGTGAAGAGATAACGTTTCCCTACATCACATGCGAAAGAGAGAGGGAGAGAGAGAGAGAGAGAGATATGATTAGTATAGGTGTGTGTGTGCGTGCGTATGAGTGTGTGTGTGTGCGTGCGTGTGTATGAGTGTATGTGTGTGTGTGTGTGTGTGGAATGTTTGGCCCTTGCAATGGCCCTGTGCCAAAGGGGGAAGGGCCATCACTACGTCTGTATGTGTGTGTGTGTGTGTGGAGAGAGAGAGAGAGAGAGAGAGGGCAGAACACACCACACCACACCCACGGCTTTACCTGTGGCTGTGTTCTCACGTTATTAGCATTGTTTTTCCCATTATTGAAAGTTAAATTCTCTCTCTCTCTCTCTCTCTCTCTCTCTCTCTCTCTCTCTCTCTCTTCTCTCTCTCTCTCTCTCTCTCTCTATCTCTCTCTCTCTTAATTCCTTCCTTCCTCCATTTCATACATTCTTCTCTCTCTCTCTCTCTCTCTCATCTTCTCTCTCTCTCTCTCTCTCGTCTCTCTCTCTCTCTCTCTCTCTCTCTCTCACTCTCTCTCTCTCTCTCTCTCTCTCTCTCTCTCTCTCTCTCTCTCTCTCTCTCCCCCCCTCTCTCCACACATCTTCCCAGTATTGAAAGTGTTATCTCTCTCTCTCCCTCTTTCTTTTTCTCCTGGTGTAATCTACTGTACCTTGTAAGATTATTGTGTGTGTGTGACTGTATAATTGTGTGTGTGTGTGTGTGACTGTATAATTGTGTGTGTGTGTGTGAGATTGTGTGTGTGTGACTATAAGTGTGTGTGTGTGACTATAATTGTGTGTGTGTGACTGTATAATTGTGTGTGTGTGTGAGATTGTGTGTGTGTGTTCGTGCCTATGATCAATTTTCTATAGGAAGTTGAGTCTTTGGTTCATTAAGATTATGTCGAGCTTCGATAATAATGAAAATGATAAGGAATAACTTTAATAATGATCATATAATTATTTAAGTTAGGACCGTCAGCATTACTACTATTAATTCTACTATTTTTATAACTACTACTACTATTTTTATGGCTATTGCTATTTTGTATATAACTGCTACTATTTTTATAACTACTACTACTATTTTTATGGCTATTGCTATTTTGTATATAACTGCTACTATTTTTATAACTACTACTACTATTTTTATAACTACTACTACTATTTTTATAACTACTACTACTATTTTTATGGCTATTGCTATTTTGTATATAACTGCTACTATTTTTATAACTACTACTACTATTTTTATAACTACTACTACTATTTTTATAACTACTACTACTATTTTTATGGCTATTGCTATTTTGTATATAACTGCTACTATTTTTATAACTACTACTATTTTTATAACTACTACTATTTTTATGGCTATTGCTATTTTGTGTATAACTGCTACTATTTTTATAACTACTACTATTTTTATAACTACTACTATTTTTATAACTACTACTATTTTTATAACTACTGCTAATATTTTTATAACTACTACTACTATTTTTATAACTACTACTACTATTTTTATAACTACTACTACTATTTTTATAACTACTACTACTATTTTTAT
>JACEEZ010000226.1:127277-134777 GCA_016584305.1 Chionoecetes opilio
CTGTTGTGTGGATGGTGGTAGTTTCTGTCTGTGTGTTTGTGTGTTCTGTTGGTTGTGGTGGTGGTAGTGTTCTGTCTGTCTGTCTGTGGTGATGGTGGTAGTTCTGTATGTGTTTGTGTGTTTGTTGTGGTGGTGGTAGTGTTCTGTCTGTCTGTCTGTGGTGATGGTGGTAGTTCTGTATGTGTTTGTGTGTTTGTTGTGGTGGTGGTAGTGTTCTGTCTGTCTGTCTGTGGTGATGGTGGTAGTTCTGTATGTGTTTGTGTGTCTGTTGTTGTGGTGTGGTGGTAGTGTTCTGTCTGTCTGTCTGTGGTGATGGTGGTAGTTCTGTATGTGTTTTGTGTGTGTGTCTGTCTGTTTGTGGTGGTGGTGTACTGTCTATAATGTGTGTGTGGAGTTGGTGGTGGTGGTAGTTCTGTATGTGTCTGTCTGTGGTGGTGTTCTGTCTGTGTCTATTTATCTCTGTAACATGTCTGTCTGTGTGTCTGTGGTGGTGGTAGTGTTCTGTCTATAATCTGTCTGTCTATTCTTTCGCCTATATACCGTTTTTTTTATCACTTCTGTCTGTCTGTCTATTTATCACTATATCATGTCTTTCTGTCTGTGTGTCTGGGGGGGTCTGTCTATAATCTGTCTGTCTGTCTATTCTTTCGTCTATATCCCGTTTTTTTATCACATGTCTCACTCACTGTGTCTGTCTGTCTATTATCACTATCATGTCTCACTGTTTGTCTGTATGTCTGTATGTCTGTGGTGGTGGTGGTGGTGGTGGTGTTGTCTATAATGTGTGTGTGTGTGTGTGTGTGTGTATTTCGTTCGCCTACATCACTATATCATGTCTCACTCACTGTGTCTGTCTGTGGTAGCGGTGGTGGTGGCAGGGGTCAATTGTAACCCCTGGCGGTACCTGGCAGAGGCTTGGGGGGGGGGCGGTAGGGAGCGGGGGGGGCAAGGGGGGTCGTGTGTTTATGTGTGCAGGGCTGCCAACCTTGTGTTAGGGAATGGCTAGGTTAGGGGAGACGAGAGTGGTGGTGGTGGTGGTGGTGGTCTGAGTCACTGGCTACCCCTCTCTTCTCTCTCTCTCTCTCTCTCTCTCTCTCTCTCTCTCTCTCTCTCTCTCTCTCTCTCTCTCTCTCTCTCTCTCTCTCTCTCTCTCTCTCTCTCTGTTTTTCTCTGTGTCTGTGTCTTTGTCTTTCTCTGTCTTTCTCTGCCTCTGTCTCTCTCTCTCTCTCTCTCTCTCTCTCTCTAGGCGGATAATGGTCTCTAAATGTGTGATTATTACATGACTCGATTATACACAGAGAGAGAGAGAGAGAGAGAGAGAGAAGTATTGGTATATGCCATGTGAAGAGTACGTGGAAATACCGACCATTCATGACAGAGAGAGAGAGAGAGAGAGAGAGGTCATTAACAGTCAGCATCAGTATAAACAGTTTCCCGGGTAATTAGTAACCAGTATTGCTAATAGTAAACTGGTCCATTTTATGTTTATTATTATTATTATTTTACACACGCACACACACAACACACACACACATACACACACACACAACTCACATACCGGGTGTTAGCGTGGCCACCGAGATGACAAGGCCTGGTGGATCGCCCGTGACGTCACACCACAAGGATACAACCCATATATATATATATATAACTAAATAAATAACATCATGAAATCTGGTAAATTACCCGATTTCATGATATTTATTTAGTTAACGCTAATTTATGCATGGTTTTAATTCATTTATCAGAAAAGGAAATATATCGATGGAAAGCTAATTAAATTCCGCTTCTATTGATATGCTCCATGTAAAAAGTTTTTTTCACAAAATATTAAATGACGAAAAGTTTAAGTTCATGCATATTCTTGAAAGTCTCATAATGGCATTTTCTTTGTGTTTATACGGTTTTTTATTTGATAATATTATAGAACAAACATTTCCGAAGATAACAGTATATCTTTTATACTGATAAACATTATGTTAGGTAGGTAAACTTGTACGGGGAGCGGAGCGAGTTTTATCCCTATGGTGTGACGTCACGGGCGATCCACCAGGCCTTGTGTCTCGGTGGTCTCGGTGTTAGCCGGGGGTTTGTGACCTGCTCTCCGGGGTGGTGGCTTCGGCCAAGACTAAGCACTAAGGATGAATGTTAAAAATGTTGATATGGAGACGGGGCCACACGAGCGTTGCTCAGGCCCTGTAAAGTACAACTAGATGAATACCACACACACAGATTCAATACCCACAAATTCAATCTTAAAATCTCGTAAGCTTTAGTATATGTCGGCAGATCAGCTTAAATCTTCGAAAAAAACAAGCTTATGTGTGGGATAAAAAAACAAGCTTATGTGTGGGATAAAAAGACAAGCTTATGTGTGGGAAAGCTTTAGTGACCTTGAGAAGTTGATTGTAAGCTTAGGGCATCAGACTGAAAAGCTTAAATGCCGGCTGGGTGGTTGCAGGGTATCTTATAAGCTTTATTTGTGCATATATAATATATATAATATCTAGGCTGAAAAATGAATATAAGGAAGATAGTTATTGTAAAGGCCAGATGATAAATAATAATAATAATGATAACAATAATACTAGAATGAAAACACCTAAGCTTATCACCCAAAAACACTGGAAAACACATATTAAAGGCTGTTTGAAAAGGCTGCAAGAGAAGATAAGAAATATAGGTATTGTAAAGGCCAGATGATAATAAGAATAATAATAATAATAATAATAATAATAATAATAATACTAGAGTGATAAAAACTAAACTTATCACCCAAAAACATAGGAAAACATTAAAAGAGTTAGAAAAGCTGAACAAATAAGATAATAGATATAGAACCATTGCAAAAGACTAGATGATAATAATTATAATGGTAATAGCTAGACTATAGAACTAAACTTATCACTAAAACATAGGAAAATAAAACATTTAAAAGGCTGCAAAAATAAGATAAGGAAGATAAAGTTATTGTAAAGGCCAGATGATGATAATAATAATAATAATAATGGTAATACTAGAGTGATAAAAACTATAACTTATCACGTAAAAACACAGGAAAAACATTAAAAGGTTGAAAAGCTAAAGATAAGAAGATAAGTTATTGTAAACCAATGCAAAAGATAATGATAATAATTTGAGTAATATAGAGTATAAACTAAAACTTATCACCAAAATAAGAAAACATATAAAAATTAGAAAGCTGCAACAAATAAGATAAGGAAGTAAAGTAGTAATTGCGCAGATGATAATAATTTATGAATGGAATACTAGGTAAAAACTATAACTTCTCAAAAAACAGCAAAACATGTTAGAAGGCTGTTAGAAATGTCAGGAAAAATAGATATTGAAAATAAAACCATTGCAAAGGGCAAGTTGATAATATAATAATAATAATGGTATAAAATATAATGATAATAATGGTATTGTGATAAAAACAAACTTTACGTAAAACAAAAAACCAAACTACGAACACTAAAATTTATGCACCAAAAACAGGATAGCATATATATACGCATTGAGACCAGAACGTATTAGTCCATTAATTTTCAACCACAATTAGACGATTTAGTCCCCTATAAGGCCAATATATTTATAATGATGAATACTACTAATGTAACCTTGTTCCACAGAACCATAAAGGTTTAAGGCTAATTAGAGAGATAGTTAGTATTTAAAGGCTGAATAATATATTTAATATAATAAATAGATTGGGTAAAGAGTTAAACTCTTTCACGTCACAGGAAACATTTGCTTTTAGGCTGCATAAATAAGGAAGATGTTGTTGTGAAAGGGCCGATATAAATTAATAAAATGTAATAATATACAAATTAGGTAATACGAGAAGGATACTAAACCATACCCAAAAACAGAAAAACATTAAAGGCTGCAAATATACTAAGAAGATAAGTTATTGTAAGCCAGATGATAATGAATAATATATAAGATAATACTAGGTGATCAACTAACATGCTATAAGCTTATACTTTATTAAGCTTCGTTATTTTATGGCTAACAACAGACGATTTTATATAGCAAAGGAAAGATCTGGGCGTGAAGGGGTTAAAAACGTGCTAGAAAAGGCTGCAAAAAATACGATAGTTATATTATAGTATAGTAGTAGTAGTAGTAGTATAGTTATTGTGAAGGCCAGACTAGTGTGTAGGCCTTTGTGGCGGGTACTCTACAAGCGCGTCAACGAACTCTGCAAGAAGGTGGGTGTTAGGAAGGTTGTGTGTGTTAGGGACGCTGTTAGGGTGTTAAAAAGGGTGTTAGGGTGTTAAGAGGGTGTTAGGGTGTTAAAAAGGGTGTTAGGGTGTTAAAAAGGGTGTTAGGGTGTTAAAAGGGGTGTTAGGGACGTTGTTAGGGTGTTAAAAAGGGTGTTAGGAACGTTGTTAGGGTGTTAAAAAGGGTGTTAGGGACGTTGTTAGGGTGTTAAAAAGGGTGTTAGGGTGTTAGGGACGTTGTTGGGGTGTTAAAAAGGGTGTTGGGACGTTGTTAGGGTGTTAAAAAGGGTGTTAGGGACGTTGTTAGGGTGTTAAAAAGGGTGTTAGGGTGTTAAAAAGGGTGTTAGGGACGTTGTTAGGGTGTTAAAAAGGGTGTTAGGGACGTTGTTAGGGTGTTAAAAAGGGTGTTAGGGACGTTGTTGGGGTGTTAAAAAGGGTGTTAGGGACGTTGTTGGGGTGTTAAAAAGGGTGTTAGGTGGTGTTAGGGGGGACGTTGTTGGGGTGTTAAAAAGGGTGTTAGGGTGTTTAAAAAGGGTGTTAGGGACGTTGTTGGGGTGTTAAAAAGGGTGTTAGGGACGTTGTTAGGGTGTTAAAAAGGGTGTTAGGGACGTTGTTGTGTTAGGGTGTTAGGGGTGTTAAAGGGGGACGTTGTTGGGGTGTTAAAAAGGGTGTTAGGGACGTTGTTGGGGTGTTAAAAAGGGTGTTAGGGACGTTGTTAGGGTGTTAAAAAGGGTGTTAGGGACGTTGTTAGGGTGTTAAAAAGGGTGTTAGGGACGTTGTTGGAGTGTTAAAAAGGGTGTTAGGACGTTGTTGGGGTGTTAAAAAGGGTGTTAGGGACGTTGTTGGGTGTTAAACAAGGGTGTTAAGGGTGTTGGGTGTTAAAAAGGGTGTTAGGGACGTTGTTAGGGTGTTAAAAAGGGTGTTAGGGAGGTTGTTCAGGTGTTAGGGAGGCTGTTAAGGTGTTAGGGGGGTTGTTAAAGTGTTAGGGGCGGGTCGGGACTTGTGTGTTGGTGTTGGGCAGGTTAGGGTAGGTCTGGGATCTGGCGGGGCTGCTTGTGTGGGGCGGGGCGGAGAGGTGACTCACAACTATCATCGATTTATCCACACTCCCCCTCCCCTCCCCTCCCTTCCCTTCCTTCCCCTCCCTTCCCTTCCCCACCTTCCCCTTCCCTTCCCCTCTCTGTCCCCACCTTCCTTCCCCTTCCTTACCCTTCCTTCCTCCCCTCCCTTCCCTTCCCTCCCTTCCCTTCCCTTCCCTCCTTCCCCTCCCCTTCCTTCCCCTCCTTCCTTCCCCTTCCCTCCCTCCTTCCCTCCCTCCCTTCCCTCTCTTCCCCTCCCCTCTTCCCCTCCCTCCCCTTCCCTTCCTTCCCTTCCCTTCCCTTCCCTTCCCTTCCCTTCCCCCTCCTTCCTTCCCCTCCCCTAACACTGCGGCCATTCACTCCTTTCTGGGCCCATAGTGTGTGTGTGTGTGTGTGTGGTGTGTGTGTGTGTGTGTGTGTGTGTACAGGGGCGATAACTAGTATTTTCAAGTAATAACAACAATAATAATAATAATAATAATAATGATAAAACAAATAATGTTTTTTCAAGTATTTCAAGATAACTAGTATTTTCCAGTAATGACAATAACAACAATAATAACTGATGATGATAATGATAATGATAATAATGTTTGGGCCGTCTTAAGAAGTGTCACTAATTTCAGCTTTAATTAAAACAAAAATATTACACATTAACACAGGCATACATACATACATACATACATACATACATACATACATACATACATACATACATACATGCATACATACATACCTAATGCATACATACATATATACATACCTACATTAGCAGGCATGTGTAAGTGGTTATATATGTATGCAGGTAGTCACGACACACACACACACACACACACACACACACACACACACACACACACACACACACACACACACACACACACACACACCAGGAATTCCTATGATTAATACAATGTAAGGGTTGAAAAGTAGTAGTAGTAGTAGTAGTAGTTGTTGTAGTAGTGGCAGTAGTAGTAGTAGTTGTTGTAGTAGTGGCAGTATTAGTAGTAGTAGTAGTAGTTGTTGTTGTAGTAGTGGCAGTAGTAGTAGTAGTAGTAGTAGTAGTAGTAGTAGTAGTAGTAGTAGTAGTAGTAGTAGTAGTAGTAGTAGTAGTAGTAGTAGTAGTAGCAGCAGCAGTAGCAGTAGCAGTAATTATTTTCATCTATAAAAGAGTCATTAATGGGCATCCTATTGACAGCTTTTTATTTATTTATTTATTATTGTTTTACGAAAATTGAAATAACGAAAGAAATATTTGATTAGAATGGCATTTTAGTGTGTGTGTGTGTGTGTGTGTGTGTGTGTGTGTGTGTGTGTGTGTACAGTCCATAGGGAGACATGGGTCGTGGTTATGGTGGTAACAACCCTTCCCTCCCTCCTTCTCTCCCTCCCTCCCTCCCTCCCTCCCTCCCTCCCTTCCTCCCTCCCTTCCTCCCTCCCTTCCTTCCTTTCCCTCCTCCTCCCTTCCTTCCTCCATCCCTTCCTCCTTCCTTCCTTTCCCTCCTTCTTTCCCTCCATCCCTTCCCTCCTTCTCTCCCTCCATCCCTTCCCTCCTTCTCTCCCTCCATCCCTTCCCTCCTTCTCTCCCTCCATCCCTTCCCTCCTTCCCTCCTTCCTTCCCTCCTCCCTCCGACACAACACAAAACCCTACTCCTTCCTTCCTTCCTTCTCCTCCCTCCCTCCCTCCCTCCTCCCTCCCTCCCTCCCTCCCTCCCTCCTCCTCCCTCCCTCCCTCCTCCCTCCCTTCCTTCCTCTTTCCCTCCCTTCCTTCCCTCCTCTCCCTCCGGCACAACACAAAACCCTACTCCTTCCTTCCTTCCTTCCTTTCCTCCTTCTCTCCATCCTTCTCCTTCCCTTCCCTCCCTTCCTTCCCTCCTTGTATCCTTCACTCCCTTGCTGGCCTCCTTTCCCTCCTTCCTTCCCTCCCAAGCCAGGATACATTTACACCGTCACTGTGTGTGTGTGTGTGACTGTGTGCGGAATTTTTTTTTAAAGAGGGATAGATGATCAACTATTCAATAGACACTACCTTCATAACGTCTCTCTCTCTCTCTCTCTCTCTCTCTCTCTCTCTCTCTCTCTCTCTCTCTCTCTCTCTCTCTCTCTCTCTCTCTCTCTCTCTCTCTCTCTCTCTCTCTCTCTCTCTCTCTCTCTCTCTCTCTCTCTCTCTCGCTCTCTCTCTCACCGTGTGCAAG
>JACEEZ010000226.1:139777-157277 GCA_016584305.1 Chionoecetes opilio
AGACACATATAGTAACCTTGTATTGAAGTGGGAAAACAATTGGCCAGACAGCGAGGGAGATGTGTGTTTGCAAACCTACCGTCTGGGTGTGGTGCAGGCGGGCACAAGATGGTGAGTTAAGGACTGTTTTGGCGTGGAAGAAAGGGTCAGGGCGGCCAAGAAAAACTTCAAAGAAGACTGATCAACTGCTCAAAATGATTATTAACGTCAACGAACCTTATGAGCAGTTGATCAGTCTTCTTTGAAGTTTTTCTTGGCCGCCCTGACCCTTTCTTCCACGCCCAAACAGTCCTTAACTCACCATCTTGTGCCCGCCTGCACCACACCCAGACGGTAGGTTTGGAAACACACATCTCCCTCGCTGTCTGGCCAATTGTTTTCCCACTTTGATACAAGGTTACTATATGTGTCTTCTTCACAATGGATGGAGATTTGCCCGGCATAATGCTTTATTAGACCTGGAGAAGGCGGTAGAAGATGGAGGGGTGTGTGGGGGTGTAGGAAGGTTGGAGAACCAAACACAACAAACTCTTCCTAGGATAACTTGGAGGATACAGAGCGGGCAGCAGCGAGGAAGCTACAGCAGACACACTAACACACTGCCAGATACACAAAAAACGTAAACAAATTCCATCGCTCCCACTGAAATTGTCAAAACAGCTAAGGACGTTATTCCCGCCCCAAGTTTTTTTGGCGTCCTACATTTTTTGCGCCGACTGTAAACTGGTCATAGCAATAAAACATTGCTTATAGGCACTAAAAATTGTCTAATGGTAGTCAAAATACAATGGAAATTACGTTCTGGGCCTCAAGGGGTGAAGGGTATGTAAGAGGCAAGTCAGGGTGAGTGGCTGACTGGCTGTATTGCATTCTAACTCAGACAGCAAAGCAATAGAGACACGATCAATAGCTAAAAGCGGGTTATTTTTGCTTTCAGAACTTAACGCTATCATAAAAAACAAGCCCTTTATTTATAGACTGATATATAACAATACTAGAACTCTGTCTTCCGTAAGTCACAGGTTCTACCGAGCATCATCTACCGGCATCTACCGGGACCCGCGACCACAACAAACACTACGGCAGCCAGACGAGGTTTACGGAACTGTCGTCGATGGGAATTCTCGCCGAAACACCAACTTAGAACTCTCGCCGACGTGGAAATGTTAACCTAACCTGGACAGTGGCACCTAACTTAACCTAACTGATCAAGCTAACGATAGTATTTCATCCCTGAATGCAGAAACGCGGATAAAACTTGATTAAATGTATGTATTGGATCCTGTAATATCAAGAATTGGAACACTCGACGACGGCGGCGAGAATTCCGATCGGCGACAGTTCCAGGTACCCATCTATAGTGTTTGTTTTGGTCGCGGGTCCCGGAAGATGCCAGTAGAAGATGCTCGTAGCCGAAGCGCCGTGTGACGAAACGCGCTTATTTTGCCACCACTACGGGCATCAAATGGTTGCAAAATACCAAAAGATGCCGGAAAATATCCTAATGTGACACGGCCTTTACCCTGCCCTTGCCTGTGTGTGTGTAGCGTTGTGTGGCGTGCCCTGACTGTGTGTGTGTGTGTAGCGTTGTTTACCATACCCTTGTGTGTGTGTGTGTGTGTGTAGCGTTGTTTACCATATCCTTGTGTGTGTGTGTGTGGTTGTGTGTGTGTAGCGTTGTTTACCATACCCTTGTGTGTGTGTGTAGCGTTGTTTACCATATCCTTGTGTGTCTGTGTGTGTTTGACGTGTTGTGTGTTGCGCCCTGAGTGTGTGTGTGTGTGTGTGTGTGTGTGTGTGGCTGACTGTGTGTGTGTGTTTCAGATTGCGCCGGCCAAGAAGCTGTGGGGCGTGGAGGAGGGCAAGGCAGACAACAAGGGAATCTTTAACATAGGGGAGGCATCATGGCGAGAGGCAGCCTGGAGCACCGGCACCCCACACGCCGCGCCACCCCACCGTGAGTACCTCGATTACCTAATGCTAACTAGACATTACCAAGTAAACACACTTCCTAGACCAACAGAAAGATCTGGCAACTCGGGTCAAATAGTGACGTAGATGGAGGACCTGGACGCCGGCGCTCGGCTCTCCCACGCCCAGGTCAGCGGAGCAGCGGGCATCCAGGTCATCCCTCGACGTCACTATTTGACATGAGTTGCCAGATTTTTCTGTTCGTATACAAAGTGGGTTTACTTGGTAGTGTATACTTTGACCTGCTGTACACTAACGAGACGTTTGACACGTAATCGTCCCAACGATACCCCGTGATTCTTCAAAGACACTTATTACCAAAGGCATCGATTCGCCTCTTCAAGTCGCTATTTAGTGTCGCCGACACTAAATTTAGTTTTTATTTATTTACACTTTTACCACACAGGACACTTTATTAGTGTAGAACCCCCTGAACGGTGGCCTCCGTGGTGTCGGCTAGGTGCGGCTGCCATCTGTGGGCCCTAGGTTCCATCAGGCAGGCCAGGTGGCGACCAGCCCCCCAGCGTTCTTCCTCTTTACGGTTACCTGAAATGGGTACCTGGGAACCTGGGGAAGGTAACTGTGGTAACCCTGGGAGTCATCACTTAGCGCTTTGTCCAGGCGTAAGCGGTGCTTCCTACGCCACTCAACTCTAGGGCTAATGCCACGAGATTTACCCGAGTGCAACACTGCAGCTTAGCGTACTCTCCTCTTTAACCTTACCTG
This sequence comes from Chionoecetes opilio, assembly GCA_016584305.1. Classification (NCBI taxonomy): domain Eukaryota; kingdom Metazoa; phylum Arthropoda; class Malacostraca; order Decapoda; family Majidae; genus Chionoecetes; species Chionoecetes opilio. The sequence goes on from JACEEZ010000226.1 coordinate 142,475, forward strand.
CAGGAACGTGCCTGGCCCTGCGGCCTACCGTGGCCCTGCAGGAAGTCCTGGCCTGGCAGGGAAGTCTGGCCGGGCAGGAAGTCCAGGCCTGCGGGAAGTTGCCTGCCCTGCAGGGAGTCCTGGCCTGCAGGAAGTCCTGGCCCTAAGTGAGAGGTGTGGCGCGCGTGGAGAGTCCGGCCCAGGCCGTGCCCACTGTTTTTATGCTTGCAAGGGCATTTTTTAATGCTTAACGCAGCTGGTTTGAAAGGGACACGTTTCACACTACTGGCATCTTCAACACGTTTAACCGTCAGTTTTCAACACTTGCAACGGCATGTTCAACCACTGCTGGTTTTAATTAGCTGAATCCCACCGGGCAACCTGTGGCAGCCACACTGTGCCTGGCCAAGTGTCAAGCAGTGCAACACAAGGCAAGCCGCAAGCCTGAGCTGGGAGTGTGGCAGGCAACAGGTGGCAACACTTTGCCTGTACAACGTGACGGTGGCCTAGGCCAAGTGTTACAAGCAGTGCAACACAAGGCAGCCTGCAGCCTGGGAGTGTGTGGCAGGCAACAGGTGGCAACACTTTGCCTGTACAACGTGACGAGGCCACAAGATTTAGTGTGTTGCCCGCCTTGCCACCAGGCATGGGAAGGACTCCATGTTGAGATCAACAAGATGAACACTTCATCTTGTCATCCCCAGCCTTGAGGTCTTGAGGAGGTCAGGCTAAGGTTTGGGGGGCTGGACAAGTGTGGGATGGGGCGGGGCACAGCACAAAACAAAAACTTTTTTTAACAAAACATCTATTACAACCCCCATAGTAAATAACCCATATATTACAACCCCCATAGTAAATAACCCATATATTACAAACCCATAGTAATACCATATATTACAACCCCCATATAATACCATTATTACACCCCATATATATAACCCATATATTACACCATATAATAACCATCTTTTTACAACCCATATATACCATATATTACAAACCCATTTTATATACATTACTATATATATACCACTCATATTATTACTACTATTATTTATTTTTATTCCCAACTTCATATTGCCCCCATTACTATAGCGCGCCCCAACGGAGTCATTACCCCTCCCCACAGACCAGTTGGGCCAGGAGTCTGGGCTGGCATGGCGGGGGGCCAAGGGCCGGCCGCCCCCCACAGTTCACGGGCCGGATCGTGCTCCCCGCCTGCAAGACAGCGGGGTGTCGGCCTGATGGAGTAGTCCCTGGCCTCTCCACGGCAAGGATCTGGACACTAGAATGGCCAACCTCGCCCTCAGAGTAAGTGCTGTGTATTACTCTGTCTCTCTAACTGTATTTCTCTCTCTCTTACTGTATCAACATCATCATCTTTCTGTTTAACATCACCACGGGCAAGGATCTGGACACAGGATGGCCAACCTCGCCCTCAGAGGAAGGCCCGTACCCAGAGTCGTGAAGGTTGAGCGACAACCTTCGTCGACTTAGGAAGGTTACCAAATAAGGGATATTTTTCGGAACGAGGAGCAGCGATAAAGGTCGAAGGTCGGCACGAAGACCCTGGGGCACCCGGGTCTTCGTGCCCGTGACCTTCATCGCCGCTCTTCGTTCTGAAAAATATCCCTTTTGTGGTAACCTTCCTAAGTCGACGAAGGTTGTCGCTCAACCTTCGTCATGACTCTGGGTATGGGCCTGAGTGTCTTGGAGGCAGAGAATGTCATGCCTGGTCTCTTATACTGTCTCTCTTACTGTATTTCTCTATCTCTTACTGCATCATCATCATCATCAGCTTTGTGTTTAACGTCATCACCAGCAAGGATCTCGACACTAGTCTATTTTTCTTATTACGGTCAACATGCAGTAAGGAAGCCACGCCCCCTGCCTCCCCTTCTATGCTACGGGGCAGCTGATTGGTGCATTCCTCGTATCATCACCACCAATCACAATATCTTCACTACTTAACAGCGGCGTGACCACTGGACAGAGCAATCTTCACTACAAAGGGTGACAAAATCAAAAATCCCTTTGTAGTCAAGATTGCTGTCCAGTGGTCACGCCGCTGTTAAGTAGTGAAGATATTGTGATGGGTAGTGATGATACGAGGAATGCACCAATCAGCTGCCCCGTAGCATAGAAGGGGAGGCAGGGGGCGTGGCTTCCTTACTGCATTTGACCCTAATAAGAAAAATAAACTAGTGTCGAGATCCTTGCTGGTGGTGACGTTAAACACAAAGATGATGACGGCCAATTTAGCCCTCCGAGTAAGTGTGGGGAGAGTGTCATGCCTCCATCCCTCTCATTCTGTCTGTATTGCTCTCATCATCATCAATATCATCATCAATATACATTTTTTTTTATGGAGGGATACTATAACTGGAAACGTTAAGGTATTTATGTATGTATGTATGCATGTAGATGTTAATAAAATATGCTGGGTTGCAATTTCTATTTTTTGTTCTTAGGTTCAGTCTAACTTGTGATTTTCAAAGTAAAATTGATTTAAACTAGAAGTATGATATATTACTGTGCGTGACAATCCTGTAGAGTTAGTCCCTTCCCCTACACTGAGGTGGCAACACTGCTCTCTGCATAACACTGACCTATCCTCAACGGTTTCTGAATTGTAAACATAGAGTTACTTTTTCCCGTTCAGCTCACAACTTGTTTGTCACACAGCAACACTTACCATCAAAAGTTATTGTCAATGGATGGATCTACAATTGTATCCCCGGCATTTCCAATTATCTAGCGGGAAAAAAACTTTCGGATTTCCGGTTGCTCAAAAATAATCCAAAATTGACGACAATCAAATTTTTGTTATTTTGCCACAAAACTATGAGTCTTAGGAAAACTTATTGAAGTAACAAAGGTTCATCTTGAGGTGTTCTACATGATGCAGTAATCGGCTTGTCAAAACACCTCATGGTTGTCGAGAAAATATATTTTGTATAAATGTACGAATATGCTATTTTTTAGGTTATTTACCAATCAATATTTTGTTGCTTTTCGCCAAATGATAGCCCTTCATCTACTGCCTATATACTTCTCTATACATGTTGCACTTCTCTGCCATAGTTTTTTAGTTATTGAAAAAACGTGATTTAAAAAAAAATCAAGGCCCTTGCAAAATTTGCAATATTTTTTGAAAATGGATTTGCTTGAAAATTTGTTCCTAGCAGTTTTCGGGCATGCTGAACACGAATCTGGAGTCAGTTTTCAGTTACAATGATTAGAAGTCCCTATTTCAGCCAATTCACAATGACATGATACTTCCAGATATTCCTTAAAAACCACAAATTAGACAAAACTTACTACAAGACATAAAATATGATAGGCATTGCTAGATTAATCATTACTTCAATACAACGATCAGTATTAGTATTATTAATCCCTATTTGAGCCACCCATGTGATTGTCAAAGTACTTATAAAAACCTAGGAATACTATAGCAATCCTGTGGGACTTTTAATGCCCTCCTATGACTCATGTAGGATGCGTGAAGGAGCGAAGAGGCCCGTGAAGGACTCAAGGATTGTATACAAAGCGAAGGATACTTAAAAAAAAAAAAAAAAAAGTTCATCCTCCTCCCATTTCCTCTCCTCCTTCCTCCTCCTCCTCCCTCCTTCCCCTCCCCCTCTTCCTCCTCCCTTCCCTTCTTCCTCCTTCCCTTCCGCCGCCTTCCTCCGCCTATCATATTTATACCATCATTTTCACTTGCAATTTTCAATATTCTTTTTTCAATTTAGTTTGATATTCTGTTTCATAATACAGCCAAATTCCCAACATCCGACCTCCAAACATCCGACTTGTCCAAACAACCACTTTTTTCACCACCACATTGTGTATTGTTTTGGCCATTTATTTTACTTAGTTTTTTTTAGTTTATAGAAAACATGGATTTGTGGCTTTATTTATGCATGAATTTTACTTTCACTTATACCACTGGATCGGCCTTCAAGAGCTGCATCTTTTATGTTCTATACTATTTTGTCCTTACGTTTATGGTTACTGTGATATCCGAACATCCGACTATTCCAATTATCCGACCTACCTTCGGTCCCCCCAAGGTCGGATAATTAATACTTAGCTGTAACATCACAACGACAGAAGAGTAGAAGCGTGAAGCGTTAAGTCACAGGATCTACCATGTGTAGGTTTCCCGGCCTCTTGTAGCTTCCTTATATTCTAATGTTGTTATGTTCTCGGCAGAATGGCGGCGTGGAGAGCGGGAAAGACAAGAAGGACAAAGCCCCCTCGCCCTTTGACCCGAGCAAGAAGGACGTAGAAAACGGCGGCGGCAGCGGCCAACCCCAGACCAACGGCATCGTGCAGAACGGCCTCGACGACGACAAGACTTTCAAGTGAGTCTTAATACTGATGCCTTGAATACAGGTTGAAGTTCCCAAACTCGGCAACCTCGGGACCAGCGCCGAGCCGAGTAATGGAATTTTCCGACTTTTAGAACGTAGATATATTAAGGGGAAAAAAATGGTTTGGGAGCCATAATACCAATAACAGACCTGTAGAAGTACACAAAATAACAGTGTACACAACTCTACAGTCACAACACCACTGAACAATAACAACAAACAAATCGGCGGGAGAAACCAAGCGGCCTAGTGTGGTGGCACCAGCGGCCGACCCGGCAACTACGCCCAGGGTTTTGGGTGTTCTGCCGGGTTTTGGAAAATCGGAACCATAGCCGAGTTTTGGGTGTTGCAGAGTCTTGGGATGCCGAGTTTGGGAACTTCAACCTGTACAATCCTTTTATATGTTAAGTTTAAACATTAATTAACTGAGAAGGTACAATACTTCATTACTTGTTAACCCCTTCACGCCTAACACTGAAAGCCCTTTGACCCCTTGAGGCCCAGAACGTAATTTCCATTGTAATTTGGGTGCCATTAGACGATTTTTAGTGACTATAAGCAATATTTTATAGCTATGACCTGCTTTGTATCCCTGTCCACTAACTCATTTGGTATATTAAGTACTTTTCGTAATTTTATGGCTCGACAACATACAATTTTATATAGCCAAGGAAAGATCTGGGCGTGAAGGTTATCTATGGGAAGTTGAAGTGACATTACTTAGTGTTAGGATTGGTCTGCGGTGAAGGGAAGGGCCTGTAGCATTGCCTGTGTCTCTGCCTAGTATAGTTTTGTAGGCATCGAGGAACCATTAATTAACAGAGGTACAATACAGAATTAATTGTTAACTCCTTCACGCCCAGATCTTTCCTTCGCCATAGAAAATTGTCTGTTGTCAGCCATAAAATTACGAAAAGTAGCTGAATATACCACATTAGTTAGTGGACAAGGATACTAAACAGGTCATAGCTATTAAATATTACTTATAGTCACTACAATTGTGTCATGGTATACCCAAATTACAAAGGAAATTACGTTCTGGGCCTCAGGGTTAAGGATCTTGGGGCAGACTGACGTAAGATTATAGGAGGCAAGGAGGCAAGGTAAGGTATAGGAGAGTAAAGCTGTGCCTTCCTTATGGGGAAGGCACTAACCCCTTCAGACCCAGAACGTAATTTTCATTGTAATATGACTACCGTTAGATGATTTTTAGTGACTATAAGCAATGTTTTATAGCTATGACCTGTTTAGTATCCTTGTCCACTAACTCATGTGGTATATTCAGCTACTTTTCTTAATTTTATGGCTCGACAACATAGATTTTTTTATAGCATGGAAAGATCTGGGTCTCCAGGGGTTAAGAGTGGTCTGGCTTATTAACCCATAAACTGGGGATACCTGTGTGACAATCTCTCTGTGGACGCGGGACATTTGCCATAATTCTTATAGGCGCTGAACAAACTTGAATGTGTATCAATGTATTTGCCATATATTTGTGCAACTGCTGAAAATATTTTTTTTTGCTAGTCTTGTGGTTATTCTATGGTTGTACTTGCAAGATGAAGAGCGTTGAGGTTTATGGAATCCATGGGACAGCTCGTTCACAGAAAACAGGGCGCAAGGGTCTTCCCCTCTAGTCTCTCTGCCCGCGATAGGGAGAGACCTGTCAGCACCTTCACCTTCCATGCTGGTCACTGGGTCACTGAGCCTAGGTGTGACCCCTGGGTCATTCTCAGGGAAAGTAGAGTTGCCAGATTTCACCGGCCAAAAAATTTGCCCACCTTTTTGAATTTAGCGGCCGCCCAATTGGGCATACTCGCGTGTTCTTAGCGAGTGACCGAATGGGCATAGCGGCACTTTACAGGTTATTAGTGAAGTGTGTGATATGACGGGAGGGAAAGTACGGGTTGTGAGTCACTGGTTGTGAGTCACTGGTTGTGAGTCACTGGTTGTGAGTCACTGGTTGACTTGTGGAGACCCGGAAGAGTAGCCATTACTGATGCAGGCATAAGGGTTGTAGATTAGATTAGATTAGATATTTATTGACCACAAAAAGATACAACTATACGCTGCGGCAGTGTTGTCACGGTCCGTGGGCCAGATATTAACCATAAAAAAAACTACATTTGCAAAACAAGAAGACTTAACAAAACAAAGAAAAAAACAACAACTTTACCCATAATACTAATAATACTAATAATACTAGACAGTGTACCAGAGTGTATTAGGAGTGCATTGGATAGGGGAAGATGTCTTGCAGTGTGGGAGGAGACAAAGAAATGCCATTTTGAAGTGTAGCTGTGAATAAGTCATTGTAAAATATTCCTTGTTACAATTAATCTTGGCTTTGTTATATATAATAGGGAAAGCTGGGATTATATACTCAATACGTGGAAATAATAGATATGCCTGTGATTCCATATGCCTTAGATCAGGGGGGTCCTATTACTGGCCACACCTGATTTTTTGTGGCCCGCGAGCACTCATATTAACCCCTTCACACCCAGATCTTTCCTTGGCTATATAAAATGGTCTGTTGTTAGCCATAAAATTTCAAAAAGTAACTGCATATTCCAAATGAGTTAGTGGACAAGGATACTAAACAGGTCATAGCTATAAAACATTGCTTATAGTCACTAAAAATCGTCTAACGGTACCCAAATTACAATGGAAATTACCATCTGGGTTTCAAGGGGTTAATATATTTATTTACCCTATATAAAATCTTGACAGTATCTGCGACTCCAATATTATGTATGGTAAATAATTCTCTGTTACTAGAATGACCACTTTTCACACGGGGATTCTGTCCTTTTTTATGTCAAACAAAAATACCCTTCAAGACAGGAGCCCAGACTTGCCATTAGGAGGCAGGACTGTGAGTGGCATTGTTGACCTTACCATAAGACCCGTGGAACCAAGTCTCTGCCAAAAAGTGTATAACTACTCCTAAATAGTGTCGGATTGAGCTGAAATTTGACATGCAAGTAGTACTGTCAAAATCAATGGGGGTCGTCTGAAGAAACTTTTTGCGTAAAATCAGCCCTTAATGAGTAATTAGCGTAAACTACTCCTAATTATTGTCGGATTGAGCTGAAATTCGACATGCAAGTAGTGCTGTCAAAGTCAATGGGGGTCTGTGAAATAAACTTTTAGCATAGAACAAGCCCTTAATGAGTAATTAGCGTAATGAGTGAATTGGCTGTCACGTGGCTCGCTGTCATGTTCCAGCCGCAAGAACTGACCCAAAAGCAAAGGGGCCAGAGGCTGGACGTCTATACTTGATTGATGTATTACTACACAGTGGGCATTACAGTAAACCCTCTAAATAGAACCAAAAGAATTAAAACCAGATAATTAGACCTGTTTCCGGCCCGTTTCAATTCTTCAATAACTTTCCATAATTTGAGCAAGTTTGAACTCAGCCTTACTAGTGGGAGTCCAGCTCTCAGCCTTACTAGTGGGAGTCCCAGCTCTCAGCCTTACTAGTGGTAGTCCCAGCTCTCAGCCTTACTAGTGGTAGTCCCAGCTCTCAGCCTTACTAGTGGGAGTCCAGCTCTCAGCCTTATAGTGGGAGTCCCAGCTCTCAGCCTTACTAGTGGTGAGTCCAGCTCTCAGCCTTACTAGTGGTAGTCCCAGCTCTCAGCCTTACTAGTGGGAGTCCCAGCTCTCAGCCTTACTAGTGGGAGTCCCAGCTCTCAGCCTTACTAGTGGGAGTCCCAGCTCTCAGCCTTACTAGTGGGAGTCCCAGCTCTCAGCCTTACTAGTGGTAGTCCCAGCTCTCAGCCTTACTAGTGGGAGTCCCAGCTCTCAGCCTTACTAGTGGTAGTCCCAGCTCTCAGCCTTACTAGTGGTAGTCCCAGCTCTCAGCCTTACTAGTGGTAGTCCCAGCTCTCAGCCTTACTAGTGGGAGTTCGAGCTCTCAGCCTTACTAGTGGGAGTTCGAGCTCTCAGCCTTACTAGTGGGAGTTCGAGCTCTCAGCCTTACTAATGGTAGTCCCAGCTCTCAGCCTTACTAGTGGGAGTCCCAGCTCTCAGCCTTACTAGTGGGAGTCCCAGCTCTCAGCCTTACTAGTGGGAGTCCCAGCTCTCAGCCTTACTAGTGGGAGTCCCAGCTCTCAGCCTTACTAGTGGGAGTCCCAGCTCTCAGCCTTACTAGTGGGAGTCCCAGCTCTCAGCCTTACTAGTGGGAGTCTGAGCTCTCCCATGTAGTGCCGCGGCTGCCCAGCGTGATCTGATATATGATCATTTATAAATATCGTATAAATATGATAGATGGAGGGAGAAGGCGGGAAGGGGAGGAGGAAGAAGGGGGGATGAGGAGGGGGAGAAGGAGGGATGAGGAGGAAGAAGGGGGGACGAGGAGGGGGAGGAGGAAGGAGGTGGGACAAGGAAGGGAGGAGAGGAAATGGGAGGAGGAAGAACTTTTTTTTTTTTTTAAGTATCCTTCGCTTTGTATACAATTCTTCAGAGTCCTTCACGGGCCTCTTCGCTCCGTCAGGCATCCTACAGGAGTCATGGGAGGGCATTTAAAGTCCCACAGGATTGCTATAGTATTCCTAGGTTTTTATAAGTACTTTGACAATCGCATGGGTGGCTCAAATAGGGATTAATAATACTAATACTAATACTGAAAATACTAATACTGATCGTTGTATTGAAGTAATGATTAATCTAGCAATGCCTAGCATATTTTTATGTCTTGTAGTAAGTTTTGTCTAATTTGTGACTTAAGGAATATCTGGAAGTATCATGTCATTGTGAATTGGCTGAAATAGGGACTTTTAATCATTGTAACTGAAAACTGACTCCAGATTCGTGTTCAGCATGCCCGAAAACTGTTAGGAACTAATTTTCAAGCAAATCTATTTTTCAAAAAATATTGCAAATTTTGCAAGGGGTATGCCTTGATTTTTTTTAAATCACGTTTTTTTTCAATAACTAAAAAACTCTGGCAGATTGGTGCAACATGTATAGAGAAGTAAATATGAAGTAGATCAAGGGCTATCATTTTCCGTAAAGCAAAAAAATATTGATTGCTAAATAACCGAGCAAGTAGCATATTCGTACATTTATACAAAATATAAATTTTCTCGACAACCATAAGGTGTTTTGACAAGCCGATTACTGCATCATGTAGAACACATCAAGATGAACCTTTGTTACCTCGATAAGTTTTCTTCTACGACTCGGTTTTGCGGCAAAATAAAAAAAACCTGATTTTCGTCAATTTTGGAGTGTTTTTGAGCAGCCAGAAATCTGATTTTTTTTTTTCCGCTAGATAATTGGAAATGCCGGGGATACAATTGTAGATCCATCCATTTACTATAACTTTTGATGGGTAAGTGCAGCTGTGTGACAAACAAGTTGTGAGCTGAACGGGTTATAATAAATATATAAGTTTATAATTCAGAAACCGTTCATGATAGGTCAGTGTAGACGCAGAGACCAGTGTTGCCACCTCAGTGTAGGGGAAGGGACTAACTCTACATGATTGTCACGCACAGTAATATATCATACTTCTAGTTTAAATCAGTTCTACTTTGAAAATCCCAACTTAGACTGAACCTAAGAACAAAAAATAGAAATTGCAACCCAGCATATTTTGGACGACCCTCAACGAATAAGTTTAGTGCCAAAGTTAGAATAAGTGTGACCACCCTGCCTTAGATCATTATTTGAATATATCTATTAGGGATACCAAGGGATGTCCCACCATTGTTCCAGTACTCCTAACAATGCCCCACTAATGCCAATAATGCCTGCCTCCTCTCTGGGTAGTCATTGCAGGGATGATATGCCTACCTTACCATTGTCCCAGTACTCCTAACAATGCCATACTAATGCCTGGTGTCTGTCTTACCTACCATTGTACTAGTACTCCTAACAATGCCCCACTAATGCCACTAATGCCTGGTGTGTGTCTTACCCACCATTGTCCCATGTAGTGTTGATAATGGCCCACTAATAAATGACTCCTCTCTCTGGTCCTACAGTCGCACCCCGGGCAGCCGCCAGGGCTCGCCCTCGGAGGAGGACCTGACCAAGAATGGCATGGTGGCGGTGGGGGTGGGGGTGAAGGAGCCAGACATGGTGGGGGGCGGCGTGGTGATGGGGGGGCCGCAACCTGTGTTAGGCCACCTGGACCACCAAGGCTTTGAGGGCGTGGGAGGGGGGGCGGTGGGGGGCATGGGGCCGGCTGGCATGCTGGACCCCAGTATGGGAGGTGCCGGGGGCCCCTTCTCCTCCCCCGCCGGGCCGGACTACAGCAGCATGGCGGCCAGCATTCCCATGGACTCTCCCACCACTCTGCTGCCGGCGGGCCATGGCGGACCACAGCCTCCTAACTTCACCGACACTCAGGTAGGCCGCTGATGTCTTGTTTTGTGTCTGTCTCACCACCACCACCACCATCATCATCATCATCAGCAGCATTGTCTTTCTAGTTGTCTTCCCACTACCCACATCATCAGCATCTTTCTCTCTGTAGGCCGCTCACTGTCTGGTTTTGTCTGTCTGTCTCACCACCACCACCATGCTATCTATTTACTAGCTCCATTATCCTATCCATTGTATCTATTTATTAGCTCCATTATCCTATCCCTGCTATCTATTTTACTAGCTCCATCATCCTATCCATGCTATCTATTTACTAGCTCCATCATCCTATCCATGCTATCTATTTACTAGCTCCATTATCCTATCCATTGTATCTATTTACTAGCTCCATTATCCTATCCATAGTATCTATCTATTAGCTGCATCCTTATCCCATTATCACCTCTGTGCTGAAAGGTTATCCTCAAGCTCATTATCACACCATCATTACTATCGCATTATTATCGCATTATTATCATTATTATCACATGTATACTGTGCTGTGTGTATTACTATGGCAATGAGGAGAGGTGGCAAGTAGCCAACACAAGGCAGGGAAGGCGTCTAGAGCAGCCTTTGACCTGTGTAGCTAAGGAGGGCACCAGGGGCCTCGTTGGGGTGGGGGACAGGGGGACGCGTCACCCCCACATTTTGGAGGGGGGGGCAAACAGGGTATCATTAAAAAAATTTGTTCCTCACTTTTAACGTTAATAGTAACGCTATAATTTTACCATGGAATAGTTTTCAGCTAAACTTTTAATAAACAAGGGTTGAAAAGTAGTCTTATCTCTAGTCTCGTACAATAAAATGTGCTTGCATTGTGCATACATTTACCCTTACATGACAAAAATGCTGCACCAGGGTCGGTGTCGGGCTAAAAATGTCACACCTCAAAATAGGGGTTGGTACCTTACTCGCCCTTCCTTTTCTCTTTCTCATAGCATAAATGCAGTTCGACATGGGTCAAAACAGGAACACTAGTCTCTCATGTTAATATTTCAGTGCGTGAACAGTAGCTATCTGAGCCCAGGAACACTAGTCTCTCATGTGTGATATGTCAGTGCGTGAACAGTAGCTATTGAGCCAGGAACACTAGTCTCTCATGTTGATATGTCAGTGCGTGAACAGTAGCTATCTGAGCCCAGGAACACTAGTCTCTCATGTTGATATGTCAGTGCGTGAACAGTAGCTATCTGAGCCCAGGAACACTAGTCTCTCATGTTGATATGTCAGTGCGTGAACAGTAGCTATCTGAGCCCAGGAACACTAGTCTCTCATGTTGATATGTCAGTGGCGGAACAGTAGCTATTGAGCCCAGGAACACTAGTCTCTCATGCTGATATGTCAGTGCGTGAACAGTAGCTATCTGAGCCCAGGAAACACTAGTCTCATGTTGATATGTCAGTGCGTGAAAACAGTAGCTATCTGAGCCCCAGGAACACATTAGTCTCTCATGTTGATATGTCAGTGCGTGAACAGTAGCTATCTGAGCCAGGAACACTAGTCTCTCATGTTGATAGTCAGTCAGTGAACAGTAGCTATTGAGCCAGGAAAAACTAGTCTCTCATGTTGATATGTCAGTGCGTGAACAGTAGCTATCTGAGCCAGGAACACTAGTCTCTCATGTTGATATGGTCAGTGCGTGAACAGTAGCTATCTGAAGCCCAGGAACACTAGTCTTCATGTTGATATGTCAGTGCGTGAAACAGTGCTATCGAGCCCAGGAAACTAGTCTCTCATGTTGATATGTCAGTGCGTGAACAGTAGCTATCTGAGCCCAGGAACACTAGTCTCTCATGTTGATATATCTCATCTCACTCATTATTCCACATTATTTGCTCAGATAGCTACTGTTCACTCACTGAAATATCAACATGAGAGACTAGTGTTCCTGTTTTGACCCATGTCGAACTCCATTTATGCTATGAGAAAGAGAAAAGGAAGGTACCGACCCCTATTTTGAGGTGTGACATTTTTAGCACGACACCGGCCCTCTCATACAGACTCACAAGATAGGATGTTGCTGATTGTCCACCCCGCGTTTGACGACAAAACGAGGCCCCTGGATGGCACAGTGCAACCTATTGACCAGTAGTGGACCCATTCACTTTAGTATTGGTGGTGAAAGCATAACCTGCACCATTCTTGTTAACCCCTTCACGCCCAGATCTTTCCTTGGCTATATAAAATCGTCTGTTGTTAGCCATAAAATAATGAAAAGTAACGGAATATACCAAATTAGTTAGTGGACAAGGATACGAAACAGGTCATAGCTATAAAATATTGCTTATGTTCACTAAAAATCGTCTAATGGCACCCAAATTACAAGGAAATTACGTTCTGGGCTCAAGGGGTTAATGGAAAGAAATTAAGAACCTGAGAATTTAAAAGTTGATGTGATAGTTTTTTCCATGTTAATATTTGGGCCAAAACCCCTCCTCTCTCTGGTCCTACAGTCGCACCCCGGGCAGCCGCCAGGGCTCGCCCTCGGAGGAGGACCTGACCAAGAATGGCATGGTGGCGGTGGGGGTGGGGGTGAAGGAGCCAGACATGGTGGGGGGCGGCGTGGTGATGGGGGGGCCGCAACCCGTGTTAGGCCACCTGGACCACCAAGGCTTTGAGGGCGTGGGAGGGGGGGCGGTGGGGGGCATGGGGCCGGCTGGCATGCTGGACCCCAGTATGGGAGGTGCCGGGGGCCCCTTCTCCTCCCCCGCCGGGCCGGACTACAGCAGCATGGCGGCCAGCATTCCCATGGACTCTCCCACCACTCTGCTGCCGGCGGGCCATGGCGGACCACAGCCACCTAACTTCACCGACACTCAGGTAGGCCGCTGATGTCTTGTTTTGTGTCTGTCTCACCACCACCACCACCACCACCACCACCACCACCACCATCTTCTATAATCATTCATTCTATTCTATTCATTCTACATCTATATCATTCATCCATCGTAGGCCGCTCACTGTCTCTCTGTCTCACCACCTTCATCAGCATCCTTGACGTTAGATTTTCATATAAGGACTTGTGAGGTTAGACGGGCGATGATACACTTCCAATTATGTATCTACCCATTGCCTCAAAATCTTCCGTGCTGCCAGATCCTCTTCAACACACTGCCTCCATGTCTCTCTGGCGTCAGATTCTCTTATCGGGTCATATGAAGTTAGACAGACGATAATACGCTTCTAATTATGTATCTCTGTCCATTGCCTCAACTTTCTCAATGCCCAACACTGCCAATGTCTGTGTACCTTCAGTCCCACAGTGCTTATGCTTCACAAACCTTCAGAAAGCCAGATCTTTCCTTGGGTATAAAAAGAAATGTCTGTTGTCGAGCCATAAAATAATGACAAGTAACTGAATATACCAAATTAGTTAGTCGACAAGGATACTAAACAGGTCATATCTATAAAATATTGCTTATGTTCACTAAAAATCGTCTAATGGTACCCAAAATTACAATGGAAATTACGTTCTGGGTCTCAAGGGGTTAATGGAAAGAAATTAAGACCTGAGAATTATTAAGAGTTGATGTGATAGTTTTGTCCATGTTAGTATATTGGCCAACCCATTTATATATATATATTTTTATTTGCTATACAGTTACGAGCACTAATGAGGGCTTCTAATATACCTTTTTTTATATATTTTAACTCACGGTCAATCATCACGTAAACAAAAATTTAATTAATCAAGTTTCGGCCAAGTATCTTCCAGCACTTGACCGTCAACAACACTAAAGTCGCCACTGCACTAATTTCGCCAGGCACCATATATTACACATTTTAACATCACTACAGACTTATATGTAGCCTACCACTGAAGAGACATGCACAGTAGTTTATATTATGTACGTGTCTTCAGTGGCACATACACATTTGTAGTGAGGCTAAAATTTGTACTATATGGCACCTGGCGACCTTAGTGCAGTGGCGACTATAGTGTTATGGATAGTACAACATGAGAATCAATACTGTGTTCATATCATAATAATTGAAAAAGTATCTTCTGGCATTTAACTCCTTGAGACCCAGAACGTAATTTCCATTGTAATTCGGCTACCATT
>JACEEZ010000226.1:167277-179777 GCA_016584305.1 Chionoecetes opilio
TCACAACTACTACCACACTTCCACACCTCCTCCTCCTCCTCCTCCTCCTCCTCCTCGCCACTAGAAGTAAGGATTATCGTCCAGCCATCGATGAACGGGTCAATTCTTCTATATATCTGCCTGTAATTCACGTGTTTTTCTCCTATTCTTATGCTATTCATGTAAAGAAGGGGGGGTACCTTTTAGGGGGGAGGAGGGGGTACCTTTTAGGGGAGAGGGCCCGTCAGGGTGGCAAGGTTGGTAGAGACGTGAGCTTGCAATGGGCTAAGTCCCTGCGCATTCGGTCAGAGGTTCGAGTCCGCCTAGTTCGTGCTGACGTGGCGGCGCTTTGTATAGTCAATAACCTTGTAGTTGGTACTTGCAAAGTGTCTAGATAGGATGAAATCTTATCTTATCTTAGGGGAGAGGGGGCTACATATAAGGATTACAAAGGATACAGCAACAGCCTAACAGGTCCTTACATGGCTGTTTGATTGAACTACACTACACTAACTAGATAATAAGAGAGAAGGATAGGAAAGTAGTAGGCTCCTCCCCACCCATCCCCTCCTCCTCCTCCTCCTCCTCCTCCTCCTCCTCTCTTCCTCCTCCTCCTCCTCCTCTTCCTCCTCCTCCTCCTCCTCCGCCACCCATCCAGGAAGTAGTGAAAAGAAAAAAGGAAGGAAAACTAGGAAGGAGGAAAACTAGGAAAAAAGGAAGAAACCCTAGGAAGAAAGGAAGGAAAACTAGGAAGAAAGGAAGGAAAACTAGGAAAAAAGAAAGGAAAACTAAGAAAAAAGGAAGGAAAACTAGGAAAAAAGGAAGGAAAACTAGGAAAAAAGGAAGGAAAACTAGGAAAAAAGGAAGGAAAACTAGGAAAAAAGGAAGGAAAACTAGGAAAAAAGGAAGGAAAACTAGGAAAAAAGGAAGGAAAACTAGGAAAAAAGGAAGGAAAACTAGGAAAAAGGAAGGAAAACTAGGAAAAAAGGAAGGAAAACTAGGAAAAAGGGAAGGAAAATTAGGAAAAAAGGAAGGAAAACTAGGAAAAAAGGGAGGAAAATTAGGAAAACAGGAAGGAAAACTAGGAAAAAAGGAGGGAAACTAGGAAAAAAGGAAGGAAACTAGGATAAAAGGAAGGAAAACTAGGAAAAGAGGAAGGAAAACTAGGAAAAAAGGAAAACTAGGAAAAAAGGGAGGAAAACTAGGAAAAAAGGAAGGAAAACTAGGAAAAAAGGAGGGAAACTAGGATAAAAGGGAGGGAAACTAGGAAAAAAAGGAAAACTAGGAAAAAAGGGAAAACTAGGAAAAAAGAAGGAAAATTAGGAAAAAAGGAAGGAAAACTAGGAAAAAAGGGAGGGAAACTAGGAAAAAAGGAAGGAAAACTAGGAATAAAAGGGAGGGAAACTAGGAAAAAAGGAAAACTAGGAAAAAAGGGAGGGAAACTAGGAAAAAAGGAAAACTAGGAAAAAAGGGAGGGAAACTAGGAAAAAAGGAAAACTAGGAAAAAAGGGAGGGAAAACTAGGAAAAAAGGAAGGGAAACTAGGAAAAAAGGAAAACTAGGAAAAAAGGAGGAAACTAGGAAAAAGGAAGGGAAACTAGGAAAAAAGGAAAACTAGGAAAAAGAAGGAAAACTAGGAAAAAGAAGGAAAATTAGGAAAAAAGGAAGGAAAACTAGGAAAAAAGGAAGAGAAAACTAGGAAAAAAGAAGGAAAACTAGGAAAAAAGAAGGAAAATTAGGAAAAAAGGAAGGAAAACTAGGAAAAAAGGAAGGAAAACTAGGAAAAAGGAAGGAAAACTAGGAAAAGAAGGAAAACTAGGAAAAAAAGAAGGAAAACTAGGAAAAAAGAAAGGAAAACTAGGAAAAACGGAAGGAAAACTAGGAAAAAAGGAAGGAAAACTAGGAAAAAAGGAAGGAAAATTAGGAAAACTAGGAAAAAAGGAAGGAAAACTAGGAAAAAAGGAAGGAAAATTAGGAAAAAAGGAAGGAAAACTAGGAAAAAAGGAAGGAAAACTAGGAAAAGAGGAAGGAAAACTAGGAAAAGAGGAAGGAAAACTAGGAAAAAAAGAAGGAAAACTAGGAAAAAAGGAAGGAAAATTAGGAAAAGAAGAGAGGGAGGGAAAAATGAAGGAAAACTAGGAAAAAATGGAGGAAAACTAGGAAAAAATGAAGGAAAGCTAGGAAAAAATGAAGGAAAGCTAAGAAAAAAGGAAGGAAAACTAGGAAAAAGAAGGAAAACTAGGAAAAAAGGAAGGAAAACTAGGAAAAAGGGAAGGAAAACTAGGAAAAGAGGAAAGAAAACTAGGAAAAGAGGAAGGAAAACTAGGAAAAGAGGAAGGAAACTAGGAAAAAAAGAAGGAAAACTAGGAAAAAAAGAAGGAAAACTAGGAAAAGAGGAAGGAAAACTAGGAAAAAAAGAAGGAAAACTAGGAAAAGAGGAAGGAAAACTAGGAATAAAGGAAGACAGGGAGGGAGGGGTGGACGGGAGGAGTGTTTTTACCTTTGCTATCTTTACGAGGCACATTTTGTCGTATGTATGTAAAATTTATTCTGAGGTGTTTTTTTTCCTTAAAATTGATTTCCAGTGAGTTTATTTTTTTGCTTCTCTCTCTCTCTCTCTCTCTCTCTCTCTCTCTCTCTCTCTCTCTCTCTCTCTCTCTCTCTCTCTCTCTCTTTTCTTAGTTATATTTGCTCTTTATTTTCTTCATTTCAATTATATTTAGTCTTGTTTCACTCCTCCTCCTCCTCCTCCTCCTACCTCCTCCTCCTCCTCCTCTCCTCCTCCTACCTCCTCCTCCTCCTCACTCCTCCTCCCTCCTCCTCCTCCTCCTCCTCCTCCTCCTCCTCCTACCTCCTCCTCCTCCTCCTACCTCCTCCTCCTCCTCCTCCTCCTCCTCCTCCTCCTCCTCCTCCTCCTCCTCCTCCTCCCTTCAATAGAGTGAAGGGTACTTACTTCTATACACTGGGGTTCACCTCCTCATCTCTCTCTCTCTCTCTCTCTCCTCTCTCTCTCTCTTCTCTCTCTCTCTCTCTCCTCTCTCTCTTCTCTCTCCTCTCCTCTCTCTCTCTCTCTTCCTTCAATAGTAGAAAATATGTTTATGAAAATATTTTGGTAATAAAAATAAGTATTTTTTTTTTATTATTATTAATTATCAAGAGTTTGAAGTGAATTTTTTTTTTATTATATGGAAGGAGTAAGGATTGGTTGAGTGTGTGTGTGTGTGTGTGTGTGTGTGTATCGACATAAACGTACACAAGATGTTGAATCCTCTCTCTCTCTCTCTCCCCTCTCTCCTCTCTCTCTCTCTCTCTCTCTCTCTCTCGTCTCTCTCTCTCTCCCCCTCCTCTCTCTCTCTCTCTCTCTCTCTCTCTCTCTCTCTCTCTCTCTCGCTTTCCTCTCTTACTCCTCTTCCTCCCCTTCCCTTCCCTTCCTCTCCTCTTCCTTCCTTCTCTCTCTCCTCCCTCCTTCCCTCCTTCTCCTCTTCCTTCCCTCCTTCTCCCCTCCTCCCCTTCCTTCCTTCCCTCCTTCCCTTCCTTCCCCCCTTCCTTCCCCCTTCTCCCCTTTCTTCCCTCCTTCTCCCCTTCCTTCCTTTTTTCCTACTTTTCCTTCCTCTTTCTTTTTCCCTCCCTCCCTCCCTCCCCTCCTTCATTCCTTTTTTCCTACCTGTCCTGCCTTCGTTTTTATTTTTCACTGCTTCCTGGAGGGGGGGAGGAGGAGGAGGAGGAGGAAGAAGAAGAAGAGGAGGAGGAAGAGAGGAAGAGGAGAAGAAGAAGAAAAAGAAGGAGGTGGTGGTGGATGAAGGATAGGAAGAAAGGAGGAGGAGGAGGAAGAGAGGAGGAAGATGAGGAAGATGATGAAGAAAGAGAGGAGGAGGTGGAAGAGGAAGCGAAGTGGTTGGTTAGTGGAAGAACTTGAGGTGAGGACTCTTCTCCTCCTCCTCTTCCTCCTCCTCCTCCTCCTCCTCCTCCTCCTCCTCCTCTTGGGTTCATGACTTCCTTTGCTTTGAAAATTATATTAAATAAACTTTTTAAGTCTTCATCTAAATGTATTTATATATTGTTGAAGAAGAAAACCTGGAAATGTTGTTTTATACCGAGAGAGAGAGAGAGAGAGAGAGAGAGAGAGAGAGAGAGAGAGAGAGAGAGAGAGAGAGAGAGAGAGAGAGGCACCAGGGATAAAAATACCTCATTAGCATTTATTAAGCATTTTTTCTATGATGTCGGTGTAGGAGGAGGAGGAGGAAGAAGAGGAAGAGGAGGAGGAGGAGGGGGAAGAAGAGGAGGAAGAGGAGGAGGGGGAAGAAGAGGAGGACAGTGTTAATGATGATAGTGATAATGAGACCAAACAAACCATACGATAATGAGGCTTTCATCATATCATTATTATTATTATTATTATTATTATTATTAATTATATCTATAGTAAGGTTGACATTTAAAGGCCGAGTGGGCGTCTGGACCTTTAAATTTATGGTGTGAAACAATATATTCTTTATTTATTTTTTGGTCCATATGTATATATTTATTTATTGCTGGTCCATTTGTATATCTTATCTATCTATCTATTTGATATCTATCTATTTGTATATCTATCTGTATCTATATCTATCTGTATCTATCTATCTATCTATCTATCTATCTATTTGTATATCTATCTGTATCTATCTATCCATCTATCTATCTATTTGTATATCTATCTATCTATCTATCTATCTATCTATCTCTATCTATTTGTATAACTATCTGTATCTATCTATCTATATCTATTTGTATATCTATCTATCTATCTATCTATCTATCTATCTCTATCTATTTGTATATCTATCTGTATCTATCTATCTATCTATTTGTATATCTATCTATCTATTTGTATATCTATCTGTCTATCTATCTATCTATTTGTATATCTGTATCTCTATTTGTCTATCTATCTGTCTATCTATATATATTTGTATATCTATCTATCTATCTATCTATTTGTCCATCTATCCATCTATCTATCCATGTATCTCAGTTCATCTATCTATCTATCCATTTGTATATCTATCTGTCCATCCATCCATCTATATCTATTTGTATATCTTTCTATGTATCTATCTGGCCATCTATGTATCTATCAATATTTTACCCTTTTTTGGGCGTCTGTTTATTTTAGCCTTTTTTGGGCATGGTTGAAAATAGTTTTGTTGACAAGTTTGTATATTGTTCTGGAGAGAGAGAGAGAGAGAGAGAGAGAGAGAGATGGGGTGCTTGAGTGATGGGAAAGAGGGGAGGAATAGTCTGTCTCTGTCTCCAAAGGTCAGAGAGAGAGAGAGAGAGAGAGAGAGAGAGAGGTAGGTAGGTATGCCAAACATCTGAAAAGTCATTAGTTATTGGATTTATTTTGTACAGAGAGAGGAGAGGGGGGGGTTATTTCGTGGTGATTAATGGTCAACTCTAGGCATTACTGTGGCGCTGGCATTACTGTGGCGTTAGGCATTACTGTGGCGTTAGGCATTACTGTGGCGTTGGCATTACTGTGGCGTTAGGCATTACTGTAGCGTTAGGCATTACTGTGGCGTTAGGCATTACTGTAGCGTTAGGCATTACTGTAGCGTTAGGCATTACTGTGGCGTTAGGCATTACTGTGGTGTTAGGCATTACTGTGGCGTTGGCATTACTGTGGCCTTTTTTCCCTTACTGTAGCGTTTTTGGCATTACTGTGGGCGGTTTAAGCCCTTACTGTTGGGGTTTTGGCCCTTACTGTGGCCCTTTTGGCTTACTGTAGCGTTTTGGCCCTTAAATGTGGGCGTTAGACTTACTGTAGGTTAGGGATTACTGTGGTGTTAGGCAATTTACTGTGGCGTTAGGCATTACTGGGGGCCCCTGGCATTACTGTTGGGGTTTTTGGCCCTTTTCTGTGGGTGGTGTTTTGGCCTTACTTTTGGGGGGGTTGGCTTCTGTGGGCCTGGCATTACTTTTGGCGCCTAGGGGGTTTGCCCCCCAGTGTGTGTTTCTGACTGAAAGATAGGCCGGGTTAGGCCCCCTAAAACCCCCGCGGGCCATAGAGGTCCCTAATAAGCTACTCTCGGGCCCCGCTGGATTAAAAGGCCCCGCGATTACCCCGGGGAAAGTCGTTTAGTATTCAAACCCGGGAAACCATTTACCGGAAAAAAAGACGTTTCCCCTAATATACCATTGACCGGGGCCCGAGAGGGAAGGGAAATCCCTTACCGAAAACCCTCGTAATAAAACCATTTCCGGGCCCGAAAAGTTAAAAAAAAAATTCCCGGGAATTTTTAGGGAAAAAAAGGACGATGAAAGGGGTATTGGGGGGGTAATTATTATCGGGTTTCCCCCCCCCCCCCTTTTTTTGATCAAAAACAATACTTTTAAATTTTCAAAGGGAAAATGCCCCCTAAAAAGGTTAAAAACCCTTAGAACCCCGAGTGTATGGGGTTTTAAAACCCTTTCAAACCCCCCCCCCCCTCTTCCTCGCCCCGCTTCCCTTTTCCCCTCCTCCCTTCTCTCTCCTCTCCCTCTCCCTCCCTCCCCCTTTTCACTCTCTCCTCTCCCCTCTCTCTCTTTCTCCCTCGGGATCTCCCTCCTCCTCTCTCTCTCTCCCCTTCCAAAAATTTTTGAAAACAAATTTTTTTCCCTGTACATTCCTTTATTCCCCTATCTTTCCTTCCCCCCCCTCCTCCTCCTCCTCCTTCCGCCTCCCCCCCTTCCCCTCCTCCTCCTCCTCCTCCCCCCTCCTCCTTCCAACCTCCCCCCTCCAAACCCCCCCTCCACCTCCACCCCCCTTTCCCCCTCCTCCTCCTCCCCCCTCCTCCTCCTCCCCCGTCCTCGTCCCCCGTCCTCCCCCAAATCCTCCTCCTTTTTCCGCCTCCTCCCCCCCTCCTCCCCCCTCCCCCCCCCTCCTTCCCCCTTCCCAAACCCACCTCCCCTTCCTCGCCCGTCCCCCTTCCCCCTCCTCCTCCCCAAATCCCCCCCTCCTCCCCCCAACCCTCTTCCCCGTCCCTCGTTTCCCCCTTCCCCCTCCTCCCCTCCCCTTTTCCCGTCCCCCCCTTCCAGCTCCTCCCCTCCTCCTCCTCCTCCCCCTTCCTCCTCCTCCTCCTCCTCCTTCCCCCCCCTCCTCCTTCCCCCTCCTCCTCCTCCTATCGTGTATATAACATAATGTTGTTTTTCTTCTCCCCCGGGAAACTGTCTCTCCATTCGTCTTTTCCTTCTGTTTTTTTTTTCCCCCTCTCTCTCTCTCACTCACACTCTCTCTCTCTCTCTCTCTCCCCCTCTCCCCCTTCTCTCTCTCTCTCTCTCTCTCTCCCCCCCCCCCTTCCTCCTCCCTTTTTAAGTTTTTTTTTCCTTTCTCTCCCCCTCTCTCTCTCTCTCCTTCCCTTTTCTCTCTCTCTCTCCTTCCCCCCCTCCCCCCTCTCTTCTCTCTCTCTCCTTTTCCCCCCCCTTTAATTTTTTTTTTTTTTTCCTTCTCTCTCTCTCTCTCTCTCTCTCTCTCCCCTCCCTTCTCTCCCCCTTTTCTCTCTCTCTCTCTCTTCTCTCTTTTCTCTCTCTCGCCCCTTTTTATTTTCCTTTCCCTTTATTCCTCCCTTCTGCAAAATTTTCACATATTGGAGGAAAGGAGGAGGAGGAGGAAGTAGAGGGGACGTAAGTTTCATTTTTTCCTCCTCCTCCAAATCCCCCCCCTCCCCTTCCCCCTCCTCCTCTTCCTCCTCCTCCTCCCCTCCTCCTCCTCCTCCTCCTCCTCCCCCTCTTCATTTTTTTTGCTATCTTCAAAAGTCTTGTTTTTTTTTTTAAAAGTTTCTGACTGTGTGTGTTGTATGTATTTTGCGTTGTAAGTGTGTGTCCTTGCGTGCGTGCGTGTACTGTGCTGTGTGTTGTGTGTGTGTTGTTGGCGTGTGTGTGGTTTTTTTGGTGTTGTGTGTGTGTGTGTGTGGCCCTACTTACATACCCAAAATTTCCCTATGTCTAGTTTTTTTTTAAAGTTTTTTTTGGGGGGGGGGGGGCGCCTCTCTCTTTAAAGTTTCTCTATTTTTTTCACTCTGTCCAAGGCTCCATTTTAGGCACGTCGCTTTCTTTTTTGCTTTCTTTTTTTTCTTTCCTTTTTTTTTTTTTCTTTTTGATATAAAAGGCTAACTTTCTTTTTTTTTTTTATTAATTTTTTTTTTTAGAAGTTATAAAACTTTTTTGTTGTGTGGCTTTAAGGGTTTCTCTTCTCCCCCTCTCTCTTCCCCCTCCCCCTCCCTCTCTCTCTCCCCCTCTCTCTCTCCTCTCTCTCTCTCTCTTTCTCGTTTCCTCTCCTCTCTTCTTCTCTCTCTCTCTCCTCCTTTTCCTTCCTCTCCCCCTCTCTCTCTCCCCCTTCTCTCTCTCTCTCTCCCCCCCTCTCTCTCCCCCTTCCCCCTTTTCCCTCCTTTTCTCCCCCTTCTCCCCCTCTCTCTCTCTCTTTTCCATCCCCTCCTTAAAATCCCCCTCTATGGCTCTTTCCCCCCTTGTAAAAGGGTCTCTTTTCTTTTTTTTTTACCTTTTTCCCCCTCCTTTTCTTCCCCCCCCCTTCTCTTTCCCCAAATTTAAAATAAATTTTTTATTTTTCTATATTTTTGTCTCTCTCTCTCCTCTCTTCCTCCTTTCCCCCTCCCCCCTTTTCCCCTCTCTCTCCCCTCTCTCTCCTCTCCCCCTCTCCCCCCTCTCTCTCCTCTCTCCTCTCTCTCTCTCTCTCCTCAATTTAAAATTTTAAAACAACATTTTTTATCTATTCAGTCGATAGTTCCCGTCCTCCTCCCTCTCTTCCCTTTTTCTCTCTCCCCCTCTCTCTTCTCCCTCTCCCTTCCCCGCTTCCCCTATCTCCTCTCCCTCTTCTCTCCTCCCTTTTCCCTTTTCTTTCTTTTTCTCTCTCTCGTTTTTTTCCCTCCTTTTTTCTTTTTTTTTTAAACTTAAAAACTTTAAATTTTTTTTTTAAATTTTTTTTGAATTTTCGGGTAATTAAATTTTCCCGTTTTCTCTCTCCCTCCTCTCCCCTTCTCTCTCTCTCTCTCTCCCCTCTCCTCTCCTTTTCCCCTCTTTTTTCTTCCCCCCTTTCCCCCCTCTCTCTCCTCCCTCTCTCTCCCCTCTCTCCCCCTCCCCCTCTCTCTCCCTTCTCTCTCTCTCTCTCTCCCCTCTTCCTCTCCCTCCTCGAATTCTTCCGCCCCCCCTCCCCTCCCCCCCTCCTCTCTCCTCCTCTCTCTTTCTTTCTTTCCCTCTTTCCCCCTCTCTCTTTTTTTTCTTTTCCCCCTTTCTCCTTTTTTTTTTGTTTTAAACCTAAAATTTTTTTTGGGGTTGGGTTTTTTTTTTTAAATTTTTTTGCTGTTTTCGGCCTTTTTTTAAAAAGGGAGAAAAGGGGGAAGGGGGTTGGGGGGGGGGGGAAAAAAAAAAAAAAGGGGGGAAAAAAAAATTTTTTCCCGTTCTCCTTTTCTTTGATCCCCCTCAGGGGGGAAAAAAAAAAGGGGGCCTCTCTTCCTGCCTCTTTCCTACCCCACCTCTCTCTCTCCTCTCTCTCTCTCCCTCTCTCTCCCTCTCTCTCATCTTTTTCTCTTTCTTTTCCCCTCCCCTCTTTTCTTCCCTTCCCCCCTCTCTCTCTTCTCCCCTCCTCTCTCTCTCTCCTCCCCTCTCTCTCTCTCTTCCTCTCTCTCTCTCCTCACTCCTTCCTTTCCTCCTTCTTTTTTTTTTTTTTTTCAGTTTTTTATCTTTTTTTTTTTTCCCTTTTATTCCGGTTTTTTCTTCCTCCTTTCTCTCCCTCCTCTGTCCCCCCTCCTTCTCTCTCTCCTTCCCTCTTTCTCCTCTTTCCCCCTTTCATTTTCCCTTGCTCGCCCCTTTTCCTGTCTCCCCCCCCCCCCCACCCCCCACCCCCTCTTTTCTCATAGCTTTCCCCGTGGGTGGGTTGTTTTTTGTGTGTTGTGTGGGGGGTGTTTGTGTGTGTGGGTGTGTGGTGGGTTTGGGGTGGTTTTTATGCGTGGGTTAAGCCGGGTTGCTTTACTTTGGGCTCGTTTTTTGAGGAAGAAGAGAGGAAAAAAAGGAGGAGACGGAAAAGAAGAGGAGGGAGGAGGAGGAGAGAAACGAAGAAAACCAGAAAAAAGTTTTTTTTTTTTAGATAAGTTTGCTTTTGTCCTTCCTCCCCCCCTTTCTCTTCCTCCTTCTTCCCTTCCCCCTCTCTCTTCCTTCTCTGTCTTCCCTCCTCTATCTCTCTCTTCTCTTTCTTCTCTTCTCTTTCCCCCCCTCATTTCTTAAAAATTTTCCCCCCCCCCCCCCCCCCCCCCCCAAACCCCCCCCCCCCCCACCCCCGCCCCCCACACCCCCCCCCCCCCCCCCCCCCCCCACCCCCCCCCCCCCCCCCCACCAAAAACCCCCCCAAAAAACACAACACCCA
This sequence comes from Chionoecetes opilio, assembly GCA_016584305.1. Lineage (NCBI taxonomy): Eukaryota > Metazoa > Arthropoda > Malacostraca > Decapoda > Majidae > Chionoecetes > Chionoecetes opilio. Next base: position 177,649 of record JACEEZ010000226.1, read on the forward strand.
CCCCCCCCCCCCCCCCCCCCCCCCCCCCCCCCCCCCCCCCCCCCCCCCCCCCCCCCCCCCCACACACACAAACACCACACCACCCCACCCCCCCCACACCCCCAAAGAATGTTAAAATCTCAAAATTTCCTGGTTGGGGTTTTGGGGTGAATTTGTGGGGAAAAGGGGGGTTGTAGCGGGAAAAAACCCGAAGCAAAGTTTTTATAGAAGAAGAAACAGACAGACGAGAGCGGCAGACAGACAACAAGAAAATACAAGGAGAAAACAGGCAGAAAGCGAAAAACCAGACGACAGACAGATTTCCACTGACCGCCCTTCCTTCCTGTCACACACACAACACACACACACACACACACACCACACACACACACACACACCACACACACACACACACACACACACACACACACGTCTATGTAAATCTCATGAGCTTTCCTGTGTGTGTGTGTGTGTGTGTGTGTGTGTTTTTGTGTGTGTGTGTGTGTGTGTGTGTGTGTGTGGTGTGTGTGTATGCGTGTAGGTTAAGCCATGTTAAGCTATTACTTTAACGCTCGTTTACGTAGAGAGAGAGACAGACAGACAGACAGACAGGCAGGCAGACAGGCAGGCAGGCAGGCAGGCAGGCAGGCAGACAGACAGGCAGGCAGACAGACAGACAGACAGACTCAGACACCAAAGTTTTTTTTTTTTAGATAAGTTTTGCGTGTCTTGTCTCTCTCTCTCTCTCTCTCTCTCTCTCTCTCTCTCTCCTCTCCTCTCTCTCTCTCTCTCTCTCTCTCTCTCTCTCTCTCTTCTTCTCTCTCTCTATCTTCTCTCTATCTCTGTCATTCTCTTTTTCTCTTTCTCACACAGTAACGTAGGTGGGTAAATGCAGTGTAGGAAGTGAAATGTATCACACACACACACACACACACACACACACACACACACAACACACACACACACACACACACACACACCACACACACAACACACACACACACACACACACACACACACACACGAGGCACACACAAACCCACACATCACACAAACAGACACCAACACACACACACACACAACAACAACACACACACACACATACACACACCAGCACACACACAACAACACACACACATTAAGTACACACACACACACCAACAACACGACACACACACACACAACACCCACACAGACACACACACACAACAAACACACACAACACACACACACACACACATGTAGAGGAATGTTAAAAGTCCTCAATTATTCATCATAAAGTTAGGTATTATCAACAGACGCTGACAGTTAAGTAGCGAGACAGACACACAGACACAGACAGTTAAGTAGCGAGACAGACACAGACAGACAGACAGTTAGTTAAGTAGCAAGACAGATAGACAGACAGACAGTTACGTAGCGAGACAGACAGACAGACAGTTAGTTAAGTAGCAAGATAGATAGACAGACAGTTAAGTAGCGAGACAGACAGACAGACAGACAGACAGACAGACAGTTAAGTAGCGAGACAGACAGTTAAGTAGCGAGACAGACAGACAGACAGTTAAGTAGCGAGACAGACAGACAGTTAAGTAGCGAGACAGACAGACAGACAGACAGACAGACAGACAGATAGATAGATAGATAGATAGATAGACAGACAGGCAAACCGACAGATTTTGACAGTTACACACCAAAAACAGACTGACAGACATATATATATAGATAGATAGACAGACAGATTGACAAGACATACATACAGACAGACAGACAGACAGACATTTATATAGATAGATAGACAGACAGATTGACAAGACATACATACAGACAGACAGACATTTATATAGATAGATATACAGACATATATACAAGACAGACAGACAGACACAGCAGACCACTTAACAGTTAGAACTTTGCGTCGCTTTTACAGTTCCTTCAATGCGTCACAAAAATAAGATTCACTAAAAACTTACTATTAAATTATTATTACTGAAACTATTTAAAACACACTAAAGAAACTCAACTATTTACCTCACTGAGATCCACAAGTTACAAGTACAAGCTAGATCCACATACAAGCTAACAATATTCCCCACAAGTTACAAGTACAAGCAAGATCCACATACAAGCTACCAATATTCCCCACAAGT
>JACEEZ010000226.1:209777-212277 GCA_016584305.1 Chionoecetes opilio
TTGAAGTTTTATATAATTTTTACACTATAGTCAATTTTTTTAACGAGGCAAAAATTCTGACCGCTTGCTGCTTACTGCCTGATATTTGATGCCAGGAGAAGAGAATACTACGCTTCTTCTAAATTTCATTTATTTTATAGTTAACACCTATATCATGCAAAGGATAACTTTAAGTATGAGACCTTAAAAGTAATGATGATTCCTTTAAAAAAATAGACTACAGTATTATTGTTTCTACACTTTACTGTCACACACATTTTTTTTTTTCTTTCTTATTCTTATTCATATCTTTATTGTTTTGCTTAATTTCTTTCCTATCTGCTTTCTTTAAGTTGTTCATTTTTAATGTTACCATGGTTTATGGCATTGCATTAAGGTATACTTAAGTATGGTATGTAAGCAGTAAAATATAAATGATACAAACCACACTGTATTTTTTCCAATGCTTATCTCTTTAGTATTTGCATAAATTTTATAATTTGAACACTTACAGGAATATCTATGTAAAATATTTCTTTATGTAAATATTTCTTTTCGTATGTAAACACAATATCTTAATGGTAAACTATATATTCCTATTTTTATACTCCCTATTTTATCTCATTGTAACATAGTTATATGTTACGTAAGTAATTTTTAACACTATTTCTCTATGTAAACTATTTCTCCTATTACACTATTTTCTCTATGTAACATATTCTTCTATTAAACTATTTCTTCTATGAAACACTATTTCTTCTATGACACTATTTCTTCTATGTAAACACTACTTGCTTCTATGTAACCTATTTCTTCTATTTAACACTATTTCTTCTATGTAACACTATTTCTCTATGTAACATATTCTTCTAGTAAACTATTCTTCTATGTAACACTATTCTTTATTAACACTATTTCTTCTATGTAACACTATTTCTTCATGTAACTATTTCTTCTTTAAACACTATTCTTCTAGTAACACTATTTCTTCTATGTACACTATTTTTCTATGTAACACTATTTCTTCTATGTACACTATTTTTATTTATTTCCTGTAACCTATTCTTCCATGTACACTATTTCTTCTAGTAAACATTTTTCCCTTCTATGTACCCACTATTTCTTCCTGTCACTATTTTCCATGTAACACTATTTCTTCTATGTAACCTATTGTCTTCTCATGTAACACTATTTCTTCTATGTAACCAACTATTTCTTCTTGTAACATATTCTCTTGTACATACTTCTTCTATGTAGCACTATTTTTCTATGTAAACTATTTCTTTTATGTAACACTATTTCTCTATGTAACACTATTCTTCTATGTAACACATATTTCTTCTATGTAACACTATTTCTTCTATGTAACATATTTCTTCTATGTAACACTATTTCTTCTATGTAACACTATTTCTTCTATGTACACTATTTCTTCTATGTAACACAACACTATTTCTTCTATGTAACACTATTTCTTCTATGTAACACTATTTCTTCTATGTAACACTATTTCTTCTATGTAACACTATTTCTTCTATGTAACACTATTTCTTCCATGTAACACTACTTCTATGTAACACTATTTCTTCTATGTAACACTATTTCTTCTATGTAACACTATTTCTTCTATGTAACACTATTTCTTCTATGTAACACTATTTCTTCTATGTAACACTATTTCTTCTATGTAACACTATTTCTTCTATGTAACACTATTTCTTCTATGTAACACTATTTCTTCTATGTAACACTATTTCTTCTATGTAACACTACTTCTATTAACTATTTCTCTATGTAACACTATTTCTTCTATGTAACACTATTTCTTCTATGTAACACTATTTCTTCTATGTAACACTATTTCTTCTATGTAACACTATTTCTTCTATGTAACACTATTTCTTCTATGTAACACTATTTCTTCTATGTAACACTATTTCTTCTATGTAACACTACTTCTTCTATGTAACACTATTTCTTCTATGTAACACTATTTCTTCTATGTAACACTATTTCTTCTATGTAACACTATTTCTTCTATGTAACACTATTTCTCCTATGTAACACTATTTCTCCTATGTAACACTATTTCTTCTATGTAACACTATTCTTCTATGTAACACTATTTCTTCTATGTAACACTATTTCTTCTATGTAACACTATTTCTTCCATGTAACACTATTCTTCTATGTAACACTACTTCTTTTTATGTAACACTATTTCTTCATGTAACACTACTTTCTTCTTCTATGTAACACTATTTCTTCTTATGTAACACTATTTCTTCTATGTAACCTATTTCTTCTATGTAACACTATTTCTTCTTTGTAACACTATTTCTTCTATGTAAACTATTTCTTCTTCTTTGTAACACTATTTCTTCTATGTAACACTATTCTTCTATTTGTAACACTATTTCTTCTATGTTAACTATTTCTTCTATGTAACACTATTTCTTCTATGTAACACTATTTCTTCTATGTAACACTATTTCTTCTATGTAACACTATTTCTTCTATG
>JACEEZ010000226.1:219777-224777 GCA_016584305.1 Chionoecetes opilio
GATTGGTGTTGTTTGGGGAGGTATGTGTGTGTGTATGTGTGTGTGTGTGTGTGTGTGTGTGTGTGTGTGTGTGTGTGTGTGTGTGTGTGTGTGTGTGTGTGTGTGTGTGTGTGTGTGTTCAAGTTCAAGTACAAGTTCAAGTTCAAATATGTTATTGCCATAAGAATACACACAAATATTAAATCCATCATTAACCTTTCGTGGAAAAGTCTGCTGAGAAAACTCTCGTTAGCAGACCCAGTTATTAAGCAAGGTAATATGTGCACATTCCAGAGCGAAGACTATTATATCATCTCTATGTAGTATTCATACAAAACATCTGTAAATATCCTTACTCATACTAACGTATACTATCTATACAAACACACACACGTACTCATACAAACATATTATTATGTAACATATATACATACCACACGTATGCACAAACATATAAGAGCATACAGTAAATATATTCATACACATAAAATAGATGAAACCACACACACACAGGTGTATCCAGCTTCTTTCCTGTGAATACAGGAGTGAGGCAAGGGTGCGTCCTTGCCCCATCACTTTTCAACGCTTGTATGGACTGGGTATTGGACAAGGTTGTAGATCAAAGTGATTGTGGAGCATCCGTCGGCAACACCAAGATCACTGATCTTGTTTTTGCCGATGATGCAGTAATCTTTGCTGAGTCGCTGGAGGTCCTGGTGATGGCTCTCGAGGCGCTGCACGAGGAGGCAAAGCCTTTGGGACTTGAGGTCTCCTGGCTCAAGACCAAGGTCCAGGTGTTTGGAGACTTACTAGATGAAGCAGTACAGTCTGTTCATGCGTGTGGCGAGGACATTGAGATCTTGGAAAGTTTTACATACCTTGATAGCGCAGTCCATAATGACGGCGGGTCACGTCAAGAAGTCTAATGGCGGATTGGCATAGCCCACGGTGTTATGGACTCGCTCAGCGGGAGTATTTGGCGTTTTCGGTACCTGTGCAGGAGGACAAAGATCCGGATCTTCAAGTCGCTTGTGATCCCTGTCTTACTCTATGGTTGTGAGACATGGACACTAAATAGTGACTTGAAGAGACGAATCAATGCCTTTGGTAATAAGTGTCTTCGCAGAATCATGGGGTATCGCTGGGATGATTACGTGTCAAATCAGCGATTGCACCGTGAGACTGAATCGAGGCCTATTACCTGCATAGTCCGTCAGCGCCAACTTCGGCTATATGGGCATGTGGCACGCTACCCTGAAACCGATCCTTCCCATCGGGTTGTATCTGTAAGAGACAATCCGGCGTGGAGGAGGCCAAGGGGGCACCCACAAGGCTCGTGGCTGGGGCAAGTTGATGTTTCTTGTCGGGAGCTGCTTGGTATGGGAAAGGAGCCTGTATGGGAACTCGCGCGTGGTGACCCCCGGGAGTGGCGTCGTAGGGTGGGCGAGGTGACGCGCCCCCCGGCGTATGCCCCCAATGATTGATTGACACACACACACACACACTCATCCGCACACAATGTACACATACACAACATAATCATTGAAATTTACTTGAATTATCTAAATACTAACAAAGTATACAAGTAGACCCTTACAATATGATATCATATGTGCAGCAAAAAAGAGCTCAGATATTATATGTATTCTTTCATTGTGCTTGTGAATGCAAAAGATACTTTTTTATTCTATACTTGAAGCTGTTAACGGTACAAACATAAATATTGTTTCTTACTAGACTAGGTAAGGAATTCCACACCTTAGGACCGAGACACAGGATAGAATTACTGTATAGTGTTGTTCTAAATGGAGGACAGACTAAATGAATTTGATTTCTTCTGGTATTATGAGCATGATCTTGTAACTGGAAAATGTTATCATTCTTTTTTATAGAATTAAATATAGTTATCAACATGAAGTATTTATGGATAAAAGGGACTTTTAATAAATTTTAAGATGAACATATCTCCTCAGTTGCATCAAATTTTTTCTTGAAGGTTAGAACGCGTAGAATTGCCTTCTGAACCTTGAACACGCTGTCTAAGAATGATGGCCAAGTGCAACCCCATATTGATATGCAATACATAATTTTGAATAACAAAGTGTATAATATATGGTTAACATTGCTTCAGTTGTTAGTTTGTAACGAATGCGATACAAGACACCACAACTTTTGGATATACTAATACAAACATGAGAAATGTGTTGCTTCCAGTTGAAATATTCATCTATTATGACACCTAAAAATTTTGTCGACTGTACACGGTTAACAATTTCCCTACCTATACCTACAGGGTCCAAGTCATGCACTAAAGACCTGTTCTGGAATAACATAAGATGAGTTTTATTGATATTGAGTCTTAACTTGTTGGCTTTAATCCAGTTGTTTACATTAGTTAATTCATGAGTTAGTTTATTGTGCAGGGATAAAAGACTTTTGTCTGTGACAATGAAGCTTGTGTCATCTGCGAATAAGGTAAAAGTAGCACTATTACTTGCATTAGTTATGTCATTTACATATATCAGAAACAAGATGGGGCCTAAAATCGAACCTTGTGGAACACCTTGCTTGATGGACTTGCACTCAGAATACTCGCCATTACAGAGAACAGATTGCTTGCAATCAGATAAGTAGCTCACTAATAGGTTATAAGCAGGTCCCCTCACACCAATATTCATTAGTTTAGCATGTAATATGTGATGGTCTAATGAGTCAAATGCCTTTGATATATCTAAGAAAACACTTGCGACATAAACTTTCTTTTCTAGATTAGTATACACAGTGGAGACAAAATGTAGAAGAGCAGATTCTGTGGATCTATTTTTCCTAAAACCATATTGACAGTCAGATAATAACTTATTATTTTCTAAAAAAAATTACAGAGCCGGTAAGCAATTGCTTTTTCAAAGATGTTACTAATTGATGGTAGAATGGAGATTAATCTGTAATTATTTATTTCATCTTTACCACCAGACTTGTGAATAGGAATTGCTTTAGCTATTTTTAACTTATCAGGGAAAATACCATGACTAAAACATACATTGATTATGTGTGCAAGAGGAAGTGTTATATAGTCAGAAGTTTGTTTTAGTACGGCTGCAGGAATATCATCATAGCCAGTTGCATTTGATTTTAAAGAATTGATGTAGGCTTTGATTTCAGACTGATTACAGGGGAATAGGTACATAGAAAAATTTGAAGAGTTATGAAGATAATCCCTATAACTTATATCGACACTGAGAATAATCGTTGGCAATATTAAGAAAATGATCCTTAAATGCATTAGCAGTATCAGGGGAAGAAAGAAGATCTAGGTTAATAAACATGTTATTTGACTGATTTTTCCATTCCAGTGTGTGTGTGTGTGTGTGTGTGTGTGTGTGTGTGTGTGTGTGTGTGTGTGTGTGTGTGTGTGTGTGTGTGTGTGTGTGTGTGTGTGTGTGTGTGTGTGTGTGTGTGTGTGTGTGTGTGTGTGTTATATCCTAGTTTTTCTCCTCCATCTTCTTCACCTTTTCTCATATTGTTCCTCTTTGTTTTTTTGTTCATATTGTTCTTTATTGTCTCTGTTTTTGTTCTTTAATACTCCTCTTTTCTTCTTCCTCTTTGTTTTTTTGTTCATATTGTTCTTTATTGTCTCTGTTTTTGTTCTTTAATACTTCTCCTCTTCTTCTTCCTCTTTGTTTTTTGTTCTTATTGTTCTTCGTTGTTTCTGTTTTTGTTCTTTAATACTTCTCCTCTTCTTCTTCCTCTTTGTTTTTTGTTCTTATTGTTCTTCGTTGTTTCTGTTTTTGTTCTTTAATACTCCTCCTCCTCTTCTTCCTCTTTGTTTTTTGTTCTTGATGTTCTTTGTTGTTTCTGTTTTTGTTCTTTATTACTCCTCCTCCTCTTCTTCCTCTTTGTTTTTTGTTCTTAATGTTCTTCGTTGTTTCTGTTTTTGTTCTTAATACTCCTACTCCTCTCTTCTTCCTCTTTGTTTTTTGTTCTTATTGTTCTTCGTTGTTTCTGTTTTGTTCTTTAATACTTCTCCTCTTCTTCTTCCTCTTTGTTTTTTGTTCTTAATGTTCTTCGTTGTTTCTGTTTTTGTTCTTTAATACTCCTACTCCTCCTCCTTCTCCTCCTTCCCCTCTTACCTGTTTTTATCATCACTGTTATCATCAGCCATTTGTCTTCCCCACAGAACAAGCGAGACAAGCATAAGAATCTTCTATACTCTTGTACCTGTCTGCATCCATCTACCTGTCCTAGAACCTGTATATATAAACAGTATATATCTTAAAATGCTTAGCTATGTGACTGTATATACCGACCTCTATTCTCTGGTTGTGTACTCTTTCTTTCTAGTCATTTCTTTTATAAAACTAATAGTACTAATTTATTTCTCTTTGGTAAACTGGCCAACATAAATCTGGGAGGGAAAAAAAATGGTAATTGCTGCACCCGAAGCTGAAAAATAGGGAAAATTAGCTATTAGAAGCGTTGGAAAAAAGAGTATAAGACTAGTTTCTACCCTAATTCCAGTCTGTTTCTTATTGCATTGTTATATTGCTCTTTTTCCTGGATAACTGTTTTTCTCTTACCTGGATAACCTTTTTTTCTCTCTTCCTGGATAACTTTTTTTTTCTCTTTCCTGGATAACTTTTTTTTCTCTCTTGCGTGGATAACTTTTTTTTTCTCTCTTTCCTGGATAATTTTTTTTCTCTTTCCTGGATAACTTTTTCTCTCTTCCCCGCATAACTTTTTTTTTCTCTTTCCCGGATAACTTTTTTTTTCTCTTTCCCGGATAACTTTTTTTTTCTCTTTCCTGGATAACTTTTTTTTTCTCTTTCCTGGATAACTTTTTTTTCTCTCTTTCCTGGATAACTTTTTTTTTCTCTTTCCTGGATAGCTTTTTTTTTCTCTTTCCTGGATAACTTTTTTTTTCTCTTTCCTGGATAACTTTTTTTTTCTCTTTCCTGGATAACTTTTTTTTTCTCTTTCCTGGATAACTTTTTTTTTCTCTTTCCTGGTTAACTTATTTTTCT
>JACEEZ010000226.1:229777-244777 GCA_016584305.1 Chionoecetes opilio
GGGGGAAGGGAAGGTAAGGGAAGTTGTGGAGGTAGGGGGGGTAGGGACAGCTGGTAGGGGGAAGCTGTAATAAGGGTTGTAGGTAGGGGATGGGAGACAGGGGGAAGGCGGCAGGGGAGGTAGGCTGGGGGTAGACAGGAGGTTTGGCTGGGGAGGTAGGGGGTGCGGGAGGTAGGCAGGGGGGGTAGGCAGGGGAGGTAGGCTGGGGAGGTAGCAGGGGAGGTAGGCGGGGAGGTAGGCGGGTGGGGGTAGGCTGGGGAGGTAGGCAGGGGAGGGGAGGCAGGGAAAGGGAGGCAGGGGAGGTAGGCGGGGGGTAGGCTGGGGAGGTAGGAGCAGGGAAGGTAGGGCGGGGGGATCTGGGGAGGAGACAGGGGAGGTAGGATGGGAGGTAGGCTGGGGAGGTAGGCAGGGGAGGTAGGCAGGGGAGGTAGGCAGGGGAGGGTAGGCAGGGGAGGTTTGGCGGGGGGTAGACGGGAGGGAGGCAGGGGGGGTAGGCTGGGAGGTAGGCAGGAAGGTAGGCAGGGGAGGTAGGCTGGGGAGGTAGGGCAGGGGAAGGTAGGCAGGGGAGGTAGCTGGGGAGGTAGACAGGGAAGGGAGGCAGGGAGGTAGCCTGGGGGGGGTAGACAGGAAGGTAGGCAGGGAGGTAGGGAGGGGAGGTAGGCGGGGGAAGGTTAGGCTAGGGGTGGAGGGTTAGGCTGGGGAGGTAGACAGGGAAGGTGGGGGGGTAGGCTGGGAGGGGGAAGGCTGGGGTTAGGGCTGGGGAGGTAGACAGGGAAGGTAGGCAGGGGGGGTAGGCACTGGGGGTAGACAGGGAAGGTAGGCTGGGGAGGTAGGCTGGGGAGGTAGGGAAGGGAGGGGAGGCAGGGGAGGTAGGGGGAGGTAGCAGGGAAGGTAGGGAGGGGAAGGGGGAGGTAGCAGGGAAAGGTAGGCAGGGGAGGTGAGGAGGAGGCTGGGGAGGTAGGCGGGGAAGGTAGACAGGGAAGGTAGGCAGGGGGTAGGGGGGGTCGGGAGGTAGGCGGGGAGGTAGACAGGGAGTAGGCATAGGCAGGGGAAGGTAGACAGGAAGGTAGGCAGGGGGGGAGGTAGGCTGGGGGTAGGGGAAGGTAGGCGGGGAGGTAGCTGGGAAAGGGAGAAAGGGAAGGTAGGCAGGGGAGGTTTGGCGGGGGTAGGGCAGGGAAGGTAGGCGGGGAGGTAGCTGGGGAGGGGCGGCGGGGAGGTAGGCAGGGAAGGTAGGCAGGGGAGGTAGACAGGGAAGGTAGGCAGGGGAGGTAGGCTGGGGAGGTAGGCTGGGGAGGTAGACAGGGGAGGTAGGCAGGGGAGGTAGGCTGGGGAGGTAGACAGGGAAGGTAGGCAGGGGAGGTAGGCTGGGGATGTCTACTGAAGGTAGGCCGGGATGTAAGGCTGGGAGTTAGGACAGGCAAGTAGGCAGGGGAGGTAGACAGGGAAGGTGCAGGGAGGTAGGCTGGGGAGGTAGACAGGAAGAAGAGTAGGCTTGGGAGGTAGGGCTGGGGGGTAGGCAGGGGATGTATGCCCTGGGAGGTAGACAGGGAAGGTAGTCTGGGGAGGTAGGCTGGGGAGGTAGCTTGGGGAGGTTAAGAGACATGGAAGGTAGGCAGGAGAGGTAGGCTGGTGAGGTAGACAGGGATAGGTAGGCTGGGTAGTGTTAGACGGGAAGGTAGCAGGGGAAGGTAGGCCTTGGGAGGTAGACAGGAATGTGGTAGGTCAGGGGGTTATGCTGGGGAGGGTCAGGCTGTGAGGTAGACAGGGAAGGTAGGCAGGGGAGGTAGGCTGGGGAGGTAGGCTGGGGAGGTAGACAGGGAAGGTAGGCAGGGGAGGTAGGCTGGGGAGGTAGGCAGGGGAGGTAGGCAGGGGAGGTAGACAGGGAGTAGGCTGGGGAGGTAGACAGGGAAGGTAGGCAGGGGAAAAGTAGTAGGCAGGAAGGGACGTGCTATTAAGATATTCGCCACTCAAATCTGTAAATCAGCGGTAATTTATTTGTCTCTTTTTAGCGACCGCCGTTCCCGCTACCAACTCATAGTCCCTTTGCACCGCCACTCGGATATTAAACCAATTTTTCACAAGCCACAGTATTTCAGCCGTAAACTTACCGTGCCATCGCTTTGGTTATTGCTCCTATTGTTCATCAGGGGGGAAACTGAAGTAAACAAGGCACTACCATACATACCGTGGATTTCGTGTAGTCTGTCCTTAAATCAAGGGTGCTTACGAGGCGGAGAAAACGTAGCGCGTCCACTTTTCACCCCTCCCAGCACAGCTTTCCGCAATCCATAATGAATGAGGGAGGTTTTACTGAGGAAGTGGAGGGATACATGTGGAATGGAAGAACAGGGGAGGGAGTGGTATAGTGTGTACGTGCGTGTGTGTGGAATATAATGGAGGGTAGCCAAGGATGAGAGTGGAATAATAGGAATAATTCTGATAAATCATGAGAAGTTTAGTGGTTTGTGGTGCATTTTAAAAGGTAAACAGTGAGGCAGGTGGGAATGGCTTTAATCCCTTTGCGCCCAGATCTTTCCTTTGCTATGAAAAAAATTGTATGTTGTTAGCCATGGATACTAAACAGGTCATATCTATAAAATATTGCTTATAGTTACTAAAAAATCGTCAAATGGTCCCCAAAATTTACAAGGGAAAATGGGGGGGGGGCACTCATAGAGCGCATACCTCCCCCCGAATATTAAACCCAAATATATATAATATATATATAATATATATTATATTATATATATATAATATATATATATATATTATATAAAATATATATAATGCACTCAGTATGGCGCATACCCCCGGGCCCCAAATTTTCACAATGGTTGCCAGGCAACAGTTGTCAAAAATTTATCCAAAAATTAAGTCTTTTCTTCCTTATAAAAATGATTTGGTATCGGGTTTTGGTCCAAATTTTCGAAAACTTTTCGAGAAACCCTGTACATAAAAAAACAGACGACGACAGACAGACAGACAGACAGAAGACAGACAGCAGACAGCAACAGACAGACAGACAGATCAGGGTGAAAAGATAACCCCTCCAACTTCGTTGGCGGAGGTAATTACGTTCTGGGTCTCAAGGGGTTAAAGGCAATCTGTAGACATGTGTTTCGTATCACCACTAACTCGCATTCTTATTGGTAATATTCACAAATCTATAGCAAGAAATAGACTTTAGGCTGGAATTACTACCAAAAACCGTCATTAATTTGCGAAACGTTATATACAAGAATAATCAATACAGAAAAGCATGACAATAAAACACATTTGTGAATCGTATTTCAAGTCTACTCGTATTCTTTTTCATAGATTTACAGCAACAAATTGACTTCAGGCCGGAATTACTACTAGAAATCATCGTTAATTTGCGAAACGATATACATAAGAAAAATAACTTCAGTAAAGCATGATAATAAATAACACTTAAGAATCAGTATTTCAAGTGAACTCGTGTTAGGATATTAAAAGAACATAGTAATAGAGTGTATTTAAGAAGAGTTCAAGAGGTAGAGGGACCAAATATGGGTATAAGCAGATACATAATAATATTGCTGTTACTTTACCATGTTACTGTCCCTCCCACTTACACCTGTTTTCATTAAGGGCTCGTGTACCTGTCTCCCACCTTCCCTCCCACCTTCCCTTCCATCTTCCCTCCCACCCTCCCTCCCACCCACAGAGTTAGTATACTTCATATTCTATCATTCTTCACTACGAAAATTCCATGTTCCTATCTGGTTAGGGACATGGTATCTTTTTCCAACTGTTCCTCTTACATGTAGTTGATAGTTAGCAGTATGTAGTTCAGCAATACCCTAGTTATGGACCAATAGGTTTCCTGGTGTCTGTTATTCCTATGTATTCCCTTCCACCTACCTTGCCTCTCCCTTCCACCTACTCCCTCCCACCTTCCCTCTTACCTACCTTCCCTTCTACCTTCCCTCCTTCCACCTTCCTCCCACCTACTCCATCCCTCCACTTCCTTCCCACCACCTTCCCTCCACCTTCCCTCACCACCTTCCTCTCCCCTCCCCCTTTCCCTCCACCTTCCCTCCCACCTTTTCTCCCACCTACTCCCACTCCCTCCCACTTTCCCTTCCACCTACTCCCTTCCACCTTCCCTCCCACCTTCCCTCCCTCTCCCACCCACTTACTCCCTCCTACCTTCCCTCCCACCTTCCCTCCCTCTCCCATCCACCTATTCCCACCTATCTCCACGTGTTCTATCTTCCTATCTCCTTTCTCCTATCTCCTCCTATCCCATGTGTGTTATCTCTTATTAGACACACGTATATACATGTTTTGGTTGTGGTGATGGTGAATGGTGATGATGGTGATGGCGGTGTATGTGATGGTGATGATGGTGATGCTTTGTAGAGTGAATGGTGATGGTGGTGATGCTAGTGGTGATGTAAGTGATGATGATGGTGATGCTTTGTAGAGTGAATGGTGATGGTGGTGGTAGTGATCGAAGGAATGAGTGTGGTAACTGACATCTGGTTTTAAAGGAAGTTTTTTTTGTGTGGTAGGAGGATCGTGTGTGTGTGTATGTGTGTGTGTGTGTGTGTGTGTGTGTGTGTGTGTGTGCGTGTGCGTGTGCGTGTGCGTGTGCGTGTGTGTGTGTGTGTGTGTGTGACTCCATGCTTGACTTCACAGTGGCAAGTCGAGTGTAGCTAATGTCCATTCTCTCTCTCTCTCTCTCTCTCTCTCTCTCTCTCTCTCTCTCTCTCTCTCTCTCTCTCTCTCTCTCTCTCTCTCTCTCTCTCTCTCTCTCTCTCTCTCTCTCTCTCTCTCTCCCCCATCCCCTCCCTCCGCCCCCCACACACAGCAAGACAGGAACACAGAAGCAACACAAATCAAAAAAAAACTCAAACAAAATCTAGAAATACACCAAAGGCTTTAAGAGAGCGGCGAAGGGATGCCACCAATCTATACAGGTCCTAAAACTGGCCCTGGAAGTCCCTGTATAACGAACCAGTGTATTTTTGTGATGCTGTGTGTATAGACCATCGTTCTTGCGGGTATAGTAAGTAACATATAGTAAGATATAGTAACATATAGTAAGTAAGTAATTGAATGAGGGTAGAACAAGAAGTAACGGATTCAAACTGGAAAAACGTAAAAGAAATAGGGAGAAACTGGTTCACAATTAGGTAGGTAAATGATTGGAATGGACTCAGCTGTCAGGTAGTTAGTGAGGAGTCAATAGGGAGTTTTAAAAGGATGCTAGACAATTTCATGGATGGGGATGAAAGGTGGATGTAGGTAGTGTTAAGTAGCAGGAACTACCTCGTGTAGGTCTCATGGCCTTTTGTAGCTTCCTTATTTTCTTATGTTCTTATGTTATTATGAATTCCTTAAGGGGAGCCACTGGGACCGAGGAAGTTTGAGAAGTTTGAGAAGACAGAAGTTTGAGCTTGGAAAGTGAAATACAGTGAGTGTTCTTGTATAACTTCTTGTGTGATGGAAGTTTGGTGTCTTGTGGTGCAATGAGAAGTAGTAAGGTTTGCTGTTCACTAGGACTGATAGGACTGATTTGATAGGACTGATAGGACTGATTTGATAGGACTGATAGGACTGATAGGACTGATAGGACTGATTTGATAGGACTGATAGGACTGATTTGATAGGACTGATAGGACTGATAGGACTGATAGGACTGATAGGACTGATTTGATAGGACTGATAGGACTGATAGGACTGATAGGACTGATTTGATAGGACTGATAGGACTGATAGGACTGATAGGACTGATAGGACTGATAGGATTTTGATAGGACTGATAGGACTGATAGGACTGATTTGATGCCAGGAGAAGGGAATACTACGCTTCTTCTAAATTTCAGCTGTATTTTATCATAGTTAACCATATTATCAGGTAAACATAGGCATAATTTAGGGTAATTAATTTATCAGGTAAACATAGGCTTCTTCTAAATTTCAGCTGTATTTTATCATAGTTAACCATATTATCAGGTAAACATAGGCATACTTTAGGGTAATTAATTTATCAGGTAAACATAGGCTTCTTCTAAATTTCAGCTGTATTTTATCATAGTTAACCATATTATCAGGTAAACATAAGCATAATTTTTAGCATGAGACCTTAAGAATAGAATGAAATAAGAATAAGATAGAATGGAATTTATGCCTCGTTAAAAAAAATAGACTATAGGAATGTTTTTGAGTATTTGGGGAATGTGGCGTATGTTGTTTATTTGTGTTCTTTTGTGTGTAAGGTGTAATGTGTTTGTTTGAGAGGAAGGCTGAGTGATTAATTAAGTTGTTTTCTTTAGTTGCTTATCATAATGTGTTTTTTTCTCTCTCTCTGATTATTCCAAAGCTTAGGAATCACACTTATCAGTTATTCAGAATTCCTATACGCCCTTCTAGCTGTACAAAGGAATGTGGAAACTTGTATTATGGAGGAGGAGGAGGAGGAGGAGGAGGAGGAGGAGGAGGAGGAGGAGGAGGAGGAAGAGGAAGAGGAAGAGGAGGAGGAGGAGGAGGAGGATTACAAAGGATTACAAAGGAAACACAAACAGCAACAGACCGATAGGTCCTTACAAGGCTGTTTGCTTTAACTGCACTACACTAACTAGATGATAAGAGAGAAAGGATAGGAAAGTAGAAGGCTCCTCCCCACCCACCCATCCCTCCAGCCGAAGCTGGCCGGAAATGAAGTGATACCATGCAGTATAGAAAAACTGCATGGAATTTGTGAGGAAAGTTGAAAGCTGTAATCTATGGCTAACTACTACTAGTTTGTGGGGGTAGGTTTAGTGCTTGATAGATTGGTCATGTTATGCGTGTTTTGTAATGGTGCGAACACAGTGTGGAGGTTCAAGGGTGGTGCGGCAGCCTTGCCTGGCGCTTTCTTGGGAGGCAGCAGTCAATCAGGCCCCAGCTCCGTTCAATCCACTGCGGATTGTGTACTTTTCATGTAGGACGCCGTACACTTCAATGCCTCCTGCAGCAGTGACCCCTGGTACCTTAAATCCCGATGGTGGTCACTAACTGACAGGGCCCTTACTGGTCCACAACCCGTCACAGGTCGAGAGTAGTAGTGGTAACCGTTAACTCGGGGCTATCTGTGTGTGTTATGAGGTCTAATGTAGTGTTGGTGTAGGCTCAGTGTGGAAGTTCAAGGGTGGTGCGGCAGCCTTGCCTGGCGCTTTCTTGGGAGGCAGCAGTCAATCAGGCCCCAGCTCCGTACAATCCACTGCGGTAGTGCACTTTCCAAGTAGGACGCCGTGCACTTCAATGCCCCCTGCAGCAGTGACCCCTGGTATATAAATCCCGATGGTGGTCACTAACTGACAGGGCCCTTACTGAACCACAGCCCGTCACAGGTCAAAAGTTGTAGTAGTGACCGTTTACTCGGGGCTGTCTGAGACGTGTGGGAGGGGTTGTGTAGACGCGACTCGCAATCATTTTACGCAATGAGAGTAAGTATCAGAGGCCCGCGAGATAAATTTATTATTCCGAGATAAACAGTGACAACCGGGATTGTATGAAATATTTTCGAGGCGATTTTTAAATGATTCTATTGTATTGAGTTTACTAGCTGAGGCAGCCCATTCCCAAAAAGGGTTTTAAAGGGAAGGGGGGCCAAAGGGGACCCACCAACTATACGGGTTTCCTAAAACGGGCCCCTGGAAGTCCCTGTAAAAACGAACCATTTGTATTTTTTTTGATGTGTGTGTATTGGGGGAACCATGTTCTTGGGGGGTTTTAGTAAAGAAAAACATATAGTAAATATATTTAACATTTTTAGTAAGAAAGAAATTTGGAATGGGGTTTTTGGAAAAACAAAAAAGTAACGGATTAAAAAAACTGGAAAAAAAAAACCTTTAAAAAGAAAAATAGGGAA
Source organism: Chionoecetes opilio (assembly GCA_016584305.1). NCBI lineage: Eukaryota > Metazoa > Arthropoda > Malacostraca > Decapoda > Majidae > Chionoecetes > Chionoecetes opilio. The sequence goes on from JACEEZ010000226.1 coordinate 237,660, forward strand.
AAAAACGGGGTTTACAATTGGGTAGGAAAATAAATTGGAAGGCCCTCGGGCCGTCAGGTATTTAGTGGGGAGTAATAGGGAGTTTTAAAAAGGAGGTAGAAAATTTCAGGGTTATGGGGTTTTGAAAGGTGGAAAGGTGGGTTGTTAAGTAGCAGGAACTACCTCGGTGGGTTTCTCATACCCTTTTTGTAGCTTCCTTTTATTTTTTTATGTTTTTTTATTTTTTAGGGAAACCCTTTAAGGGGACCCACTGGGACCGGGGAAAAGGTTTGAAAAGTTTTTGAGAAAGACAAAAAGTTTGACCCTTGGAAAGTAAAAATACAGTGATTTTGTTTTTGTATAATTCTGTGGGGATGGAATTTTGGGTTTTTGTGGTGAAAAATGAAGTATAAAGGTTTGTCTTCACTAGGACTGATAGGACGGATTTGATGGACTGATAGGGGAAGATAGGATGATGGGGGACTGATTGGAAGGAGGGATGGGAAATGATAGGACTAAATAGGACTGTTTAGGACTGATAGGATTTTTTGATGGGGACTAAATAGGCCCTGATGGGAAATGATTTGTTTCCCAAAGGAAAAGGGGAATACTCCCCCTTTTTCTTTTTTTCCCGCTGTATTTTTTTTTGTTTTAAACCCCTATTACGGGTTTTAAACTTTAGGCATAATTAGGGGGAAATTTAAATTTTATCGGGCCCAAACATAGGTTTCTTTCAAAAATTTTAAGCTTTTTTTTCTATTTAAACCCCAATATTACAGGAAAAAACATGGGCAAATTTTTTAGCATAAAGCCCCTTAAGAATAAAATGAAAAAAGGGAATAAGATAGAATGGAATTTACCTCGAAAAAAAAAAAATGGGGACTATGGGGAAGGGGTTTTTGAGTTTGTGGGGGGTTTGTGAAAATTTGTGGCTTTATGTTTTTTATTGTTTTCTTTGTTTTTAAGGGGGGAATGGGGTTTTTTTGAGGGAAGGTGAGTGATTAATTAAGGTTTTTTTGGTTTTTTTTTAGTTGCTTTTTCAAATGTTTTTTTTCCTCCCCTTTTGGATTTTTTCCCAATCTTGGGAATCACACTTTACATTATTCGGGAAATTCCTATACGCCCTTCTGGGTTGTAACAAAGGAATTTTGGAAACTTGTATTAGGGGAGGAGGAGGAGGGGGGAGGAGGGGGAGGAGGGGGAGGAGGGAGGAGGGGGGAGGGGGGAGTGAGGAGGGGGGAAAAAGGGAAGGAAGAGGAAAAAAGGAGGAGGAGGGGGGAGGGGGAGGAGGGAGGGGAGGAGGAGGAGAAGGAGGAGGGGGGAATGGGAAAGAGGAGGAGGGAGGGGGGAGGGGAAAGGAGGAGAAAAAGAGGAGGAGGGAGGGGGGGTTTTTAAATTAAAAGATAGAAAAAGGGAAAGGGGATAAGAAGTTGTTCATACCAAGCCAATCGCTCCTCTTCTTCCTCTTCTAAGTTCTTTCTCTTCCTCCTCTTTTTTTTGGGGGGGGGGGAGGGGAAAAATCCCTTGATTTTTTCATTGTCATGTCAGCGTAAATTTTCAATTTTTTTTCCCCCCCTCCCAATTCCCCTTTTTCCCCAAAACCCTTTTCCCCTCCGGGAAAATTAACCCCTTTTTCCATAACACCCCCCCCCCCCAAAAAAATTCCCCCCCGGGCCACCCAAAAACCCCCCTTTGAACCCCCCAAAAAAACCTTCCCCCTTCCCTCCAAAACCCTTTTTCCATTTCCCCTTTCCACCCCCCCAAAATTCCCCCCAACCCTACCCCGCAAACCACCCCTCCAAACCCAAAAACCTTCCCCCACCCCCTTTCGGCCTTTCCCCCCAAAACCACCCCTTTCCTTCCCCCTTCCCCCTTTCCCCCCTTTCCCTTTAACGTTTTCCCCCCTTCCCCCTTTCCTTTCCCTCCCCCCCCCAAATTTCCCTCTAACTTTCCCCCCATCCTCTCCTTTCCTTCCCCCACCCCCTCCCCACCCTTTCCCTCCTTTCCCCCAAAAACATTTCACCCCTTTCCCCCCAAAACCCCTCCATTCCTTCCCCCACCCCTCTCCATTCCTTCCCTCCTTCCCTCCATCCCTTTTCCTTCCCTTTCCCCTCCATCCCCCCTCCATTCCTTCCCCAAATCCCTCCCCATTTTTTCCTTTTCCCCCCCTCCATTCCCCCAACCCTCCCCTTTCCTTCCCTCCATCCCTCTCCTTTCCCTCCCCTTTCCCTTCCCCTCCATTCCCTCCACCCCGCCTTTCCTTTTCCCTCCTTTCCCTCCACCCCTTTCCCCAAATTCCTTTCCCTTCCATCCCTCCCCATTCCTTCCCCCATTCCCCCCATCCCCTCCTTTCCTTCCCTCCTTTCCCTCCACCCTCTCCTTTCCCTTCCCCCTTTCCCTCCATTCCCTACACCTTCCCTCCCCCCCCCAAAACCAATTCCCTTCCATTCCCCCCACACCTTCCCCCATTCCCCCCCACACCGGCCCTCCTTTCCCCGACACCCCCCCTTTCCCTAAAAACCCTTCCCCCCAATTCCCTCCACAAGTCCCCCATTCCCCCCCCTTCCCCATTCCCTTTTAACCACCTTCCCCATTCCCTCTAACCCCCCATCCCTCAAACCCCTTTCCCTAATTCCCCCACCCTTCCCTCCTTCCCTCCTTTCCTCTACACCTTCCCCCTTTTTTCCCCCACACCTTCCCCCTTCCCCCCCAACCTTCCCCCCTTTCCTTAAACCCTTCCCCCTCCTTTCCCCCCCAACACCTTCCCCCCAAAATTGCCCCCCACCCCTTCCCCCCCCTCCATTCCCTCCACCCCTTTTCCATCCATTCCTCTACCCCTTACCCCCCTTTCCCTTACCCCTTCCCTCCACCCTTTCTACACCGTCCCCCCCAATTCACCCCTTTTCCCTAACCCCTCAAAACCCCAAAAATTCCCTTCACACCTTCCCCCCACCCCCGGACCCCTTTCCCTCCATTCCCTCACCCCCTTTTCCCTCCATTCCCTCCACACCTTCCCCCTTTCCCTCAAAACCTTCCCCTTCCCATCCCCAAAACCCCCTCCATTCCCCCACCCCTTCCCCTCCTTCCCTCCATTCACCCAAATCTCCCTTTTTCCCCTCAAAAACCTTCCCTCCACCCCTTTCCCACCCCTTCCCTCCATTCCCCCCAAAACCCCTTTCCCCCCTTTTCCCTTTCCCACCCCCCTTTCTTTCCCCTCTACACCTTCCCTCCCCCCTCTCCTTTCCCTTCCCCTCCTTCCCCCCTTTCCCCTTTTACACCTTCCCCCCTTTCCCTCCATTCCTTCCCCCCTTTCCCCTCCTTCCCTCCCCTTTCCCTTAAAACCTACCTCTCCATTCCTTCCCCCCCTTTCCCCCCCAAATTCCCCAAACCTCCATCCATCCCTTTTCCCTTTCCCTCCATTCCCTCTACACCTTCCTTCCCCCCCCTTCCAAATTCCCTTTTTCCCCTTTTTTTCCCCACCCTTCCCTTTCCTTCCCTCCCCTTTCCCTTTCCCCTCCTTTCCTTAATTGGATACCTTCTTTTTCTCTCAAAACGGTTTCATTTTTCCCAAATTTTAAAATTTTTCCTTCACTTTCCCTTTTCCCATTTTCTTATTCCTCATTTTATAAATTTTTAATTTATTTAGGAGAAGGAGAAGAAGAAAAAATAAGAATAACACATAAATAACAAGGAGACACTTAGCGGCACCCAATAATAAAACCACCACTAAATTACCATCTATTCTGACTCTTCAAACTCCTAACTTGCCATTCCAGTCACTCCAGATGCCTTCTCGTTTATAGGCATTCATTTTTCTACCTCGAAGAATCCATCCTGGTCTCATTAAGTCATTTCCCCCAGGGGATTTAAAACTCTTATATCACAGTTGGCTCATTACGCATTCCTCCCAATTAATGATCAGCCTGGGAATTAGAAAAAGTAATTTTACAGCATCCCCAAAGGGATTTTCCCCCTTCCCTCCTTTTCCCCCAAAAAAAAAGAGAGAGGGGCCCCAAAAATGGTAAGTCGACTTGGGCCGTAAATATATACCGCCGCATTACTCAATAAATCGTGGGGCAAAGGGGCTACTAAACTTCGACGTAATGGATAGAAAAGTTCTGGGTATGCGTTTTTGAACAAAAATTCACCGTCACCACCCCCACCATCCCCACCAATTTTCACCACTATAATACTAAATACTACTACTACTATCCCACTACTACTACGGGTACTACTACTACACACTACTTTCTACAAATACACTACTAATTTCTAAATACTACTTTTAGATCCTTCCCCCACTTCTTCTAAAATAAAGAAATTCTCAAGAATCCACTTTTATCACACCCACCTCCACTACCATTGTCACCACCACCACCATCACTACTACTACTACTACTACTACTACTACTACTACTACTACTACTACTACTACTATTATTCTCCTCCACTTTTCTCTCCAACTACTGAAACTTCCTCAAGAATCCACTTTCATCACACCCACCTCCACTACCACAATCACACTTCCACCTCTCTATCTAATAATGATGCTTGCGATTCGCACTCTTCCAGCCTTTCTCTCATTTCCTAGACACGCTTCGTCCACATCTTACCACCTCTTCCTCCTCCTTCCTCTTTTCCTTCCTACTCTTTCTTCTTCTTCTTCATACCTCTTCTTCTTCTTCTTCCCCTGCTTCCTCCTCTTCCTCTCCTTCCTCTTCCTTTCCTTCTTCTTTCTACCTCTACCTCTTCTTCTTCCCCTCCTTCCTCCTCCTCCTCTCCTTCCTCTTCCTACCTCTTCTTCTTCTTCCCCTCCTTCCTCTTCCTCCTCTTCTTCTTCTTCCTACCTCTTCTTCTTCTTCTTCTTCTTCTTCCCCTCCTACCTCTTCTTCTTCTTCCCCTCCTTCCTCTTCTTCCCCATCTTCCTCTTCCTACTTCTTCTTCTTCTTCTTCTTCCCCTCCTTCCTCCTCTTCCTCTTCTTCCTCTTCCTACCTCTTCTTCTTCTTCTTCACCTCCTTCCTCCTCCTCCTCTTCTTCCTCTTCCTACCGCTTCTTCTTCCTCCCCTCCTTCCTCATCTTCCTCTCCTTCCTCTTCCTACTTCTTCTTCTTCTTCCCCTCCTACCCTCATCTTCCCCTTCTTCCCACCTCCATATCTTTGCTACACCTCCGTCACGCCTCATTTAAGCAACAGAAGGCTTTGCCATGTCTTGAAATGCGACACTACGGTACACTTACCGCACACTATACACAGATCAGATCAGATGATGTGTTGGGATAAGCCTTTTCTACGGCTCCCATTTATTTTCCTCAATACTTGCTATTAATCTTGTGTTTGCGGTCGTGTCTTCATAGCTTGTCTTGCATTCCAAATAATTTTCAAATATATTTTCTTTTCTTCTATTTGCTCACTGTTGTCTTTTTTCAGTAATAAGATTTCTGCCATGTATTCATCTGTGTTTTCTCTGCTAGGCTGAAATTTCTGCCTTATGTGTATAGAAAATGTACCTATATATCTTCCCATGTTAAGTCATACCACGTTAAGGCAACACATTATACTCTAGGACTCTTATACCATCCTTTCTGAGCTTTCCACATGTTTTAGGTACACTATATACCCTATACCACACACAGAAATGAACCTATACCTTCCCATGTTTCCCATACGCAAACCTTTTTTTCTCTTTCCAACTTTTCATTCCTTTAATTTTCAAAATTTTTTTTCCCCTATCCCCCCTTGTCTTTTTCTAATATTTCCCATGTTTAATTTTTCCTTTTAAGGCAAATTTTTCTTTTTTTACGAATTTACCCTTTATTTTCCCTGTTTATACCACAAAAAACCACATCAAAAAACCCTAGGACTTAATTTCCTTTTAAGTTCCCATTTTTATCCTAACCCTATACCCCCCCAAAAATCCATTTCCCATGTTTTTACCACTTAGCCCACTATTTATATCATTTTTCTTGGCCACGTTATATTTTTGGTTTCCCAATGTTTTTAGTCCCTAAAAACAAAGGAAAAGGTAAAAAAGAAGGGAATAAAAAAATAAAGGGGGAAGACAGAAAAACGGGGATAAAAGGGAAAGGAAATAAAAAAAGGAAGCAGGCCAGGAAAGAAAAAGAAAACGAGAAAAGAGAGAGGAGAGAGGAGAGAGAGAGAGAGACGAGAGAGAGGAGAGAGAGAGAGAGAGAGAGAGAGGAGAGAGAGAGAGAGAGAGAGAGAGAGGAGAGAGGAGATAAAGGTTTTGGAGAGAAAGAAAGGCGGAGAGAGAGAGAGAGAGAGAGAGAGTTGCACAAAACGACATATACAGGCATAATATAAGCAAGTAAAACGGTGCATTGATAACAAATAATGCCTATGGGTGTGTTGTGTATAATATTGTTCAGATTATAAACTAACACAGATTGTTCATTTATTCACAATCTAGAACAATAATTATTACCAGCACTGATCGAGAGGTTGCAGATGACTTCCCTTCTTTCCCTTTCCCTTTTTCCCCCTTCTCCTTCCCCTCCTTTCCCCACTCCTTCCTCCCTTTCTCTTCCTCTCCCTTCCTCTTCCCTTCTTCCCTTCCCTTCCCCTCCCTTCCTCTTCCCTTCTTCCCTTCCCTTCCCCTCCCTTCTCCTTCTCCTCCTTTCCCCTCTCCCTTCCTCTCTTCTTCCTCCCTTCCCTTCCCCTCCCTTCCCCTCTCCCTTCCTCTCTCCTTCCTCCCTTCCCCTCCCTTGTTTTTCCCCTCTCTTTCCTTCCTTCCCTTCCTCTCTCCTCTCTCCATTCTTCCTAAAGGCTCGTGGAGGAGAAATTACCATATAAATGACGAAATTACTCTTTATTAATGTATTTTGTTTATGCATTTTTCTCATTTAAAAAGAGAGAGAGAGAGAGAGAGAGAGAGAGAGAGAGAGAGAGAGGAGAGAGAAGAGAAGAGAAGAGAGGGGAGAGAGGAGGAGAGAGAGGAGAGAGAGAGAGTGAGAGAGAAGAGAAGAGAGAGAGAGAGGAGAAGAGAAGAGAGAGAAAAGGAGAAGAGAGAGAGAGAAGATGAAGAGAGAGAGAGAGAGGTAGTGAAGAGAGAGAGGAGAGAGAGAGAGAGAGAGAGAGAAGAGAGAGAGAGAGAGAGAGAGAGAGAGAGAGAGAGAGAGAGA
>JACEEZ010000226.1:249777-253571 GCA_016584305.1 Chionoecetes opilio
GTTAGCCCACGCATTTATTGATATCTCTCGCCAATTTAGCGTGACATAAAGTTAGCCCACGCATTTATTGATATCTCTTGCCAATTTAGCGTGACGTAAATTTAACCCACGCATTTATTTATTATTATTATTATGTTTACATCACAAAGGTCTATAATGTATTGTATATGTATCTCTTGTCAATTAAGCGTGATCTAATTTTAGCCCACACCTCTAGCTTGCCAATTTATGGTGACGTAGACTTAACGCACACACACATCACCGCCTAACATCGGTCGCTTATCAGAGTGAGAGACAGCGAACGTTGCACCAAGATCCCTTACGGCTCTGTATTTCTAGATCAATTGACTTTTAATTGGTGAGGTCAGTTAATTTTGCAGTGTTTAGTGAGGACGGGTTTAGAGTCTTGGCTGGTGACGGTGTGATGGTGATGAACTGGATCGTGTGTCTTGTCCCTAATCATGCCCGTACCCTGTGTGTGTGTGTGTGTGTGTGTGTGTGTGTGTGTGTGTGTGTGTGTGTGTGTGTGTGTGTGTGTGTGTGTGTGTGTGCGTGTGTGTGTGTGTGTGTGTGTGTGTGTGTGTGTGTGTGTATTCATCTATATAGTTGTATTCACCTAGTTGTATTTTACAGGGCCTGAGCTACACTCGTATGGCCCCGTCTCCATAGCTACATCTTATCATTCATCCTTAGTGCTTAGTGTTGGCCGAAACCATCACCCCGGAAGGTGGGTCACAAACACCCGGCTAACACCCGGTAGGGCCGGTACCCATTCACTGCTGGGTGGACAGGGCGTTGGGTTTTAAGAAGACCGCCCGTCTGTCTTCGCTCAGCCCGGGGATTGAACCCGGGACTTATCGGTTGTGAACCGAGCGTGCTAACCACATACACTACGAAGTACATACGCTCTCTCCGTACAGAATACGGAGTGTGTGTGTGGTGTGTGTGTGTGTGTGTGTGTGTGTGTGTGTGTGTGTGTGTGTGTGTGTGTGTGTGTGTGTGTGTCTGTGTCTGTGTCTGTGTGTATGTGTGAGTGTGTGTGTGTGTGTGGCCATTCCTTCCATTATGTCTTGGCGTTCAACCCACATCTATCCACACACACACGCGCAAGACCCTAATTTATGCTGGATGTTCAGTCATGTGAATCGTGACTCAGTTTTTGATTACCATGACAACACCATGAGTTGGCCTCTCCCTCCTTCCCTCCAGCCTTCCCTCCAGCCCTCCCATTCCATCCTTTTACTTCAATTTCCCTCATATTTTTTTCTCTCTCTCTGTTCAAATGAAATAAACCGACACATAGAATTCGTGTTATGTGGCGTATTTTTTTTTTTCTCTCTCTCTCTCTCTCTCTCTCCTCTCTCTCTCTCTCTCTCTCTCTCTCTCTCTCTCTCTCTGTGGTTGGTTACTGTTAAAAAATGGTGCTTTTACTCTCTCTCCTCTCTCTCTCTCTCTCTCTCTCTCTCTCTCTCTCTCTCTCTCTCTCTCTCTCTCTCTCCTCTCCTCTCTCTCTCTCTCTCTCTCTCTCTCTCTCTCTCCTCTCTCTCTCTCTCTCTCTCTCTCTCTCCTTCTCTCTCTCTTCTCCTCTCTCTCTCTCTCTCCCTCTCCTCTCTCTCTCTCTCTCTCTCTCTCTCTCTCTCATCTCTCTCTCTCCTACCTCTCTAGCGTCTCTCTCATCTCTCACTCCTCTCTCTCTCTCTCTCACTTCTACCTCTCCTCTACTCTCATGACTCCTACTCTACTACTCTACTTACTCTACTACTTCTACTTCTTCTCTCTACTCTCTACTCTCTCTCTCTCCTCTACTCTACTCTACTCTGACTTATCTTACTACTACCTTAGACAAATACTACACATTCCACTTACATACTTTTACTCACCTAACCATTACCTATGACCTTACTTAACTACTTACTTACTTAACTACTTACTTACTTACCTACTTACTTACTTACTTACTTTCTTACTTACCTACTTACTTACTTACTTACTTACTTACTTACTTACTTACTTACTTACTTACTTACTTACTTACTTACTTACTTACTTACTTACTTACTTACTTACTTACTTACTTACTTATTTACTTACTTACTTACTTACTTACTTACTTACTTACTTACTTATTACTACTTACTTACTTACTTACTTACTTACTTACTACTACTTACTTACTTACTTGCTACTTACTTACTACTACTTACTTACTTACTTACTACTACTTACTTACTTACTTACTTACTTATACTTACTTACTATTTACTTACTTGCGTACTTACTTACTTACTTACTGCTACTTACTTAACTACGATAACTTTTTAACAACACTAACATACCTTCCCAGGCCACATGTCAGCCGTACCGCTACAGAAATTACACCAAGGGGACTTTCCACATACCCGCACCTCCTACTACTACTTACTTACTTACTTACTACTACTTACTTACTTAATTACTACTACTACTTACTTAACTACGAAAGCTTTTTAACAACACTAACATACCTTCCCAGGCCATGTGTCAGTCGTACCGCTACAGAAATTACACCAAGGGGACTTCCCACATACCCGCACCTGTAGGCCATCGCCGCGTACACAAATAAACAACACTACAAAAAATCTAACGGGCCTTAAACACAGACGCATTCTCGCCGCTGCCGCTAGTGCGCTACCCTTTCATCCTGCTGTGTCCCCCTTGCCAGAATCGTAAATGGAATCGTAAATTGATCGTAAATGGAAGCGTGTTTGAAGGCTGTTTGCACTGTTACATCAGGACGGTATTCACAAAAGAGTTTCCCACTAGGTTTTACGTGCGTGTATGTATGATTGATTTACCTTTGTTTATGTTTTGTTACTCTACTGGTTTATTTATTTACATTTTATTTACTCAGCTTAACCCTTTCACGCCCAGATCTTTCCTTTGCTATAAGAAATCGTCTGTTGTTAGCCATGAAATTACGAAACTAGCTTAATATATCAAATAAGATACTCGACAAGGATACTAAACAGGTCATATCTATAAAATATTGTTTATATTTATTAAAAAATCGTCTAATGGTTCCCAAATTACAATGGAAATTACGTTCTGGGCCTCAAGGGGTTAAAGGCGGAAGTGCGTGTCTAATGATAAGTGTCTTGTATAATGTATGATTAATTTACTTTTGTTTATGTATTATTACTTATCTGTTTGTTTACTTATATATACTTTTACACTTTATGACCTTGGCTTAAGTGAGTGAGGAAAACAGTGACCTATTTTGTGCTCAAGTCACTAGTTTGAGGTCTAGTTTTTGGTTCGTTTAAAATATCAGTATGTTTGTGTGTGTGTGTGTGTGTGTGTGTGTGTGTGTGTGTGTGTGTGTGTGTGTGTGTGTGTGTGTGTGTGTGTGTGTGTGTGTGTGTGTGTGTGTGTGTGTGTGTGTGTGTGTGTGTGTGTTGTGTTGTGTGGTGTGTGTTTTGCGTGTGTGTGTGTGTGTGGTGTGTTTTGTTTATGTGTGTGTGTGTGTGTGTGTGTTGTGTGTGTGTGTGTGTGTGTGTGTTGTGTGTGTGTTTGATGCTGTGTGGTTGTGTGTGTGGTGTGTGTGTGTGTGTGTGTGTGTGTGTGTGTGTGTGTGCGCGCGCGTGTGTGTGCGTGTTTATCCCTGAAGATCAAAAGAGCAACTTCTGATATCCTGTCCCCATCTTAACTACCTTCTTCGTAAATTCAAAGTCATCTTGAAACGACTCCAGATTTTTAAGATACCTATTACAGAACCCTTTTTTTCCTTTGCCTTGGCTTATTTCTGTTTTTCGTAA
>JACEEZ010000228.1:0-67146 GCA_016584305.1 Chionoecetes opilio
TTCCCCCAAAATTACAGATTACAGTACTACAATCTTTAACAAATTATCGCTCATCTAGCGTTACGAAAGAGTGCTACCTCCCTCACCCGGCAGCATATTCCCAGCTCGATGCAAGTATGTGGTTTCCGAGTGAAGACGCTTGGCTGTAACTCCGAAACTAACCATAGGATTTTCTCGAAAATACGCCCATTGTGATACCCACACGAAGTTACTGATAATGTTTATAACTGAACTGTTACTAATTTTAATCAACCTTAACCGTAACCTAACGTAACCTAACCTGACGTGTTCAAGAGTAAACGCGACATACTGTTCCAGAAAACGAGAAATGCCACCCGGCATCTGCCAGTGCCGAAAGGGAAATCTGTACCCACGGAAGTGTTAGGCCAGGGGCCAAGTAGGGACCACCTGCACCCCCCCCCCCCCCACAACCCTCCGACCTGGGGTTTTTTTTTGGACCATTGGGATCCCCTGAAGTGGAAATCAACTGGTAAAGGGGCGGTCACACTAGCCTTTTTTTACCCGGTGGACGGGGGCGGTTTGGGGTGGGCTGGGCGTCCAATGGCCGTCCAGTGGCTGAAAAACTGCCCAGCATCGACGCCCAGGGGTTTGGACGGAGCGAATCGTTTATCCGTGGGCGACCCACCCTCACTAGGGTCTGGGCAGCAAGAGGATTAAGGTCTATAGTATTGACAGCAAGCTAATTTAAGAAAATTATGTATCTTTTTTCCCAAGAATAAGGATAATACATCGTAGTAATCCTAGATAATTACATTTTTCTGAGATGATCGACGATGAGGGACTATACAATGATCACAAAATCAAGTTTACACACTCGCTTGACCTTGGAGCTTCAAGTATAAACAAAGCCGAAATTCCCGTATGAAAAAAACCCGTTCTTTGTGTTATTAGGATTGCGATGATTCCCTGAGGAACTCTATGACCCCTGTGATGTCCTATGATGCTATCACAGGCGTGGCACCAGCAGTAGTGGGGGGCGGGGGACAGACGTAGGCGGTGCGGTTTTATGAAACTCATCGATGGGATTTTTTGCCAAAAAAACCAACCGAGAATTCTCGCCGACGTGGAAATTTTAACCAAACCAGGACATTGGCATCTTACTTAACCTAAATGAGCAAGCTTTTGCTGGCATTTCATCCCTGAATGCAGAAATACAGGTAAAACCTAGGTAATAATGGACGGGGAAACTGCGCGGTCATTTTCAGTAAACCGACAAATTTTTCCTGCCCAAAAATAGGTGCTTTTTCGAATGGAGATAGTTTTTTTTTTCCCGGGAAACCAATAGTTTTCATACAAAAAAAAAAATAAGCACCGAATTTTAATGGTCGCCGTTTCCATTAATAACACTGAATCTCCATCAGAAAAAGCACTAAAACTTGACCGGGAAAAATGTGTCAGGGTTTCAGATAACAGGGAAGCGATTGAATAGAACATACCAAACCTAACCTTAACCTAACCTTATAGGTTTTAATGAAACCTAACCTAACCTTAATCACAAAGTATACCTAACCTAACCTTAACCACAAAGTATACCTAACCTAACCCTTTAACCACAAAGTATACCTAACCTAACCTTAACCACAAAGTATACCTAACCTAACCCTTATGGGTTTTTAAAATAAAACCTAATCTAACCTTAACCTAAGGTTAGGTTAGGTATCTTAGTGGTTAAGGTTAGGCTAATTTTCATTAAAACCTATAAGGTTAGGCTAAGGTTAGGTTTGGTATGTTCTATTCAATCACTTCCCAGTTATCTGAACCCTGACAAAATTTTTCTTGGTAAAGTTTTTTTTTTTTTTATAGAAATTCAGTGTTTTTAATGGAAACGGCGACCATAAAATTCGGTGAAAAATTTTTTTTTATTGTATGAAAACTATTGCTTTCCGGAAAATAAAATTATCTCCATTAGAAAAAGCACTATTTTGGGGCAGGAAAATTTGTCAGTGTCTCTAAAAATGACCGCGAAGTCCTCGTCCCATTTTACCAAAGCCTGATTAAATGTGTAAATTGGGTCCTGTAATATCAAGAATTGGAAGACTCCCCCGCTGGCGGCGAGTTCCGATCGGGGGACCAGTTCCAGGTACCCACCGCCGATGGGAAAATTCTCGCCGCCGTCGTCAAGTGTTCCAATTCTTGATATTTTCAGGACCCAATATCATTTAATCAAGTTTTACCCGTGTTTCTGGGATTCAGGATGAAATACATCGTTAGCTTGATCAGTTAGGTTAAGTTAGGTGGGCCCAAAGCCCAGGTCAGGTTAACATTTCCACGTCGGCGAGAGTTCTAGATTGGTGTTTTCGGCGATAATTCCCATCGGCGACAGTTCCATAAACCCGGCGGGCTTACTCACGGCACCCTCAGGTGTGCCGTGAGTTGTCGCGTGGATATCTCTTAATACCCAATATACCGAAATACACCCTAAAACACTTTTTAAAAATGTATGTATTATGTCTCTTGATACTTATTTTAGTATATTGTCATGTATTTCGGTGTATTACGGTATATTTTGGTAAATTTAAAAGCGCCCGTTGTCGCGTTGTTTTGATTTGAGATCTGCCTAGCACTGGGCTGGGGGGGCGGAGCGGCCAGACAGTAGTGTGACCACTTGCTCTGGGCGCCCAGAAGTAGCTCTGCTCCCAGCCCACGCAAAACCGCCCAGTCCATGGGTAAAAATGGGAAAATGTGACCGTAGCTTTAACAGTGAATAAACTTGAATGCACTGTCCTTTGGGGACCCATATTTTGATGGTACCCCCAAAAAAATCAATTTTTTCATCGACGCCGCGCCATTTCATACTTTTGTTCTGTTCGGCGTCTATGATGGTTAAAATTACTCCATAATAAAAGTGTACCTATCAGAAAAAGCTGTGCACCTACTGATCAATATTGTGCAGCGTCCCTGTGCATTCGGTCAGCGGTTCGAGTCTGCCTAGTTTTGTGCTGACGTGGCGGTGCTTTGTATAGTCAATAACCTTGTAGTTGGTACTTGCAAAGTGTCTAGATAGGATGAAAATCTTATCTTATCTTAAATGATCAATATAAAATAAACATATCACAAATTTAAAGGTGTCTTGTTTTTCATTACTGGAGATGAATATGAGTACCTCACGTGTTCTTATCGCAATGCGGAACCTACTGAAATATTTAAGATTATATAAAAAAATGGAATTTGGAACAAATGATAGATACTATAGGTGTTTTTTCTACATTCTACATTGGTTTAGCTTTCTTTGGTAACAAAAACCTTCCCATACCTTCAAAACCTTTTTTTACAGCCCGTCAAACTTACGATCAGACCGTAGAATCATCAAACCCTTAATGCTGACGAAGAAGTTTTTCTTACAGTAAATTCTTCGCATTAAGGAAAGAAGAAATTGATGTTGCTAAATAATAACAAAGGCTTTATTTTCAGCTGCTATTTTTATACGTTATGTAATCTCATCGAAGCACCACTGAACTCATTTACTTAACTTTCAATTTTTCACTTATACATAATACGTACATCAAAGTTTTATCCAACATTACTCATATTATCTATGTGAATCTTTTTTTTTCCTCTCCCCTAGTCACACCCAACCCCTGAACTCATACTCAACCTAAAAATTTCCCTTTACAATAATACATGTTCATAAAAGTTTATACCCAAACATTATTGAATTATCAAAACCGGGTTTGAAAACGAAAAAATTTTCAACGGTTTTTTTCCGATCAAAAAAACAGTTTTTATTAACGTTTCTTTTTTGTTCCCCCTCCAAACATAACGTTCCTAAACCGGTTAAACGAATAAAACCGGTTAGAACGTTTTTCCCAAACCATGTAATGAAATGCTATTAGCCCTAAAAAATAATAATGTCTATCATGACTATTTTTTTTAATATGGTAAAAAAGCCATACATTTCAGGGCATAGTATCCAACAAAATCAAACCGCTTAGATGTCGTAAAGAACTATATTTTTTATATGATTTAAAAAAGGCAACCATTTACTATAAAATACAAACGTGGTGTAGGAGTATCAATCTCAGTCGTCGTAAAACATGAATCACTAATTATTTATTAAATATTATTAGGGTAAAAACTATATTAATTCAAATATCACCAGCCCACTAATAAAATAAAAAATAAATGAAGTCAATGTTTAAATTTTGGGTCCCTCCAAGGACTCAACTTAGGACACTCACACAAAAATTGGGCGCACCAAGCTTAGGCTATGAACACATTAAAAAAGTTTAAGCTTACTCACGATATAAATCTCTTTTTAATAGGATATTAATCTAAGCAATTCTTAATTAAACCAAACTCAGTATAAAAGTTTAACGATTTTCACGATTGGAAGGTGTAAGAAAAAAGGGAACGATGATTTTTTAAGATAAGGAACGTATTTAAAAAGATTTTCCACTTGCCCAATTAAAATCGTTATGCATATTATTTAAAAGATTTTCCTGCTTGCCACTTTAAAACCATTCGATTTGATGTTTTTTCCCCGCATTTCCAATAATATGTTTTAAAATATTTTTTAAGAATTTTTTTCCCATTTCCCCAAATTTATGTGTTATACGATTTAAAAAATTTTCCCATTGCCACTTGAAACTTTTTCCTGTAATGCCCCAAAGGGGACCTGTTACCAATGGTTACCTGTAGACGTAAAAAAACAGAAAAAAAACAAGCAATCGAGCCAAAGAAAATATAATTCGCTGATTTGTATTATGATCATGCAATTCTTTCACAAAATTTCTATACTATAGATAGGATAACGAAGTATTGCAGTGTACACTTGTCACAAGACAAAAATTTTAAATTATAAAGGTAAAATAGTTTTTTCTTAAAATTAAATGAAAAGTGGTGCATATATATATTTGAAACAAAAACCCCATCGTCAAATTTCCAAGTGAACAAATACAGTAGACTTACTTTAAAGTATGTATGTAATACAGATGCATTTACTTAAATCATTTGGCTACTGGAAGTGAAAATGGTATGAGTGACCAAATATGGCATGGAACGAAAAAATAGCGTTATTAACCGGTTACAGGGATTTCAAAATAGCGTATTTGCTCCGAAACAGTAAATATGATAACGTTTTCGTTTTCCGTTTTTGTTCCGAGCATATTTCGTTCGTTTCGGTTTTCGTTTTTCGTTCCCTTAAACCGTTTCCAAGCCCTGATCATAACACAAAACAAAGAAATAATCACATTTGGTTTTTTTCCATCATCACCTTGTCATCATTCAAGCACATATGAACTCAACTTTTAAAATTCACTTATACGATAATACATACAAGTTTGTATCCAACATTATTTGCTATTATCATAACACAAAACTAACAAAAACCAATAACAATGTTTTTTCCTAATCACCTAATCACTTGAAAACTGGACATGTAATTGAAAAGATTAAATTTAACACATCATGTGAATTTCATGTCAAATATATCAAGTCCGGTATGGCCTTGTTACATGAATGTCTCAACATACTCATTTGAAGAGACATTACTCATCATCGTCACTGTCATCACCATCACTCTCCCATGCTGGCTCCATTTCATCACACGTACTGTCAGACGAATCGTCACCACTGTCAGCATCGTCAGGTGCCACCTGAGCTATGTCAGCCAGCTGTCGTGGGAGTAATCTCCTTCCTTCGTACCACACAGGATCCATATGGCCATTCTCCTCCTCCCAACCATGACCTTGGCTTGCCTTGGTATCCTTGGTCGAGGAACATGTGCTCTCTTCCAAATTCCGACTTGGTGGTTGACCCTCCGGATGTGCTGTGTAAGGCTCCTCTTACATGGTGGAAGACTGGCCATGTCGACGTTGCCTGAGGGAAGCAGGCGATTCTCCTTGGCACATAACTCATTTATGCGCAGGTGTCTCATGTCGTCAACGTTTGTCACCTTTGATGCTCTACCATACATGTCACATGTGAAGCTGTCCAGTTCATCGTTCAACTCTTCTGGCACATCCCACGTATCTCCAAGTTTCTCGAGCACAGGGATGTATTTCGGGGAGACGCATCATAGTTTTCACAGGCTTGATTTTGCCAATCCTCGGAAAGCGCTAGTGCTGTCGCAGCAGTGATGCAGGAAGCCATTGGAATGCATTTCTCTTGGCCGAAGACTGCAGCAATCTTGCTAAAGTTGATTAGGTTTCTTTTTTTCCTGGCCCTTTTTTTTCCAAAAANCTAAAAAAACCCCAAGAAAACCGGTTCCCAAAAAATTTTAGGGTTTCCCCCCCATGGAAAACCCTGCTCGAAAACCCTAAAAAAAGGGCAAAAGGTTCCCCTGTTATTTAATTTTGCCAAAATTTTTCCCCCTTTCCCAACACCTAAATTTTAAAAACCTAAAAATTACCCTCTATGATCCTTACTTAAAAATAACACTTATTGACATCAATCTTTAATTGAACCATTATGAAATGATCCATCCAAATTTATATTATAGATATTAACCTTTATTATACCTTTTAAATTGTTTCCAAAGTTGATTTAGAATAAAAATATTTAATTTGTTATGTCATGTGGGTGGAAGGAAAGATGTAGGTGGAACGGGGTTTTGGTTTAGAAAGTGTTTGAGAAAGGTTGATAAGCCCTTTACAAAAGAACCTATTAATTTTAAATATATCAATGAATTTTTGGGTAGTTTAGCCAAAAACGAACTCAACCATACGACTTCTCATTGGACCAAAACCATAAATTACCTTAATTCCTCACATATAATTTTAAAAATCAAAAATTTAAAAAAAATTTGGAACTCAACAATTTTAAATATGCTAAAAAAAGGGCATAAAGACCCTTTCTATTGTTTATCCATTTCACTCTTTACCTTCCAAAATTTGAGATAATACTTTTCCAAGGAAATTTAAAAAAAATAACTTTTTAATCCCATATTGAAAAAAGTGAATAGGAAAATTTTAAATTTAAATATAATAAGAGTAAATTTAAATTTATGTAATGTATTTAAATGTTAAATACCTTTAAATGGGTATTAAAATTTAAAAATGATAAAATAATATATCATAATAAAATATTTTTGGGATTATTAAAGGAATTTAATAAATTACACGGTAACATGCGACTGGTATGATATTGGAGGAATGAACACGTAATAAGGTGGAGGCTTTTTTTGGGGGGTTTGAAAAGGGGTTTGGGGGGACTTAATTTCTTTCTTTGTAATGGCAATTCTTAAAAAATTTAATTTGTTGGTTAATTTTATCAATCCCTTAGGGTTATGCAATTTAGCCCCGGGGACTGCGTTTACCTAATGATTTCTTTTCTTTTTTTTCCTTACAAAACATTTTTAATTTTTTCCAGAAATGTTTTACGGGTTTTTTTCTTTTAAATTTCACTTCCTGTTTTCTTTTTTTTAATTTAACAAAAAATGTTTCCACTCGGCTAATTGAGGCAAAGGACACTTTTTTATGATTATTTCCCGACTTAATATATTTAGTTTTTAAAACAATAGTTGTTAAGCGTTTAAAGTGCGTTTTTTCTAACTTTTTGCAATGAAATTAAGTTATAAGAAAGAGACTGCAATTGCAATTGAAGGTTATTTGATTTCCCCCAAATCTAAAAGGTCTTCCAAGCGTATAATGCCTTTTAACAAATCTTTTCCAACCGAAAATGTTGGGAAACCCAAAAAAAAAAAAATTTTGGGCAAGGTTAAAATTTTTTCCCCCCAAAAGAGGGGCCCCTGGTTTTGGGGGTTTTTTTGGGCTGGGGTGGGGTGGGGGTTTTTGGTTTTTTTGGTTTTTTTGGGGGGGTTTTTTTGGGGGTTTTTGGGGGGGGGGGGGTTTTAAGGGCAAAAGGCATCCCCGGGCCTTTTTTTTTTCCCCCGGGTTTTTTCCCCTTTTTCCTTTTCCCCCTTTTTTTCCCTTTTTTCCCTTACTTTTTTTCTTTTAAAACCCTTTTCCCTTTTCTGCTCCTTTCCCCCTTTTAAATTTTCCCCAAATTTTGTGAGTCATTTTTACTATTTTTTAATTTTTAATTGTAACTTCTTTTATACAAGACAAATATATGTAAAGTTTCTTAAAATGACGCTGTCTATGAATACTTAAGGTGTGATTAAGGTAAAGATTAAGTTATATGACCATTTTTTTTTTTTTTTTTTTTTTTTTTTTTTTTTTTTTTTTTTTTTTTTTTTTTTTTTTTTTTTTTTTTTTTTTTTTTTTTTTTTTTTTTTTTTTTTTTTTTAAAACAAAAGTTTTCTCACGGATTGCTTTGTTTTTTAATTTTTATGATTGATTTTTTAAGTTTTGTGTTTTTGGGAAAATGAAGAAAAAAACTTTATAGGTGTCTTTTACTAAGCGGTAAGGAAGTGCCGAACATTATGTTAAAAGAAAAAAAACCCCTTCCGGTAAAGCTCGTCCAACCGGTTGCCGGCCTTTGCACCACTAGGGGCCCTTTTGACCCAAAGATCAAAACCGTTGCAGTAAATTACTGCTTTTTTTGGGGTCGCTTTCCCCCAATTGAGAAATAACGAAACTTGCGAAACTTTGAAGGGGCGACTTGGGTCTCCCCCAGCCGCAGTCAATGGAAAAGGGTCCTTGTATGACAACGTTGGCCACCTTAAACCAAAACTTTCCCCTTTTAACCTTATCCCTTTACCACTTCCCTTCTCTCCTTCTAATTAAGCTCATCCTTCTCGCTTTCGCACCCTTAATTTTTGGTCTCTTCTCTTTAACAAGCTTCCCCCCGGGCCCCCTTTGGCCCCCTCTTTTAGCCTGAACCCTAACTTTAACTTCCTCTTTCTTTTTAACTCGGAAAAACCACCCTTTGCCCTTCTAAAATTTTTTCCCCTTTCGGGCCCCTTCCCCCCCCCCCTTTTCCCCACTTTCAGTCTTCGTATTGTTATATTCGGTGTTTTTTCCAATAATCAATTTTAACTTATCTAAATTTTAAATTACACCCTGCCTTGGGAATCCCCACTCTTTAAGTTTATCTAAGTCCCCCTGCAAATTTTTTACCCCCAGACTGTGATCCATAACCTACCAAACCCTATATCATCAGAAAGAAAACTTGCTGAATCACGCTAATCTCCCAAATCCAAGTCGTTGATGTAAATCAAAAAAATTTAAGGGGCCCCAAAAAACAGCCCCTTTTGTGGGGGTTCCACTTGCACCTGCCCCCATTCAATTAAAAACCCATTAATTGTAACCCTTTTTGCCGATCACTTAGCCAAGTTTTGTTCAACGAAAAAATTTCCCCTCTTTTTCTTGGGCCTTAACCTTTTTTAAACCCCTTCACTCCCCGCTGGGGAGTCCCCTGCCCGTGGTGGCGGGTTTGGGAACCGTGGTCGAGGGGCGCCCCTACTCTGGCGGCCTGCCTCCCTTTTGGGGGGTTTCCGCTGGCCGTGGGCCTGGGTGGCCCAAAGCGCCCCCCCCTTTTTCACTGGTAGGGGGACCCCTTTCCCGGGTGATGTCGCCTTTAGTTCCCCCCCCCTTTTCTCCCTTTCTTAGGGGATTCTGGGCCCCGGGTGGGGGGGGAACCCTTTTTTTTCTTTCCGTCTCCCCGGCTTTTTCCCAATTTTACTTCAGGCTCCGCCCCCCACGTTTTTTTGCCGAGCGTGGCACCCTTAATTTTCCCCCGGGCACGCCCTCTACCCGGGAATTTAAACCCCAAAACCGGGGGGCGGGTTGTGGGTTCCCTTCGGTGGGCAACACGCTTTTTTTTGGTGGGGGGTTTGGGGTATGACGGGGGGTCCAGTGGGGCCCCCGTGGATAAATCGGTGGCTTTGCGTTGGCTAGGGCCAAGCGGGGGTTGCCTGGTGGGCACCGCTCCGTCCCCCGGCTGCCCCCACACACTAGGCAACCGAAGCGTAAAATTTCCCCCCTACCCCTGGGGGCTGTTGGGTGAGGTCCTTCCCCCCAAAAGACACTTCCCCTTTTTGGGGTCCGTGGGGGGGTGGGGGGTGGGGAAAATGAAGTTTAAATTTTTTTATGAGGGCAATCAATTAATTTAACCCCGGGCCCGCCTCTCTCCCCCGACGTCCGCTTGTCCTCGAAATCTCCCATTTATCCTCTTTACTTGCCACTCTGGGGCCCTTTCCCGGGCCCACGTGGCCCCGAACGGCAGGGCCCCCCTTCCTCCTCATCTCCCCGGGGCTGGCGGTCCCCCCTTTAAAGGGGGCAACAGGGAATTTAGAGACGAGCCGGCCCCAGGGGGAAATTCTACGTTGGCACCCTTTCTTCTGTCCAAAGTGTCCCAGGCCTTGGCTTACAGAGCAAAACAGTATTTTTAAGGCTTATGGTGTGGGTTTGGGCCCCATCCCACTTTTTTATATGAAGGACGAACAAATAGGTGCCTTTTAAAAAATTTTTCTTTCACAGATGATTTACCCGCTTCCTTGCTTTTGAGGAAGCCACAAAATGGAAAATTTGGGGCGAGACATTCAGGGGCCGAACTCATTGCCCCTGTAAATGTTGGAGACGGCCCCGATGAATACATCCCCAAACTTTTTAGGAAATAAAAAATCTAATTTAACCCGTCCCCCACCGCCCCACCCCTTCTTTTGGTTTCGTTTTTATTATAAGGAAAGTGGTGGAAAATTTTTCCTTTCCCCGCGGTATTTGAAAAAAGAAAATTTTAATGATCCCGGAAAGGCCCCCTGAAACGGGATGGCAGGGGGGTTTTTAAAAACCAAACCAAGGACCTTTCTCAGGGTCGGATGCTCTTTCCCCATGCCCCTCACCGAAGACAGATTTTTTATACCACAAACCCCATCCAAAAAAAAAATACCAAACAAAGGCGTTTAAACTACAACACGACCTCTTTGAGTTTTTGGGGGGCAGAAAACTAAAAAGTGGGCCCCGGAAAAAAGTTCAAAAAAGGTCCCATAATTTAAGAAACAAAACATGATCATTTTTCCTTTTACGGATCAAATCTCCCCCATTCCATCGGATCGGTTCCCCCGCTTCAGGGGGAAAAAAACCTTTATCGACCCCTATGCGTGCTATGAGTGCACAGCTTTGGGCCCGGCAAAAAATTTTTTTAAAACCCCCCTCGCTGTGGTTTAAAGCTTTGCTTGGGTGCCCAATTGGGCCCAGCTGACCCGTAAGTCAACCCCTACTGATTCCACTGCCTCTGACCCCACCCAGTTCTCGACAGGTGGGCTTACAAAAATTTAAAAAAGACATCCTTTTTTGGCCAACTCCCAATTTTTTATCTTGGGGGGCCCAGAAGAGAATTTCCCCCAGACAAGCGGCGGGGGAGGAAACCGGCCCCCCACCCCCATCCGCCATGGGTTCTTTTCTTCAAACCCTAAGAAATCCCCCCAATTTGCCTGCCCGCCGTTCCAAACCCACCAAAATTCTTTTCTTAACCCAATCCTTTAATCCAAGTGAAGGGAATTTAAATTTCCCCCCGTATTGACCCGCGACCCCCTTGGTTTTTGCTACCTTCCATTTAATTTAGCCTTTCCAAAACCCCCAATCGTTTTTGGCATGCCGCTCGCGGGAAAATTGACAATAGGACTCCTCCTCTAAAAGGCTTTCCCAAAACCCACCTAATAAGGAAATCTCAGAAGCGGGGAAATCGCAGTTCCCCGTGAGTCCTTTTGAAATTTGTGGCGTCCCCCCCGGCTAAAAACTCAATTTCCCGAGCAGAAGGGGGTGGCGGGGCGTTTAAAAATACACCTAGATGGGGTGGGAGTACTTTTCCGGATCCCAATATCAAGAGCTACAAAAGGCCGTTAGACCAACCCAGGTGTTTCCCGGTTTCCCCATAGTTTCCTTTCGAATTTAGCATCCCCTCCCGCCTTTAGTGCCAAATGAAGAGACTGCCCCAGTTTGTTTAATTGGTACTACCTGTTTGAATTCATTGGCTTTTACCCGTCTGTAGTGAGCTAATATTCGGTTTTATATGAAAGCCGGGGGGACCTTGTGGAGAGGCGGGGACCCGTGTTGTTGAGGGCCATATTTACCATTCTGAGCCCAAACCCATTACTTAAACAAGCTGCCAATTAAAATTTGAGTTTTTATTTGTTACTCTACAAAAATTTAGCAAAATTTAAAAAAACATACCTCTTGATAAGAAAGGGGAAAAGAAAATCCCGACCTGAAGTTGTGTTGGTGGCGAAAATATTTTACATGTGCCGGGGACAACGGGCGTTTTTCCTTTTGAAGCCCCGTTTCCCCTGTACCCCGGGGACAATATTTTCACATCATGTTGTCCCTTCCCTTAAATAATATTGTTTTCCCGAAAACAATGATTTAATAAATATATTTTAAATTAGACCATGGAAACAGCCTATTTTGATATTGCAAAACTTAGTTACGTATAATGTTCTATAAATTGCGGCACCACCGCTCACGCATTTTGGAAAAAAGCCGCCAAAACACTTGGTAGCTCTGAATCTTGGGGCGCACGCCCAGTCAAGGTCACACAAGCAGGAAGTGACGTCACGGTGACGTCACGATGACGTCACGTTGACAGGACGCGCGTAGATACGTCCAGGAAAAACGTGTAGTGTGAACCCCGCCTTATATTTGTCGGCCACGTAACCAATTCGTCCATCGGGTACTCAATCAATCAATCAATCATTGGAGGCATACGCCTGGGGGGGCGTCGCCTCGCCAACCCCACGACGCTACTCCCGGGGGTCACCACGCGCGAGTCCCGATGCAGGCTCCTTTCCCTACCAAGCAGCTCTCGACAAGAAACATCAACTTGCCCAGACACGAGCCTTGTAGGCGCCCCTTGGCCTCCTCCACGCCGGATTGTCTCTTACAGATACAACCGATGGGAAGGATCGGTTTCAGGGTAGCGTGTCACATGCCCATATAGCCCCCAAGTTGGCGCTGACGGACTATGCAGGTAATAGGACTCGATTCAGGCTCACGGTGCAATCGCTGATTTGACACGTAATCATCCCAGCGATAACCCCATGATTCTGCGAAGACACTTATTACCTAAGGCATTGATTCGCCTCTTCAAGTCACTATTTAGTGTCCATGTCTCACAACCATATAGTAAGACAGGGATCACAAGCGACTTAAAGATCCGGTTCTTTGTCCTCCTGCACAGGTACCGACAACGCCAAATACTCCCCCTGAGCGAGTCCATAACACCGTGGGCTATCCCAATCCGCCGTAAGACTTCTTGACGTGACCCGCCGTCATTATGGACTGCGCAAAACAAGGTATGTAAAACTTCCAGATCTCAATGTCCTCGCCGCACGCATGAACAGACTGTACTGCTTAAATCTAATTCTAGTAAGCCTCCAAACACCTGGACCTTGGTCTTAAGCCAGAACAGAGACCTCAAGTCCCAAAGGCTTTGCCTCCTCGTGCAGCGCCTCGAGAGCCATCACCAGGACCTCCAGCGACTCAGCAAAGATTACTGCATCATCACAAAAACAAGATCAGTGATCTTGGTGTTGCCGACGGATGCTCCACAATCACTTTGATCTACAACCTTGTCCAATACCCAGTCCATACATGTGTTGAAAAGTGAGGGGGCAAGGACGCAACCTTCCCTCACTCCTGTATTAACAGGAAAGAAGCTGGATACACCTGCCCCACACTTCACAGCACTCAGTCCCAGAGTACAGACCGGTTATCAAACCAATAGTCCTTGCAGAAATACCGCGAAGTCGCAGAAGACCCCAGAGTGACTCACGATGCACTGAGTTAAACGCCTTCTTCAGATCAAATAGGCTGCAAGCAAGCATGTCGAAACTCACGTTGGCGTTCCACCAGGACACGAAGCGCTAGGATACGGTCCGTTGTTTACTTACCAGTCGTGAACCCAGACTGCTAAGGTCTCTGATGCTTCAGCAGATGATTGCGGATCCGTGTCTGCAATAGATGGGCAAGCACCTTGCCTGGCACGCTGAGCAGTGTAATACCGCGGTAATTGTTGCAGTCCTGACGGTTTCCCTTTCCCTTTCCAGATAGGGACGATTAACCCCCTTTTCCAGTCAGGAGGAATGGTACTTGATTGCGTCAGGACAGCATGGAACCCCCGGGTCATGGCCTCACCCCCAGCTTTGAGGAGCTCCGCACTGATATTACAAACACCAGCTGCCTTCCAGCCCTCATCTTTGCTACAGCCTCTCTGACTTCATCAAAAGAGGGTGCGGTTTCGTCAATGGGAGGATCGGCATCCACTGCCTGTAATCCAATGGGGTGAAGCTGCTCAGTTGGAGGGTCCATCGTGAACAACTGCCAAAGTACTCAGCCCAACGAGCCATCTGTCCATCCATGTCCGACACGAGGCGCCATCTGCTGCTCGAATAGCACTCGCCCGAGATGAAGACTTGGAACAGAGCTTCTTCAGGGCTCAGTAGGCGGGTTTCGGAGGTCATTAGCGTTCAAATGACCCTCGACATCCTCAGCGAGACTCCTGACATACCTCTCCTTGTCTCCCCCCAGGAGGGTCTAGTCCGGCGTGACAGACCCCTTTGTGCTGGTCCTGGTCCCAGCCAGCTGGCAGCGCGACTCTCCTCGTTTTTCTCCAGCGTCTCCGTCGAGACAAAACCACGCCTTGACCTCGGGCGCTCCCCAATACACTTATTGGCAGCATGTAGAGTTTCACGTTTGAAGGTATCCCACAGTTCTACCGGGTCCTCGAGGGCACCGAGCACATGAACCCGATTTGAGACTGCCACCGCATACTCATGAGCACATGTCAAGTCCTTTAGTTTCTCAAGATGAAACACAGTATGGTTACCTCTTGAGATTCTTCTGGACTTGACATGAAGCTTAAGTGTAGCAACAACAAGTCTGTGATCTGTTCCAAAGAACTCAGCACTCCGGTAAACCCTGCAGTTCTGGAGGATCCTCCGACGAGTACTAACGAGGACGTGGTCGATCTCCTTAGCTACCCCTCCGGCAGTACTATACCATGTCCAGCGGTGCAGCTCTGGTCTCTGATATCAAGAACCTGCAATTCTCAACCTTCTGGACCTTGCAAAATTCAGAAGCAGAAAAACTGTTGGTGTTTTGGTACCGGAGCCATGGGGACCAACACATAACTCGTAGCCATCCTCACAGTGCCAGTAGTAGCATTGAAGCCCCCCAAGACAATGAGTGTGTCCCGAGGAGGACAGTCAGGACACTCATCGGGTACTGCTATCTGTCAGATCGGATACTGCTACTACATTTTCCCCCGGTGTGTATGTAATACATTTTATGTTATAAAGTGTGTACAATTGTGGTTTACGGTATGCACGTTGCACACGTTGCCGTGCACAAAACTGTTTTTGGCATTTGCGGTCTAAATACTGGACTGAGAGCGGATTTGGAACGAGTATAGGACATGATTTTTGGAGCTCTACAACTTTGCTTCTCTGACTTGTCCCGTATCTATACGGGAAAGCGTTCTTTACTATAAAAAAAAACTTCACACAGTTTTTGACTCTGGGAGGGTTCTGTGAAAAAAAAAATATATAGAACAATTATTATTGTTCTTCGCACGATGTACAATTGGTATTGAGTCATTGTTACGTCTGTATGACAATAAAACTCTACCAAATTTTTGGCAGCTTAAATGGTCGAAACACTACCTTTATTGCGTTTCCCTTTTTTTTACTATGAACTATTGACCCTAGCCCAAAAAATGGCTTGAATACTTTGTGTTATGCTCAACGGGGATCTACTCTAAGCATCTATCCGTTTCTTTTTTACTTATATATATATTATACAGATTTTTAGATATAGTTTTTTATTTTGCGCACCCTTGTGCCGTTCAATGACCAGCAGCTTATTGATGCACCATACATCTATCTTTTATCCGTCTAACATATTGTTGTCTTAATGGGGAGCTTTTCTGCAGGAATCGTATTCCACTTTGAAAAATATACATTTCTTATTCGCAAGAGTTTTACGCATGTATGCAATTTCCTTGATTTCGAATATTTTGTTCGGGTAATAGCCCTAAAAACAAACTAATTCGGTAATAAAATTTAAATCTGCTGATACCACAGGGAAGCCTGTTGAAATCTGGATGTTTTTTTAACCACCATAACGTTTTCTCGTTGCTAATACAGTTCATGAGAATTATGGAAACATTGCTTCCCCAAATTTTCCGCAGCCTCGTACTCCCAACTACCACTACGTATACGTAAAATTCCACGGCTAACGTTTTTTTTTCCCGAACAAAATTCATCAAATGCGCTTCAGTCTTTAAGTTTCCGTCTCAGGGATTAGACGTACGCGTGCGAGCTCTTTTTTGAAAGTCAGTTAGAGGGGAATTGACGAGCGAAAAAGCTTTTGACTCCACCCAGCCTATTTTTAAAATATCTTAGTATTATTTTTATTATTTTTTACCTGTTGCGTCTTTAGGCTTTATCTTCCTTGGGCCTCGGGTGGTTGGTCTTATATGTTATTTCTAGAAGGCTGAGATGGCTGGCCTTCGCTCGTGGTGTCGCAGGCTGGATTTGTTGAGTGACACATGTAATTAATTGAGGCTTATGCTTCCCCCTGGTGCCCTCTGCCGCACTTGCAGTCGGGGGGGTTTAGTTATGGGCAGCATGTGGGTGTCTTCGGCTACTCGACGACGGACAAAAAAGTAGCTCCTGGCGAGTTTTGAACTAGAGCAGTGGTCTTACCCTGGGGTACCTGTAAACCCCAGGGGGTACGAAACCTTACACCTGGGGGTACGAGACATGCTGACCATATTCAATATCATATTTAAGGAAGGGTTGAATTATATATTTATAATAATTTTGTTGTCTGTCTTGTCTCTTTGCATCATTTTGTGAAGAAATTGAAAACTGAACATAGGGTTCCTCTTTTCCACACGGAAAATGGAGGTGGCTCTCAGTACTACTTACACGTGTCTTCGAACTACACGAAGAAATCAAGAGGTTTCTTATAAATCAAAGGCCCGTGACATTGCTGACCACTTTGAAAACAGGTAGTTCATTTTGTCCCTTTGCATACCTGACAGATGTATTCACGCACTTGAACGAGTTTAAACTATCCATCCAAGGAAGAATGCTGAACATGATAACTGTCAGAGAAGTTATTTGCCTTTTCCCAGAAAACTTCCAATTTGGATGTGGTGCATTGAAGAAGGGAATTTTGTTACTTTCCTTCATTAGATGAGGCTGCATTTGCAGAGGAAGTGTCCATCGTTACTGAAAGTTTAAAAAACATTTGCAGGACTGATTCACTCCTTGCAGGGATATTTCACCATGGACAGGTTTCTGTGGCACAGAGATGGATACGAGATCCATATAATTTTCAACCCGGATTCATGAATAACAGTAATATGTTGAAAGATGATCTTGTTTATAGGGCTGGGCGAGATTCGATTACATACTCGATTACCACGGATCCGCCAGGGAGGGCTAAAACGGTACTCGAGTTCCGCGCTACGTAGACGATTACTCAGGAGAAGAATGCATGTTATAAATCAATTTTGCTGCGTAAAGATCAAATTACTTTGAACATTTATTATAAAACACTTGGCAAAGACACAAAAAGACTTTGAAATGAGCCAAATTGAGAAAGTAATATATATAAACTAAACAGATGATTCCTTTGGCTGGCGACGTGGGCAATTTTTTGATGTTTTCCACAAGTCTCTACGTTTCTTCAAAATATAATTGTTACCTTATTGTTCCTTATAATACGTTTTAGGGGATACTAATACTGAAATACTGTTTATATATTCAAAGTCGCCGGGCCAAAAGGGGAAAATAAAAAATTGGGGTTTAAAACAATTACGAGAAGTTGAATCTTATCCCAATGAGATTCTTTGGGGCCGCCTCACAAAGTCCCAGTAATCGTCGGGCCGTTGACGAGTCCCAGAAATTGGGCCTGGCCGCTTGACGAACCCATTACTCCCCCCGGGCCCCCTGCCCCCGGAAATTCCCCAGAAAATTCCGTCCTGCTCACCGAGTCCCGCGCGGCGCGCTGCCCTTTTGGAAATGGGTGGGGTTTGCTTGACAAACCCAAAGAAACTCGTCTGAGCGCTTGACAAAGCCAGTAATCTTTCCCTGCCCCCTTTTACGAACCCGTATCGTCTGGCCGGCCTGACGAATCCTTAATCTTTGGGCCGCCTACGAACCAGTAATCGTCCCCGGGGTTCCACATTAGCCCCTGCGTTTTTTTTTTCATTCTTTTTTTTCCGCTTTACTCTTTTATACATGGGCTATAATATTTTTATATATTATAATAAAATTATATATATAATATTTAAAAATATAATATATGTAAAACAATATATAATATGATTATATATTTTATATTAAAAATATATATATATATATTAAAATATTTATACTATAAGAATATTTTAATATTTTATAAAATAATATAGATATATATATAAATAATTTAATATATATAAAATAATATTTTATTTCATGTATTTATTTTAAAATATACATATATACAAACACGAGTAATCGGCCCGGATTCGAATCCTCCGAATCCGCAAGCCCAAAGAAATCGGTTTCGCGAGTTTTGACTTTTTTCGAATCTTGCCCAGCTCTACTTGTTGAGGGGGGTTTAAAACGACATAACCCAAAATGAAAGTTTGAATCAATGCGCTAGATAGTTTTGGTTGTGGGAACTCAAAACATTCCCACATTTTTGCAGAAAGCCCTTCTGGGGGTCATTTTGCCATTTGCCCACGTTTTTTAATTTTTTTTTCCAACACTACTACACACCCAAAAACAAAGGCTAGAAACCGTTGGATGCAAGTGAGGGACATGCGGGGTGGAAATTTTCGGGAACTCTTTTTTAAAAACATCAAAATTGATGAAATGAAAACCAAAAAAAAGGCACAAAATTTGAAAACTTTGGGTACTATGTATTTTGTATTAGTGAAAAAAAGGTTCTTTTCCTTAGTTATATTTTTTTCTGGGGGGGTTTCGAGAAAAACTATGAGATCTAAAAGGGTAGAGCAAAAAAAATTTTTAAAGAAAACCACTAAAATAGGGGACTAGCCCACGGAGAAAAAAAAAACCCCCCCGAAAGCCCCTTTATAAAAAATCCAAAAAGGAAAAACAGCCCCCCTGGACCCAATTTTAAAAAACGCAGATAAATTAAAGCATGACAAAAGGAAAAAACCCTTTTTTTTTTTTTTTTTTTATAATTATTTTCGAAATTTATTTCCCTTTCACCATGTTACAGTCGGGTTTTCAACTTTGTGTTAGTACATGAAAGGGACATTTCTTTCTGGGGGAAGGGGTTTTTCCCAACTGGAGGGGTTGGGAAAGAGGGACGCCGTAAGAAATAAGTGTCACTTTTCCCAATAGAAGACAGAGCCAAGAGAAAATTTTCGGGGCCCAGGGCGGGCCCGTGACGAGTTATTTTTGTCGGCCCCCAAAGAAAAACCAATCCTTCATCGGGAAACTGCTACACATAGCCCCCGTGTGTGTATGAAATTTACATTTTACGTTAAAAAGTGTTTTTAAAAATTGGGTGGGTACGGTTTTCACGTTTGCCACAGTTGCCGTCCCAACAAAACTGTTTTTTGCTTTTGGCGGTTTAATACTGGATAAAAGAGCGGTTTTAAAAAAAATTTTTAAGGGCAGGATTTTTGGAGCACTACAATTTTGCTTTTTTGTTTTTTTCCCGTATCTATCGGGAAATGCTTTCCTTTACTACAAAAACACTTAAAAAAACTGTTCTTTGATGGCAGGGTTCTGTGAAAAAAATATAGAAAAAATTATTTTTGTTTTCGCAAGATGTACAATTGGTATTGAGATTATTTTTTACTCGGTAGGCAATAAAACTAGACCAAATTTTTTGGTAGCTTAAAAATGCAGAAAAACTACCTTTATTGCGTTACCCTTTTTTTTACTATGAAACTATTCCCTAAAACCAAAAAAGGGCTTAAATCTTTTTGTTAAGCTAAACGAGATCTCCCCAAAGCATCTTCCTTTTTTTTTTTTGCTTATACAGTTTTTTAGTTTATAATGTTTTTTATTTTGCGCCCCCATGTGCCGTTAAATTGGACCAGCGGGCTTTTAAAAGGGGGCCACCATAATCTTCTTTTATCCGTTAACAATTTTTTGTCTTGATGGAGAGCGTGTCTGCGGGAACGTATTCCATTTGAAAAATGTCTTTTTCTTCTTCGCAAGAGTTTCCCGCATGTATGCAATTTTCCCTTTTGGTTTTTGGTTTTTTTTTGGGGTAATAGGGTTTTTAAAAAACAAATTTTTTTAAAATTTTTTTTTTTTTTTCCTTTTTATCAAGGGAAATTTAAATCGGCTTATCCCCCAGGGAAGCCTTTTGGGAAATCGGATTTTTTTACACTCCAAAACCCGTTTTTTCGTAGCTAATGGGTTTCATGAGATATTTTTAGAATTTTGCTTCCCCCATTTTCCCCGCCTGTACTACATTCCAAGGCTAACTTTTTTTTTTTTTTTTTTTTTAGCGAAAAAGGGCGCTTCGCGTTTCAGCCCCTTCAGTTTCCTCTAAAGGGTTAAAGACTTACGCTGCGAGCTCTCCTAAAAAGTCATTAAAGGGGGAAGGGATGAGATGAAAAAGTTTTTTCCTCCCCCCTATATTTATTTTTTTAGTATTTTTTTTGTTTTAAATTTTTTTAAAACCTTTTTGCCCTTTAGGTTTTTATTTCCTTTAAAGGCCCTTTCAGGTGGTTGGCCTTATATGTTTTTTCCCAAAAGGGTGAGATGGCGGGCCCTTCCGCCGTGGGTCGCAGGCGGGGTTTTGGTTGAGTGCCCACATGAAATTTAAAATTGAGGCTTAGGTTCCCCCTGGGGGCCCTCTGCCACACTTGCAGTGGGAGGGAAAAGTTAAATGGCGCATTTGGGTGTTTCGGCAAATCGACGACGGAAAAAAAAAGTAGCTCTGGCGAGTCTTGAACTGAGCAGTGGTTTTTAAACCCGGGGGTCCCTAAACCACCAGGGGGTACAAAACCCTTACACCGGGGGGACGAACTGTTTGACCAAAAATTTCCAAATCATATTTATAAGGAGGGGGAAAATTATTTTTTTTTAAAAATAATTTTGTCTTTTTTGGGCTTGTCTTTTTGCATCATTTTGTGAAAAATTGAAGCAAAAATTTAGTTTTTCCTTTTTTCGACAGGGAAAGGAGGTGGCCCTTCACGTCCCTTTTCCCAGGTTTTCCCCGAACTACACGAAAAAATCAAGAGTTTTTTTAAAAAAATAAGGGCAGTGAAATTGCGCCCATTTTTTGAAAACAGGTAGTTCTTTTGTCCTTACAACCTAAACATGTTTTCACGCACTTAACGATTTTTAAAACATATCCACCCAAGGGAAAAATGCTGAACTGATAATGTCAGGGGAAGTTATTTCCCTTTCCCAAAATTTTAAATTTTGGTGTGGTGCTTTGGGGAAGGGGGAAGGGAAAAATTTTGTTAATTTTAATTTATTTTCTTTTTGATGAGGCGGGCTTATGGAGGGGAAAGGGGCCATCTTTATGAAGTAAAAGACATTGAAAGGGGCCCTGTTTCACTCCTTGCGGGATATTTTCATCAGGAAGAGGTTTCTGGGGCACAAGATGGATAGGGGATAATATAATTTAAACCTGGATTCCAGGGGATAACAGTAATTTTGAAAGATAAATCTTGTTGGCTGCAGGCCAACGACAAAATTCCCAAAATGCAGTTTGAATAAATGCAGCTAGTATTTTTTGGTGTGCAAACTCAAAACTTTTCCCACTTAGCGGGAAAGACCTCTGGAGGTCATTGTGCCTTTTTGAAAAACCACGTTTTTTAAATTTTTTTTTCCAACAAAAACCACACAAAAAACCCAAAGGCTAGGAACCGTTTTGATGAAAGTGACGACATGCGTGGGGCATTTTGGGAAAACCTGTTTTCAATCACCCAAAATTTGAAATGCAACAAAAAAAAAAGTCACTGAAATGTAACATTGTGTACTAGTAGTATTGTAGTTAGTGAAAAAAAGGGGTTTTTTACTCAAATTATACTTTTTTCTGATCGGGGTTTACGAGAAAATTATGAGATCTCAAAGGATCCCCAAAAAAAAAGCCCCAAAAAATTTTTAAATTAAACCACTAAAACTAAAAGACCCCTAGACCCCCCTGGCAAAAAAAAAACCCCGGTTTGAAAGTCCCTAAAAAAAAGATCAAAAGGAATCAGAACCCGGGACCCTTTTTTAAAAACATCATGAGGTTTAAGCTGACAAAAGGAAAAAAATTTTAATATTTTTTATTATTTTCATAATGTTTTTTCCTTCAAAAATTTTTCACAGTCGGGTTTTAAAATTTTGGTCTTAGAAACATGCAAGGGACATTTTTTTTCTCGGGGACATGGTCTTCCAACTAAGGGGTTTTGGGAAAAGATGACGCCGTAAGAAATAGTGTCACTATTCCATAGAAGACAGTAAAAGAGTAAAAAAGTCAGAGACAGAGGTCCCGTGACGAGTTATATTGTGGGGCCCCCTCGTAACCAATCCATCCATCGGGTACTGCATTTCCCATACCCCCCGTGTGGGTAGAAATACATTATACGTTAAAAAAGTTTTGTAAAAATGCGGGTTACGCTGTGCATGTTTTCAAACATTTTCCCTGCACCAAAAAAGTTTGGGGAAATTTTGGCCCCGGGCTAATATACTGGATTTAGAGCGGAATTTTTGGGAAAGTGATGAAGGTTTTTTGGGGCTACAAATTGGGTACCTTTTACTTTTCCCCTATCTTACGGGAAATGCGTTCTTTAAATATAAAAAAATTCAAAAACTTTTTTGATTGGTAGGGTTCTGTTTAGGAAAAAAATTAGAACAACTAATATTGATCATCAATTCCTTTTTAATTTTTCCCCAAATTTATGATGTTATTTTTTAGTCCAAAAAGTTAATTTATAAGGTTTTTAAATTTATTTTTCAGAAAACGAAAAAAATTTTAATAAAAAAAAACATCATCAAAACGGGGAAATTTCCCGATTGAGATTTTATTTTTTTGGTTTTCCCCTAATTTTTGCATGGTTCTAATTAATTTTTCAGATAACGGGAAAAATACAATGGGAAAAACTTAAAAAAAATTGCGCTTCTCTTGATCTCTTCATTATAAAAGTTGACTGCAAAATTTAAATGGCGAAGAGTTAAGTTGGGAAAGCATATTTTCTTTATATCTCGTAATGGCATTTCTTTGCGTGTTTTACTTTTTTTTTTATTTTTATAATATTATGGCAAAAAATTTCGAAGGGTTAAAAGTATATCATAAAATAAATGATAAACCCGTCTTTAAAGTAGTCCATAAAACCACTATACTCTTTTTCGGGCCCCCCCGCAGGCCCCTTTTTGCAGCCCCGGGAATTCAAAAAAATTGGGCCGGGGAACAGTCCCGGTATACAATGGTCTATGCAGCAGGTTTTTGATGCACCCTACATCTATCCCTTTTCTTTTTATCCGTCTAACACATTGTTTATGGGCTTGATGGAAACCTTTTTCTGCAGGAATTTGTATCCCCCTTTTAAAAAAAGTTCATTCTTTTTCGCAAGAAATTTTTTCGCATGTATGCAATTTTCCCTTTATTTTGGAAAATTCATTTTGGGTAATATCCTTAACAAAAATAAAAATTTTGGGCATTTTTTCAAAGGGGAATTTTTAAATTTTCTTATACCACAGGGAAGCTTGTTGAAAAAACTGGATTTTGGGGGCACTCCAAAAACGTTTTTCTTAGCAATTCCTGTTTTGTATTATGGAAAACATTGCTTCCCGCCTTTTTCCCCAGCCTTTACGAAAACCTTCCACCGCTAACGTTTTTTTTTTTTTTTTTGAACAAATGGCTTCAGTCTCTCTGCCGGGGGGGAATTCACGAAGCACTTTTTTTGCAAACCTTTTTTTTTTTTTGGGAATCCGACGTCCCCGGGAGTAACAAGGGAACCCCCAGCGGCGGAAAAGTATTTGGTTGTATTTAAACCCGGGAGACTGGCCCAAAGACTGCTCGAGCGGTATTAGCGAGGTAGGAAGTCTCCAGGCTCCCCTTATAATTGCTCGGTTTTGCCCATGAAAAATCCCTTTTTCTAGGGGGAAATTTTAACCCTATATTGCATTTGGGTGGATTTTTTCATATATATGAGGGGAAAAAAGGAAAGAAATAAAAAGCAAGGGACTTTTCCACGTCTGGCAGGCGGCCTTCGGCCGCAGCAACAGGGAGCAAAAAAAGCCCGTGAGGTGGATATCCACCAAGGGAGATAATGTCTTTGGTAAAATTTAAATAGGGGGTTTAGCCCCCAAAACCCCCAAAGGAAACCTATGATCCCTGGTGACATCCCTTTGGGGCTATCACAGCGTGGGAGCGACTGTCTTTTTCAGGAAAACACAGGTGAGGCGGATGGGCGGCGGGGGGTTTCTCAACACTTTTGAGTGGCGGGTGGGGCCCCCACCTCGTCCCCCATGGTAGGTTTTGGGGAGGATTTAAAAAGTCTTATTTCCGTTTTTTATACACTTTGTGATTATGGGAGATGTTATATACACGTTTTCATTATCTAATCCAAGGGAGCACCCTTTTGTCCCTTAGATATGGGGGATTTTTAAAAATTTATGATGAAGGGGACTGCTGCGGGGGCGTGAGTACGGAAAAATTCTTGCGGGGGGGCCCCCCCCTAACACAAAATTTTCCCATTTTTTAACCCCCCATCCCCAAAACCCTTTTCTACCACCAAAAAACCCAGAACACAGGCTCCTTACTTATAACTTTTCTATCTGTACATTAAAACTCCTTTAAAAAGCAAGCATTTTAGAAAAACGAATTATTTTGAGATGGACGGGGGCAGAAGCGGAGAGGGGGCAGTTGACATGGGCCTTCTTGCCCGGGGAAAAATGTCTCTCTGGGCTTTTGATTGGTCCCCAAAAAGTTTTAAAAAAAAAGTTTGTCATTGGGTGGTGACTGATGAAGGGGCTTGATGACGTTTTTACTCCCTTAGCGAGTCAAACGCCACCTACCCTTTACTACCTTAAAGCGGGGGGGCTTTTTTTGGCTTTCCCTAGTAAGGGGCAAGTAGTATTTTGTATGGGAGAGCAGGTCTTTGCTGGCGACTAAACCCCCATTAAATTTGGGTTCCCCCCGGGCAGTCATACCAGGGAGTCGGAGGGGTAATTGTAACACCTCTCCCCGCTATAAAATTTTGAATTAGGGAAAACATCCGGCATGTTTTCTTCAAACCCCTGAAAACCCCCCCATAAGTAAATATCCCAGCGACCAAAACCCCGGTTAATCCAGACTGCTCGTTATAAAAATTCGATATGATTTTCTTTTTCAGATTAGCTTTTTTTTTCTTTTTTAAATTTTCTACCTTTATAGCGACATATAGGCCTTCGGATTACCCCCTTGCTTTTTAATTTTCAAATTTGTATTATTCAAGTTTGTGATTTCCCCCCGCCCAAAAATATTCCCCTTATTTTAATTTCATTTTATTCTTATTATTTATACTTGGTAAGGACTGGCCCAAAGGCCCCCAAAAAAAAAAGTAT
This sequence comes from Chionoecetes opilio, assembly GCA_016584305.1. Taxonomy (NCBI): domain Eukaryota; kingdom Metazoa; phylum Arthropoda; class Malacostraca; order Decapoda; family Majidae; genus Chionoecetes; species Chionoecetes opilio. Next base: position 25,388 of record JACEEZ010000228.1, read on the forward strand.
TACGTGGCACCCCTCATTGTCAGGCCATATAAGGACCAACAATCTGTAAAAAATATTCCCCTTTGTAATTCTTCCTTCTGGAGTAGGAAGCATTGGGGGAGGGGCCCCCAAGGACACCCTTCCCCGGCTCCTTTTCCCGGGCCCTGCTTTTCCGGGGCCCCCAAATTTTTCCCAATGAAATTTGTGATGAAATCCTTACAGATTCTTCATCCCTAAAAAACAAAAGGGGGGCATTGCAATTTTTTTTTCCAATTCCGCAAACGCAAAAATTTCCCACCTGCACCAGTCCGCAAACGGGCCCTTCCCCAATCCAAAAACCGCAAACTAATTTTTACACCTACAATTAAAAAAAAAAAATGTCTCTTTGACTCTTTATTAGGTTTAAAAATTTTATATTCCTATTCTGTTTTGTCTATCCTTGGGACTTGTCCCCTTTACAATTAAGTCTGTCTTTTTAGGTTTTTCTTTACTTCTACACTGACAGTCTAATGGCTATAAAACATAATCTAATTTAAACCCTAATCTTCCCCCCTCCCTTTTCCTCCCACTTCTTCTGGTTTTGCATGGGGAGGTTTGGGCCCTTTAAGAACACAAGCTTCTCAAAGTTGTTGGAGTTTAGGGCTGACCTCTTCGGCCTCAGGATGTCCCGGGCCCCTGCGGGAACAGCCTCTCCACCGCCGCGGAGGGGGGAAAAAGGGTTTTTTGTATTTTTTTGAACAGGTCCCCCGGGGGACCTGAAATCAAAGGGGAAAATGAGGTTAGCCAAGGGGGGATAGGCGAATTTTGGTGAGGAACCTAAGAAGCCGGGTTCTGAAGCTTGCGTTTTCTGTTTTAAATTTGAGGCACTTTTAAGAAGGGCTTCTAAAGGGGTTTGGCCCAGCTGGGCCCCAAAATGGGCCCCGCTGACCCCGCTTGGGGAAAACCGTAAAAAAGCCGTTAGAAGGAGAGAAGGGCCCCCTTCCCCACGGCTTTTTGCCCTGCTGTTTAAGTAAACAAAAAAATATGGCGGGTCAGGCGGGGGATTGTAACACAGTAAAGTAGAAATAAAGTAAATTTCAGAAAAAGACACAATAAACCCCATAGGGGGTACTACATTAAAAACATGGACTTACCTTTAAAACCACGAACAAAAAATCAAGGTTTAAGGGCATGACAGGACAACTTTTTAAATAAGAAAGAATTATCAGTTTTATCAGCCAGACGAAAAGGGCCTTTGCTTGACGTAAAAAGGGAAAGTGAAAAATTTGTGATAAAATGGCACCAAAATTAAACGTTTCTACAAGTAGCACGGGCTTAACTTTTTCGGGCCAAAGAAATTTGTAAACAAAAACGGAATTGTAAAAAATGACACTCATTCCTTTTTAACTAAATTTTATGCCAGAGTATAACATTTTGGGTTTTTCCAAAAATTTTGGGGGGCCCGGGCCAAATTTTTAATATTTTGGCTCTAGAAAAATTTGGGTTTTTCAGAGGGGCCTAGGGGCAAATTGTTTTTGTAAAAAGGGGCCAAAGGGTTTTCAAATCCCTCAGAAAAAAAAGTAGGAAGACAATGGTCACGGGCTTTTAAGAAAAGAATTACTAAAACTCCAAACCCCGCCCCCCGGCTGCCGTACTCCCGTGAAAACAAAGCCTTTCCCCCTACTCAGCATTGCACCTTTTTTAACTCTTTTTTGCTGCGGGTTTTTTTCTCAAAAATTTTTAAATAAAGAAAAACGCAAGTCCTTTATTAATTACTGCCCCAAATTTTCTGGCTGAGCTGGACGCAGTCATCAAAAGGTTTTGGGGAAAAATTTCATTGGGGTTGGGGTCCAAAGGGAAATGGAATTTTAGGGCTGATTCCCCCGACAGTAAAATCGGGGGATCACAGAGGCCTCTCGGGAAAAGCAGACTCAAGACAAGGGAAAAGAGATGTTTAAAGGGAGGGAGTAAAATTTGCTGTCCTGATCGAGGATGTGGCCCCAGCTTCAGTCACCCTCGAGCTTTCCACTAAAAACGGGGCGACACCCCCTAAAGTTTCACAGCGCGGGTTTGAATTTTCCCCACTGTTACCCAAGCTGTGCAACCTATATGTGCAGCCCCCGTTAAAAATGACTAAAAAATCGCGAGATACAAAATTTCCGCGGACACCCAGACGTGAAACCTACTCTTTTTTTTGTAAAGAGACCCAAACCCCCAACAGCCCCCGGGCGGCGGGTGAAACCCTGTTGTCGCCGACTGGAGGCGTGCCATCCCGACCAGACCCGTGAATGGCGGAAGGAAGTCGGATGTGGAAAAGTAGGCAGAGGGTTTTTATGGATTTACCCACTCATGGTCGGCCCTCTTGATCTGAAGACTTGGTCCCTCGAGATTGCCCCTGGGTCGGCTGGGTTCAACCACGCAAGCTATCGAGCACTGGAACAGTGTTCTGTAAATGGGGCACCAAGAATTTTAACAGAAAAGACACTGCTTTTCGGCAAATGTTTTCTGACTTCGCTCTCGGGGGGTGTGCGTCTTCGTTTTTGATGGCCCTGTTCCTTCCGGAACGGGGAAAAGTAGAGAGGGCCACGGGATTATAAAAAGTCTTGCTGCAAGGAAGGGGGTTCTTAGCGGAAGCTGTACCCATACACCCATCCTGAATGACTGCACGTCGTAACTGCTCCTGCAAATGTGCTGTACCATACTCTTCAGAGTACCGGGGGTGGACCCCTGCCAGGAGGAAGAAAGGGAAAGTGAGCACCCTTACCGGGCTGGGGGATAAGTTGGGAAAGGGGCCCCCAAAATTTTTCCAAATGTGATGGCCCGCCCAAAAAGGGGGGCATAAATCACGAGGTTATGTCCTGACCGGGCCCTTTTTGAAGTCGATAGAATCCCCCCGCCAGTCAGAGATCTTAAAACCTTTTCACGCCAACATTCTAAAGGCAGAAGCGGTCCCAGGGAGGGTTTGGGGGAAAGGGGGTTTCCCTTATTCAACTCCCTGCTCAATTTTTAAAGGTGAGAGAAGAATCTGGCTCAGGGGATGATGCAGATGAGTGGGGAGGGATGAAGTCAGGAAGAACGACCCATTTAAAAGGACGAGGGAAAAACGGAGGGGTGAAAAAGGCCCAAAAGGTTTTTGGGTGGAAAACCATTCCCTACACTGTGCCCACGTTGAGATCGACGGGCCCATCATCAAAGGCCCGTTGGCTGCGAAAGGAAACTCCTGCCACATCAACAGGGCCCTGAGCTGGACGCAGTCATAAAAGGTGATTTAAACCCTTGCTTTTGGTTTGGGGAAAAGATAAAGGAAGTGGAATTGAAAATTTGACTGATTCCTCGACAGTACATCGGTGGATCCCCAGTTTGGCCCTCTGGGGAAAGAAGCCCCCTCAAGACCAAGGCTGCAAGTGAGTGCTTATCGGGAGGGGAGTTGGGATTAAAGGGTCGTTCCCGGGAGAAAAATTGAAAAGATGTTTAAAGAGAACTCTGATCACATTTTCCCTTAAAGGGGGGCCACCTTCGGGAAAAAGACATTGCTTCCAGGGCCATCGCTCCCAAACCCCTTTTCATTTTCGGGGGGTTTGACGTAAAAGGGATGGGGAGTGGAAAAATCGCCCCCGGGAATTTTTTTTGTGGCGCCCAATCAAAAAAGGTCGCCCCGGGCACCCCCCGTTCCGGGGTTTCGGGGGGCCTGGGGAAATTTTTTGGCCCGGCCTTTTTTAACCCTGGGGACACAGGCTTAAAGGATCCCAATACTTGTTTTGGGAAAGGACGGTGTCGGCACAAATTAAAGGGTGGCCCGATAGCGAAAATCCACGACAAAATCCGCCACGACCGGGTTTGGCCATTGTTAACGACGTCCGGGCCTTTTCGCCCGGGCCCCCTCTTTTTTCCCTGGACATTTTACTGGACGGGCCGGCGGGAGGGCCGGGTTTGGCCGTGGACGTGGTGAAGGGCGGGGCCGAGGCTTGCTCCCATGCCCCGGCCCTTGTGCACTTTTTGGGGGGGAAACAGCGGAATCCCAGGGAATGTCCGGGAAAGGCGAGCACGACCTTGCCGTTTTGGGTATGGGCCCCGGGGAAGGGAGAACCTGCTACCGCGCCCCCCAGGAGCTTGTGGCCTGGGGGGGGCTCCTTTTTTCCCGGCCTGCAAAAAAAAAAACACCCTACAGTGGGGGTGCGCAAGATTATCAAGGCGTCGAACCCCCATGTACGCAAAAAGGGCCCCGTGGAACAGCAAGTATCCCGCTAGGAACAAATTTAAATTTGCTGCCCATCCTAAATACAGAAATTGCCTGGCCAAGGTGCTGGAGGGGGGGCTCCCAAAGGGCTGCAACACACTCACAGGGGGGGCCCTGCTCAAAAACCCTTTCCTGGGTTGTCCCGGGCCACCTCACAGCACACCTCACGCCAACATTTTGGCACGTCAAACCCGTTTTTTGGGGGGGCTGGCATCACAGGGTTGAGGGGGGGGGATGAGGGTTTTCCCAGTACCAAACCAACTGTGGTTTGGGTATGGTTTTGGGGGGGGGGGCAGACCGGGTAAACGAGGTGATGGGTCTGATCGAGTGGGACGGCGGGGGTCAGGCTGTTGTGGGGGGAAGCCTTGTAAACCCAAGCCCAAAGGGCATGAACCGTGGGGCTGGTTGAGGGCCTGGGGGACAACCCTTTGGGAAATGCCCCGTCCCCCCCCTTTCGGGGGGTTCCATGCGCCACCCGGGGAAATTCCCCCAAAAGTACGGGGCGGGGGCTGTTTCACGGGGAACGGGAACGATCGCGGGCTCTGTTTCGACCATACAAAGGAGGGTCTGAGTGGCGCCGGGGTTGGGGTTGGTGATAGTCCGGCGCTTGTAAATTAAATTGGGGAAAATGCCGGGAAATAAAAGCCCCAAAAATTTTTTCAGGCACTCAAACAGGCTCCTACTATTTTTTTTTGAGAGGGGGAGACAAATGTTTCCCACCCTCGTTTCCCTATAAGGCGCTTCTTTATTATTTTGACATTTCCGCATGGGGAAAATTTAAAGGTAAAGGGGGTTTTTTTAAAAGAATAGTAAATAAGGAAAATTTTTATTGGATGAAAATTTATCTTATTTTTATTATTTAAAAACTCCAGAAAAAAATATTCCAATATGGCTGTCAAAAAAACAAAAATTAAATATTTTATTCGATTTTTAAAACTCCCCTGCGGACATCGCAAAATGCCATGTATTTTTTATTAGCAGAACACGTTAAAACAAAACTCCTTGCAATTCAAAAATGACAGGGGTTTTAATCTACTGAGGGTGCATTTTTAAAAAATAATATTCATTAAGCTCATTATACAACAATCATTTTCCCTTCCTGTACAGTTTGAAAAAAATGCCAGGTCTTTTTTAAAGCACCAGTATCACAAGCAGGTATGATTCAATTGAAATTATTTCCTACTTCTCACATTTGCAGCGCACATTTCCCGGTGCATTTCAGCTGGCTTTTTTGGGCATGAACATCTCCCGGCCACAACCTCAGCACTTTTGCAGGCACACTTCACAAGTTCACTTACACCCTTTTGCTGCCGCAGGCTGCGAGCTCCAGACGGGAACCCCAAAGGACTTTTTTTTTTTGCTCCATTTTCCAAAAACCGCGGGCCTTCAGCATTTGGGTGCCCTGTTTTTGGGGGCCGGGGTGACGGGTTGCCCAGATCCCAGCCGGGGTTACCGCACGTTTGGTGTGCTGCAGCAGGGCCCCTGTTGATTGGGGGAATTTTTCTCCCCCTTTCCCTGTTTTTCTGGCAGAACAGTTCCTTTCTTGTTTTATTCCCGACACCAGAGGGCTGGCCCTTGTCAATATAACAAATGTGAAACTTTCCCCACATCGGGAAACCCCGGGCAATCCAGGGGTGTTTTGGGTGCATGTAAAAAATGTTCTACGATGAAGTTGAAGGCATCTGTATTTCCCGGTATAGGCCCCCCATGTTTCCCCAAACCGACTTTTTCCCCTTTCCAAAGAAAGAAAAGTCGTATCACACCCTGTGAAGCGGGGGAACACTGGTAGCCCCTTGTGGACTTCTCTTTCCCCAAGGTACTAAAAGAGGGAAATTGGGATGTGTGGGAAAAGGAATTTCCCTTGCCACTCCCAAAAGGCACCCAAAATGTCAGCCGATGGATATTTGCGGGCTAGAAAGGGGATATTTCCCGATGAGGAGACAAGAACGTCAGTATCCACGGTGCGTACCAAGCTGTGGTGCACCCACTCTCTAGGGCATTTGTAGATAAAACCCCAAAATTTCTTTGTCTGCCTCTTCGGGGTCCCCCAGGGCCCGGAAATCATTGGGTCAGTCCCCACTGCAGACAAACAGGGTTTCCAATTTTTGCAAAGCCTGTTTTCCCCGTCGGGGAAGGGTAGGGGATACAATCTTCTCTGATAGGAAGGGGGAAGAGTTCAAACCTTTGTTTGGGGGGCCCACGCGGGAAATGGGGCCCAAAATTGCCGGGGGACCTTGGTCGGGGCCTCCACCTTCCTTCGTACCCCTTTTTCCCCCTTTTCCCCTCGGGTTTGTTCTTTGATACTTTTTGTCCAGGTACCTGTCCCCAAAACCACATCTACTCTCATGAGGTTTCCATTGCCTCAGGTTGGGGGGAAAACAAACACTCCACTTGCATAACCCGTCAAATGTTTTGAGGGCCCGTCACTGGAGGGGGTTACCAAAACCCAGCACCATCAGCCTCTAACATCAAATGAGCCAGAGGGTTCTTCTTGCGTCTTCGGGGCCCAAATTTTTTGGTGAGTGGGGCTTTTTCCCCCGGGTCGCAGCTTCCCTTTTTCCCACCAAAGAAGGGGGGTATGGGTGTTCTCATTTTTGAAAAAAGGTGTCCAGGTCCCCATCCGGTGCGGGTGTGCTATGTAGAGGGGGGAAAAGAGGGCCCGCCCATCCTTCAGCTAGACACTTTTCCCCGCCCCTGTTTTCTCTTCGTCTTTGGTGGGGGGGGGCGATCTGAACGGGGGAAAATTTGTTTTTTTAATTGGGTCAGGGATGGAGTGTGTAGCATCTGCCCAACCCCTGACTTCTTGTATTCTCATCTGCTTCTTGCCAACAGGCTCTACTGTGGCGGACTGTGTTGAAAAACCCGGATTGGGGCTGACATTCCGTTTTGTCAAGTTTCCCGGAGTTCTGGGTTTCATCCTTGAATGGGGGTTTTTTATCTCACTGATGACCTGGTAAGGTCCACAGTTTTTCTTTTTTGGGGTAGTCTTCTGGGTTTGATAGGGCCCTCCCCCTGATGGTACTGGTCATCATTTTGGGGGGTCCCGGCATACTGCTCCCCCCAAATCTGCCCGGAGTCGCGCCTGCTCCGGTTTCCCCAACCATTTTCCCCCTCCTGAAAGGGAACTGGGGTTTTCGGTAAGGCCCACTGCTCCTCCTTTTAAACCCTTTTACAAGCTCGTTTTTTTTTCGTTTGGGGTTGGGCCCGGGTATGTGGGGGAAACCCCTTGGCTGTTTTTTGAAAAACCCGTTTTCCGTTGACTTCGGGAAATTTGGGGTTTTTAAATGCTGGGGGCAGACCTCCATGTCCCTGGGGAAAGCAAACCGGGGGCCACCTGGGATAGTTCTGGTGGTCCCGAGCGAAGAAACCCTGGCACAAGAGCTTTCAGTGTCTCAAAAGTATAAAGGGGGAAAACTTTTTTTTCTCTGTGTTCAAATACAAAATTTAGGCCAAAATTTTTCCAACCCCGGATGGTATCCCCGTAATGGAATGTTTGGGACTCCTGGGGGCCATTCCCGTCTCCAAAGCCTCAAAACCCTTTATCCCCCTTTCTTGGTGTTTCACCAAAAGCCTCTTGGTAGCATCCCGCTGCATCTTTGGGCCAGTGCGAAGCCAAATTTCCTTTGGGGGGCGTGTCTGGGCTTTGTGAGGTGTGAAAGGGCCCTCAGGAAAAAGGTTTTGCAAATGCCAGAAAGAATGCAATGCCTGCTTGAGTTTTTAAAGGCGGTTGTCCACCTGATGCCCCCAAGTAAATCCCCAAGTGTCTTCCCCAAAAACCTCTCAACATGGAGACCTCCAAACTGACCCCGTACTGGGCTTCGCCCTGTGTTTTTGCGGCCAGTGCCCCTGAAAGAACTTGGCCAGGGATACAGCGGAGCATCTAAGGCCAAAGAAAAGGGAAGGGTTTCCCAGGATTCAGAAAATGTAAAGGCTTCACGCAACATTCATCCCCTGTTTTTTACCATTTCTGCAGTGGCAGCCTTCTCACTGAAGGGGCGGCAGGAGCTGAGTGATTGCAGGCTGCAAGTCCCAAAGGGGTCTCTTTAAAAGGAGGGGTGGGAAGCAGACCAAGGGAACAGCATCTCCCCTGACCAACTCTTCCTTTCCCATGAGCAAAAAGGGTTTTTTCCCGCCACTTGTTTTCTCTTTGTCCGGCGGGCCTTGTCAAGGTTTCCCTGATGGGGGGCGGGTTCAAAAACGAAATCCTTGGCACAGCCACGCTTTCCTTTCCCAAATGCCACACTGGAAAAAGTGGGGGAAATTTTCAGGGATTCCCCTTTGGGCCTGGGGGGGGTTTTTTTAGAAGGGGGTAGGGTGAAACTTTACCCCTGGATTGGCCCCGGGTTTAACCCGGTAAAACTGAAAAGGGGGTGGGTACCTGTCCCTGGAATGATCCCCGGGGGCTGTTTGCTTAGGGGGTTTTGGGGCAATATTATAAAAGGGCCCCCAAATTTAAGAGCTGAAAGCGCAAATGGACTGGGCACCAACTCCCTTTTCTTCATTCCTCCCAAAACACAGCAGTAGCCAGGTGATTCTCTAGGTGGACACCCGGCCCTAACTGACACTCAGGCCCAAGTCATGCATCTGGGGAACAAGTTTTTTTTGACCTAGTTCCCGCGTGTTGGAGGTTCAGGGCCCAAATTTTGAGTGGGAGGGGTGGCTCCCCTTTTCCCAAAGAATTTTCGTGATCACTGCTTGGTATTTGCCTTTTCTCTTTTGGCTCCTTTTTTCAAAATTGAAGAGTATGATCGGGGAAAGGGAGTTGAGACAGGCCCCGGAAACTGTCAGTCCTGATCTTTCATTTAGCTCCTTTTTATCAGCATGGTCACCTACCTTGAGGGTTTGGGTGGAAAAGAGGGTTTTTCTGGCATCAGGGGGGAAAAAGCCACTGAAGTTTTTAAAAACCCCAGGAACGGAAAAAATGTCCTCTCGCACAACCTTTGGGAGCTTTTGCCCCAAAAATTTGTGCATCTCCTTCATAGTCATCTCCATGGCCTTTTTCAGCATTTGTTTCATGCCTTTTTTTAAAGACAAGTACCCATTTTTTCCATCACTTTTTCTTTTTGTGAATATGGGAAAATGGGTTTTAGGGTTTTTCTCTTTAAGCGAACTTTGGGGTTTACTTCACTCCTGATGCCCAAAATCACAAAACGACTTTCCCTAGAGATGCCGTAGGGGGAAACAAAAATTGAAGAGCAAAGGCCTTCTTTTCCCCTTCATTTTCTTGTAAGTGACCCCTCAGCAAATGCTCTTTTCTCCGGGGTTTCCCCTTTTCTGGTTTACTGGGAAACCTGTAGGGTTTTTCCCCGTTTTCCCGTCAGGGCCGGTGACGATTTCCCCAGGCCCCAAACCCCCCAAACAAGATTTGGGAAATTTGGGCCCCCCAGTGCAATGAGGTCACCGCCCCCTTCAATCCTGGTCAACAAATCTATCCAACAAATTTGGGGCCCTTGACCTAAAATTGTCATCTGGGCCCCCAGGGTTTTTTTAAACTCTGCAGGAGTCCCTTCCCTTTTTTGGTTTCAAAATATGCCCGCTGGTCTTTTTCGAAACTTTGGGGGTGGGCGACGGCAAACCGGTCTTCTGGGGCAGGAGTGCTATCTCTCCCTCCGCTTCTTCGCCCTTGCATTTTTTTTTTGTGTTGAATTGGTCGTGGCATGATTTGTGCCCCCCGTGCATTTATTCCTGATCAAATCATCCCCGTCTTTGGGGGCACCAAATGCAAGGGCCTGGCAGAGCGTTTTAGTTTTCTGAACTGAGTCACTTTTTTCCAGGAAAGATCCCTAGACGCTGGCCCGACTTGTCCGCTCCATGTGCATTTTTAAGGGGGCAGCGAAAATGGGTCAGAGGTTTTTTTTCTGGCAACTGCACACGCTGACCCAAATCCCACAGATGGGGACTGGGGGTCTTCAAAATCCAACCCACAAAACAAAACAGTTAGCAACCCTTGTTCATCCTTAACTAAATACATGTACGTAAGTAATTTCCCCCGGGCATACCTGTAAAGGGCCCAAAATTTTCCCTTGTAAAAAGAAATTTTGTCCGGGAGAACGGAAAAAATGTGATCTTGAAGTATAAGAAAGGGGTGAAAAAAATAAAAAAACTAGGGGGATGTATTGCCCTATACGGGGTATTTTTTTGCCATTAAAAAGGGGAAAACTTTTATTTCATCAAGATTTTTTCTAAGTGAAAATTAGCCGTTTTTCACAAAAAAGGGTTTATAGAGGCTTTCTTAGTAAATTGGGTCGTTTGTCTCCCCTCTCAAAATCATAGCTAGGGGGGCCCTGTAAATCCTGAACAAAATTTGGGGGCTTTTAAACCGGCATGTCCCCCTCCTCTTTTAAATCTGGGCCTTAGCGGCCGGCCCATGATCAGTAAAGTGGCGGGGGGGGCGGGGGCCCACAAGGGCGCAGGGGGGCGGGGTGGCCCCCCCCAAGGTCATCCCCATATAAACTAAAAAAAACACGGGGGGAGTTCGAAATGGCCCCTACAATTTTTAGCTCGAAAGCCCCCCCGGGGTGTACTTTATCTGTCTGGCCGGGTTTATGCCGGGTCATACTCCCTGCTCGTGCGCGGTGGAGGGGAAAACTGCTGAACATCCACCCCTCGCTGCCCGGCGGGTTTAAAAGGGGTGCAAAGGGGGCCCCCCGGGGGCCTGGGGGCGGGGAGTCCCCTCGGGGCCAGGGTGTACAAAGCACTTTTTTGCCAGTAGGTTAATGTGGGGCCTAGTGACGCAGGAGTCTTTTGCGTGTGCTTTCCGGGGGCTCTGGGCAACCCCCTTTTGGGGGCCATTAAAGAGGCGAGCACATAGGTTACCCAAAAAGGGGGATGGAAATGGTGGCGTGTGGGTACGTGGGCTTGGGGCGGACGGCCAAAATTGTGCATGTTTTGGGCCCCTACCCTTCCCAGTAAAAGGGGAAACGAGGAGGTTTTTGGCCCGGCAACAGGGGGGCATTTTGTTCCGCTAGCTGGTTTGAGGGAAAACGGGGAGCCCCTCCCCTCTGCCTGGACTGACGCCCCAATACCCCGGGCCCGTCCCGACATCCCAAACACTGGCACAAAAAAAAAATTTATTTAAAGCAAGGAAGAGCGTTCTATGCAGCTACAAGGGGGCCCTTTCTTAAATTTTTACATTTTTCCCTGAATACTATACATTTTTTTTTAGGGGGGAAGGACGGGGGGACTAGCCCCAACTACCAGGGTCCTTATTATGCAGCTACCAGGGGCCTTATTATGCAGCTATCAGAGGCCTTATGCAGCTGTCAGGGGCCTTATTATGCAGCTGCCAGGGGCCTTATTCTTTACTTTCCATGCTTACTGTACAATTATTCTTTAGCAAGGACGGTACTATATGCAGCTACCAGGGGCCTTATTCCCTACACGTTCCATGGTTACTGTACATTTCTTTAGCACTGATGCTATTTACTAGTCTGATAAGAAAGCAAGGTGCAATGTGATGATCATATCATATGATGATGAGGATCAGTGATATTATATTTAACTTGGGATGCAGAAGAAATAGAACTGGCGTCCACCCAAACCTTGGCCTTGTCACCTCTCACGTCCCATCCTTCCTTGAGGTAATTGACTCTTTCTCTTGATGAACGCCGTTGCAACTCGCAGCCAACCCCACACATAGTCTATCGGTTCGTGTAAATATATATGACTTTTGGGTAGAAATGTCAAAAATGCACTTAATCTGTTCTAATGATCCCATTAATTAAGAAAATGCTTGTTGCCAATTTTTTTGTATGGGGTTAAGGGTATTTTTAAAAGAAAATAATATGAAGATGTAAAAGTACGGGCAAAAATAACCCAAATTTATTTTCTGTGCACACCATAGTCTTGAAAGTAGTTATCATTGCTGGTCTTGACAATATTTAGTGATGGAACCCTCTATACACTATTATGGAATGTACCAGAATATCTAGACATATTCCAAAACACTTATTTTGATATTTAACCGTGGGAAAAGGCAGAATATGTTATAGTGTTCTTCCCATATTTCTTTGTGTTCACTTGTCATCCCAGTCCCCTAGTACAGCTCCTCTTCATCCTCATCATCTTCTGGAAGAGGGGAGGATCTATTGGCACACACACCATCTTCCTGTCCACACTGGCACAGTTCAGTGCAAGCAAGATTGTGCTTCTTGCAGCTGCATCGTTTGGTGCATTTCATAGGTGCAGCTGGATTGTTGGCACCACAGCCACACTTGACAAGTTCCAGGACACAGTCTGGTGCAGCTGCCTCGCTGGAAAGTACAGGTATCAGCCTGTCACCCTCTTTCTTCCAGCCCAGGGTGAGAGGGTCAGGAATGTTTGGCTTCTCAACGAGGTCCTGGGCCCAGATTCTGGCCTGTAGATGGGCACGCAGGATGTGTTGCTTCCACGCACCTTGAGTTGGTGGCAGCCTGTCTACTCCTTGCTCTGGTTTCATCTTTTTGAAGAGATGCCATCTGAGGCTACTGGCTCTAGAAAGCTTGGTTCCTTTGGGACAGAACAGGCTGCACAGGAAGGCTTGACAACCATCAGCCACCTCTTCTGAGGGTGCATCCCCTTCCCCTAGCATCTGAATGGCAGAGACTACATTGGGTGGCGATTCCATGAAGGCATTAAAGCATGTCTGCTTCCCCTTTCCCTGATGTGTCCTGTGGTATCACACCCTGTTAGTGCGTGCCAATTGATGAGGGCAGCTGCTTTACTGGGTCCCAGGGCATCATAGATGGGCTGCAATAGGACGGTGCGGCGACGATCTCCAGTACCCATGATCAGTACAGAATTTCTGCCAAGTTGTGGCACTCTGCGGAGAGCCAATAGAAGAACATCAGTGTCCTGTGTATAGATATGGACGATGGCTCCAGCAGCTGCAACTTCCACAGCATGAAGGATCATGAGGGTGTCAGCTCCTCCTGAGTGCTCACACCAGTGCTAACCTGGCAGTCATAGTTAACCATCACACTCTTGCGTGTCACAGTCACCATGTTCACTGTGCTCCTTTCAATAAGCTGATGAGCCAGGTAGAGTGTGAGCGAATCTTTTGTGGCATTGCTTGCGAGGAACGTGGACTTGTCCCTAATCTGAGTTGAATCTTCAACCTTGTAGGACCTGATTTCCTTCAGCTTGCCTCGCCGTCGCTCCCGCGTAGCTTCCTTCAGGGAACTTACTTTTGTGTAGTTGTCAAAAACAACCCTTACTGCAGCATACCCTTGCGCCTTTGTGTCTGTAAGCTTGACATAAGCTCTGGCAAGATCTTTTCCATTCTTGAAGGTTCGGACAGCCATCAGTTCTTGGACTACAGCCATTCCATCAACTATTAACAAGGTGTGGTGCTCCTGGGCAGTGGTCTCATTACTGTTAGTATAGACAAGACCTTCCAATAGGTGGATCACACTGCTCTTGTCATTGGTTGGATGAAGGGACCCATCTGCTTGCATTAGTGTCCCACTAGTGTGTGAGAACTCATGGGCACCAACTACCTGCTCCAGGTCGATATCTGCACGGGGTGATCTGGCGACTAGCAGCATCCTGGCAAAGAGAGAAGAGGAGGCTTTGAGTGTCACCATTCTGATCCGGCCTTCATCTTGATTTCCTTTGCAGCTGTAGTCCAGGTCAGTAGATTAACTTTGGACATTCGGTCCCAGAGGTTTCCATCTCCAGTGATGCGTTCTTCTACAAAGCGACTAAAGGCATTCTGGCCTACTTGCTCAACTGACAAGATGCTCTGTTGGACTTTCTCCGGAAGGATCTCCTTTGACATCAGTTTGAACATTCGACTATTGATGGCTGCATCATCTGATGGTGGACTGAAGAGATGGCACTGTGCTAGTACAGCCTTAAGCTTTGCAATGGCCTTTTCCTGGCGTGCTACTTTGGCTTTGCTGAGGCAGTGGTGTTGCTGTGCCGTGGTTCCCTCAGAAACCATAAGCAGATGCTCAGTCTCATCAGAGAGGCGTGCCAGCTCAGGTCCTGTGAGACAGAACTTGAGCAAAGTCTGTGGGGTTGATGTGATTCCTGATATTCCTCCTTGGCCTTTGGTGACTTTGTTTCAGATGCTCCATGGCGTGATCTACACCAATGCGAGTGAATGGTACATTGTTGCTTGTATTGACCGTGAAATTCCCCCTGAGGAACTCATCCCAGGTGTCTGGATCTGCACTTTTGAGTCGTGCATGCGGGCAATATACTCAGGGATGTTCTGGGCATAATCCAGTCGGTTGTAAGCAAAAAAGTAAATGCACAGTTTCTCTAGTGCTCCCAAATACAGCAACCAGTTCCCTTCACGAGTTGCACGCTGAAACTGCAACAAGGCCATGACCTGCCTCATGTACATCTGTGCCCATTCGTACATTGGCTGTTCCTTGTGACTTTCATCAAATTCGCACAGCAGCTTCTCGATTTCCATGGACTCCAGCTCCAGTAGGAATCTCCTGTGTGCTTCGTTGACATCCTGCTGAGTCTTACATGCTTCAGTCAGCTTTTCAGCACTTGCTTGCAGTCTGATGCGCAGTGCAGGGTTCTCTTCAAAGAAAAACTTCATCCATAGATCGAATAGTGCTTGGAGTGTGATTTGGTGAGCCTGCATAGCTCTGTTGTGATGACTCCCGTTGATGATGTGTGAAGTGGTGACACTGCTGTACAGATCAGCTTCCTGCCATGCCTCATCAAGGCCACTGCCTTCAACCGTCCTGCCCAGGCATCGTAGTGCACAGAGTACAGTGTGAAATGCTCCTGGACACAGCAGCCACTTTTTTCTGTACTGGGGTAGAAGGTGCTCTAGTTTTAGAGCTCTCTTGTATAGGTCAATGTCCAAAGTCACTAGCAGCTGTGCGTCAGGGCCTGACACCAGTTCGTTGAGTCTGGTCAGTTGGTTCAAGGCTGTTACCAAGGTGACCCATTCATGGGCTGGTGCATTGATAATAGGAAAGACCAAAGGCTTTGTCAATGGCAGCAGGCATATCTTGGGGTTGTATGAGTGAGTTGTAGGCAGACCACAGGGGTACAGGCTGTCTGACATCTTGTGAGACCATTCCTGCTTCAGCATCTTCATCCTGTGTAGTGGTACTGTCCATCTGGTGGTCTCGGGTGTCAGCATCAACTCTTGGTTCACTTTCTGTGCTCCGGCAACAAAACCGAGCCAGCATCCAGGCAATGTCATTTGTTTGGGCCTGCTTGTACTCCGCATTATACCTTCCCATCTTGTATGCTGGATAGTGAGGACTTGCTCTGGGCTTTGGGTTGCCTTCAATAATACATGTGGCAAGTTCACTAACAGATGCTGGTATATCTCTCAGGCTTGAGGCTGAGTTTCCACTGCCCAGTTGCACTGGATCCAAAATGGTTTCTCCTTCACCAGAGAGTTGGTATACACCTAGGGCTGTTCCATGGAAGCTGCCCTTTCCATCCGGGGTGTCCACCTTCTTGTCAATGTTGTCCAGTGAGACGCGGATCCTCTTGTTCTTCAAAAGACCTGGTGGGACATACACACCATACTCTTTGATATTTTCAGACATGACATTGGCGATGTTGTTGCATATTTTGGTAACCCGCTCATATGAGACACCAGCTCCACATCTGTTCAGCAATGACAGTGCCTTCTGACTTCTGAAGTTGTGGTACATGTAGAGAGATAACCCGACAGCGACTTTCTACCATTTGGTGAAATGTTGCCTCCGCAGACGACGGCTTCAACATTACTTGTCTTCTTGTCTTGCACTCTTGCATGATTGAGTGGGAATGATGGTGCAGGATTTGTGTAACTGTTCTGTACGTGTCTCCGTGATTGCTACCTTTGCCCCTTGCAGGATCCACCGGATGAGGTTGCTCAGTTCAGATGGGACACCTGTTTGCCTACAACCAAGTAATGACCCATTGAAGGACCACTGGTTATCTTTCCTGGACTGGAGGATTGTCTGCCTGATGATCTTTGAGCACTGGAAAATGAGCTTCATGTCTGCTTTAACATTCCTGGCCTGTGCTGCTTGATCCAGAGCTGACGGTCTGCTTTCTTGGAATGTATAATTGTTTGGGTTCTTCCCTCTTCCCAGTGTAACCATGGCATTGGGCACATTCTTTTGGATCTTCTCCACAGCTGCCTTGTAATGAAGACTTCTAACCTCTATGCCATGATCATGCATCATTCTGTTGTACAGTGTAGAGGTATCTTTCACTGTTAGAAATTCGCCATCAACCAGACGTTCCTCTAGTTCAGCAAAGTATTCGATTTCAGCAGCTATGAACTCTACGTTGTTCAGTTCAGCATCGTCGTCATCTCTGCTGAGGCTTCTGGGCCTCTGTACATAGTGGCGCCAGTGAGTTGTGTGACAGCTTTTGTGGTACTTAATGTCTCTGGACAGGAAGTCTCCCTCTGCAATAATATCAGCCATGTGCACCTTCCAAACTTCATTGTCACTGGCATTAATGACTTCTTGAATGGATTTCCCAATGTTTGAAGTACTACATTCGTGAAGCACTTCTTCTTTTTTCTTTGCCTCATATTTGACTGTCTGACAGTAGAAGCAGTAAACTCGGTTGAATACTTGGATGCAGGATCGTGTGACCCTCCCAGCAGAAGGTGATGGTATGTCCTGTGAAACAGATGTCATTGATGCAGGACGGCCAGCTCCTCTGGAGGATAATATGCTGGAGTCCTTTTCAGCGAGTGCTTTCATCCACCTGGCTTTGTCTCTTTCAGTATGCTGTTTATGGGTGATTTCTCCATAGCATGATCTGTGCCACCCTGCATGGTTTTTTTTCCAGTCATGAGCGGACATACCATGCAGCCGCTGATTCAGTTGCACAAAATTAGGATTCCCATACTCGGCTCTTTCCCCGACACAGTCTAAGAATTTCTCATATGTAGGAAGGCCGATATGCTGTAGAACCAAATTTCCTGCTTTTGGCACTTTAAGCAAAGGTTGAAGTCAAAGGTTTGCTTTTTGGTTGGTGGTTCTTCAGATGCAGCCATTCCTACCTGAAACAAAAGAGACTACTATTACTAATACATACAGACATCGTATCTTTGTTTATTAACAACAGACCTTTATCACTCTACTTGCACTGTTAATATTCAGTACTTATGGAAGATTCCTGAAACATGCCTAACATTTGGGTACAAGCTTGTAACAAAACTCCAGCAATAATGAGTCACACATAGTAACAGTGTTACCCGTTAACACATAGCCATAGCTCCACAGGTACTGTTGATATTCATAGAGCAGGTGGAATTCTAGTGCTGTAACATTGTGTAGTCTGTATTTAACTGGAAACATGGTCAGGAACTTTTGTGTGTGGTAATTTTCAAATATATATCATTACAAATTGCCTAAATTCATAGTTTACAAGACCCCATCTGTTTGGTCCCAGAAAACCATCTAAACCATGACAGAAAAATTGGCAACAACCTATTTTGCATTCAGTATACTCCAGAGATATATTTTGGTCATGTTGCCAAATTTCTACCCGAAATTCATATAACCCAGATTTTTTTAACATTACCCGATGGACTAACAGGGTAGTGGCCCACCAGCTTGTTGCAGTACGATAACACGGTCTGCCGCGTGATCTCACTCGGCACGTCGCTCACTTCGTTATCTCTCCTCCAAACGAGACCTCCTATCCCCCCCAGACTTTTAGTCCCAACACTCGTGCTCCATTAACTACTCTTATAAGTGGCTTGCTAGTTAACCCAAAGTTCCGGAGATGATCTTCCACACGGCTGGCTTTAACAACGTCCTCGTTCACAAGGATGTCGTCAATATACGCTTCCTTACATCTGGGTCTTGTGAGAGCACGCAGTTCAGTACAGCCTTCATCACTAGCGGAGCAACGTTCAGCCCTAATCCCAGCCGCGTCAGACAATACCTCTGGCCTCTAAACATCACGATCTGGTACGCATTACTTGCCCCTAAATAGTGCCAAAGTGCCATATGACCTCTGATGTCTGGCACATTCTCCCTTTTTAGTAATGATATAACGGTAGACCTTATTCTGAATTTTAAAAAATAATCTGAATAGTAATACAGAATAATACAAATTAATTAATACAAAATGATTATTAATATTACTTAAGTATTTTTGTTTGCCCTTTCTTTCATTCATTTTTCTATATTTCTATGTATTATCATTTCACATCCAGATATTATGTTCCAGGTCTTCAATGCACAAATTTAATCCAAAGATTAAGGAACTTTTCTTGCTAATACCCAATACCATACTTGTGAAAATATGAAAGTTTATTTTTCGTCTACTATTCAAGAACTATAAATAAATGGCAAAGTCGTGAGATATGTCTCCATCAGCGACATTTAGATATTGCACATCTGCTCCATTTCAGGCATGACCCAGAATTGAGGAATGTTGCATGTATTGCCATAATGTTTGGCCTAGCATTAAGAGATTTAATTTGATTCACATATTAATAATTAAGAGTTTTAATTTTAATCACATTTTAATGCTAATAAAGATATTTCATTTTAATCACATTTGAATAATATATAGATTTCTCATTTGAGTCACATTTTAATGTTAATAAATCTAAATCATAATAAATTTGAATCACATTTTGATCATGAGATTTCATTTGAATCACATTTACATCATATAATAATAGAGATTTTTCATTTGAATCTAAATTAAATAGAGATTTTTCATTTGAATTACATTTTACTAATAATATATTTCCTTTGCATCCCACCCAAGTTAATGATAATATCACTGATCACCCTCATCATCATCATCATCATGACCATCATCATATGATATGATCATCACATTGCACCTTGCTTTCTTATCAGACTAGTAAATAGCATCAGTGCTAAAGAAATGTACAGTAACCATGGAACGTGTAGGGATAAGGCCCCTGGTAGCTGTATATAGTACCGTCCTTGCTAAAGAATAATTGTACAGTAAGCATGGAAAAATAAAGAATAAGGCCCTGGCAGCTGCATAATAAGGCCCCTGACAGCTGCATAAGGCCTCTGATAGCTGCATAATAAGGCCCCTGGTAGCTGCATAATAAGGCCCTTGGTAGTTACATATAGTGCCGTCCTTGCTAAAAGAAATATACAGTATTCATGGAAAATGTAAATAATAAGTATGGCCCCTTGTAGCTGCATAGAACATTGCCTTAATGTTGCTCCATTGAACTTAATGCCTTGCATTAATGAATTTTTCCTTTTGCCTGCCAGTGTTTGGGATGTCAGACAGGCAGTGTATTGGGGCAGTCAGTCGCAGGCAGAGAGACGGGCTGCCCAGTGTTGCCTGAGACCAGCTAGAGGAACTCTGGTGCCTCCTGTCTGCCTGTCTGCCTGCCTGCCATATGTTCAAAAACCTCCTCGCTTCCCTTGCTAGGAAGGGTATGTGCCTACATGTACAATTTTCCCGTCCGCCCCAAGCCTCACGTAGCCCCACGCCACCATTTCCATCACCCTTGGGTAGGCTATGTGCTCCGCCTCTTTAATGCGCCCCAACAAGGGTTGCCTCAAGAGTCCCCCGGCAGCACACGCACAGACTCCTGCGTCACTATGGCGCCACAGTCAACCTCCTTCGCAACAAAGTGCACCGTACACCCCGTGACGGTGACTCCCGCCTCCAGAGCCTGCCGGGCCCCGTGCATCCCTTTAAACGCCGGCAGCAGCGAGGGGTGGATGTTCAGCAGCTGTCCCCTCCACCGCTGCACGAAGCAGGGAGTCAGGATCCGCATAAAGCCGGCTAGACATATAAAGTCCACTCCGGCGGCGTCAAGTTCAAATTATATGGCCATTTCGAACTCCTCCCGTGTTTTGTAGTTTATATGGGGTATGACCTTGGTGGCCACCCCCGCCTCCTGCGCCCTCTGTAGGCCCCGCCCCCCCCGCCACATTACTGATCACCAACGCAACCCCGGTGCACTCAGACCCTCCTTCGTATGGTCGAGCAGAGCCGGTAGGATGGTCCCGGTCCCCGAGATCAGCACCGCCACGTACTTCTTGGGAATTCCCGGATGGCGCACTGGACCACCGAGGGGCACGACATTTCCCACAAGCTTGTCGCAGTCCCTCAACCACCACAGGGTCTTGGGCCCACAAGGCTTCCCACCACAACCAGCCTGACCCCAGCGTCCCACTCGATCAGGACCATCACTCGTTGACGAGCTGCCCACCACCAAAACCATACCCAAAACCACAGTTGTAGGTCCGGAAATCCCGCATCGCTCACACCGTGTGATGCCAGCCAGCCAAACACAGGTAGACGTGCCAGAGGTTGGGGCGTCGAGGTGGGCCGTGAGGTGTGGCTCGGCACAACCCTAAGGAAGGTTTTCGAGCAGGCCGCCGCCTGTGAAGTGTGTTGCAGCTTGAGCAGCCCCCCTCCAGCACCTTGGCCAGGCACTTGCTGATATATGGAGGAAGCAATAATTCGTCTCCTAGCGTATACTTTGCTGTTCCAGGGCAAGTTATGCTTTACATGAGGTTCACGACGCCTTGATAATTCTTGCAGCACCAGACTGTAGCATGCTGTGCAGGCCGGAAGAAGGCAGCCCCACCAGCACAGCCCCGGCACAAGCTCCTGGTTGCGCCGGGAGACAGGTTCTCCCTCTCCACGGCGCCCAACTACCAAAGCCGGGCAAGGTGTGATCGCCTTTCCCGTACATTCCCGGCAACTCCGCTGTTTCCCCGCCAATAAAGTGCACAGCCGTTCATGCAGCACGCCTCGGACACGCCCTTCACCACGTCCACGGCCACCTGGCCCTCCAGCCGACCCGTTCGAGTAGTAGTCCAGGTGAAGAGGGGCCCGGGCGCCATGGACACAGGACGTCGTTTCACACACATGGCCACCAGGTCGTGGCCGATTGTGTTCGTGGATCTCGCTGTCTGGGCCACCTTCAACTTGTGGCCGACGCCGTCCGTGCCCAAAACCAAGTATGGGAATCCTGAATCCCTGTGTCCCGGAGCGTAAAAAGGCCGCCAAATTACCCCAGGCCCCCCGAAACCCCGGGGACGGAGGTGCCCGGGACGACCTTCTTGATTGACGCCACAAACTCATTCCCGGCGTCGATATCCACTCCGCTATCCTTGTACGTCAAGCCTCCGAACCTGAAGGTGTTGGTAGCGATGGCCCTGGAAGCAATGTCTTTCCTGAAGGTGGCCCCCTTGAAGGCAAAGTGTGATCAGAGTCTCTCTCAAGCATCTTCTCAATTCTTCATCGGCAACGACTTCAATCCCTACTCTCCTCCTGATAAGCATCTCACTTGCAGCCTTGGTCTTGAGTCTGCTTCTTCCCGAGAGGCCATCTGTGATCCACCGATGTACTGTCGAGGAATCAGTCAGTCATCAATTCCACTTCCTTTATCTTCCAAGCCAATGCAAGGTTCAAACCTTTGATGACTGCGTCCAGCTCAGCCTAGATAGATTGTGGCAGTAATTAATCAAGGACTTGCGTTTTCTCTTTATTTAAGAATACTTTGAGAATGAACAGCAGCAAAACAAGAGTTAACAAGGTGCAATGCTGAGTAGGCGGGTAGGCGTTGCTTGCACAGAGTACGGCAGCCGTCCGGCTGTGGTGGAGTGTAGTAGAGTCATTTTCTTGAAGTCCGTGACCATTTTCTTCCTACCTTTTTTTCTTGATGGATTTGATAACCTGGACCATTTTACAGAAAAATTTGCTCCTATCGAGACCACCGAGAGACAAGGCCTGTTACATCGCCTGGTGAAAGGCTGTGACGACACAGTATGAGGATCCCGCGCGCGCCACAGTTGGCCACGGCTCAGTCTATTGTCTCCACATACGAAGGCGGTCAGGGCGTGTGTATGTGGCGTACTTCTATCATTTTTGCTTTTGTTACGGCAGGAGCTATTTCTCCAAGTTACCAGCAAGATGCCGTCCATGTGCTGTGTGCCCAATTGCAATGGGAACTACAAAAAAGGCCCTAGAGTGAGTATATTCTGTTTCCCAAGAGACAAGGAGCTTGCCAGCCAGTGGCTCAGAGCAATCAAACGGGACAATTTTTCACCGACGGCCAGTAGCAGGGTGAGTCTATGATCTTTGTAGTATTTGTAGTAGCTTTATTAGCTAATAATGAAAGAAGTGAGACGGTAAGTCTAGCATATATAGCATACTTATAAGGCATACAAAGCGAAATGTTGTAGCATTAAAAATGGCGGACGCTATGTCACAAAAAATATTAACTAATATTTTGAGAATTATCATTTGTGTTGTGTTACGTTCATAATTCACCTCCGTCACAGCTAGTGGGATCATGCTGCTTTGGCTGACTATGTTTTGAACTAATGAAGGATTAGCAGCTGGCACGGCACTCACGAATGTAGGTGTTTCGTGAAATATGTTAGCGCGAAATCCTGTAGACCCCTCCATTCATCTCTCTTATTTCACTGGTTTTACGACTTAACTGCTGCCCTGATACATGTTACAAGCCACATAGAGGCACTAGCTTTCCATGAGAACACTTACAAGTAATAATAGTTGCTCATAAGACTAAAATATTCACGTCAAAAGTAAAGCCTTTTCAGGTGTAGGTTTCAGGTTCAAATATATTTTGTCTGAATACCAGTGCATCTAACTACTCTCATAAAATAATATGTATCTCAGAGTACTCTGTAACATGCATTAGGGCAGCAGTTATGCTGTAAAACCAGTGAAATATGGAGGAGTCTACAGGATTTCGCGCATTGACAACATTCCGCACAAAATCAGGACCCACACTCTCCACGAGTGCCCAGCAGCCTCTGAAAGAATGGTGATATAAAAGTAATTACACTTTACATAATTATCCATTGGTATCCATACTAGAGATGTCGATGAAGTGTGGGGGTAAGACCTTAGTATCGGTGATTTTTTTCTGATTCTTGAAGTGTTGTGGTGTTTGTTGCTTGATCACCCCGTTTTGTGCTTATACTTGTGAATGCTCTTGTGAAATGTCTTGGCTTTCTTGCTTGCTAATCAATGTTCTTGCTGTTTCCTTATTTTCCACATCAGTAACAAAGTTTGTTTCTTCACATCTGCATCCTGTTCATCTGCTAGGAGTAAAAATGTTGCAAGTTTTTAAGCATTTGTCAGTGTGTTGTCTTGTAGAAAGTTTAAGTGTTTCCTTATGTCTCTATATTCCTCGCACTGTAATAGGAAGTGTTCTAAAGTTTCCTGCAGTCCAGTGTTACATGTCGTGCATGCTGTGTTCCCGAGGGTGTGTCTGTTCCTGTAGTTTAGTTTAGTTTCAGTGTATTGCTTCTGCATCTTATCAAAGTTGTAGTGGATTCATCATTTATCATAAAAGTCTTTCTTTTATGTGTGTTTTGTATGTTCTGTAAGTCTAAGTGTCTCTTTTTCAAGTAGTTTCTGCTTTCCATTCTTGGTATCATGCTCTTTTAATTTGTCAGTTATTTCGTGTTGTGTACTATACCAAGTTGGTATATGTTGGTATTATGCTCTTTTAAATAACTGTTGACTGTTTCACTTGCTCTTGCTGCTTAAGATGAGTGTCAATGTCATGTTTAGGGCACCTGATTCACTTTGTGCTAAAATAAGGCCATCTTCTGCATAAAACAATGCAGGGATAAAGCATATCTCATCTTTAAATCCAATATTTGTTTGGTTCAGGTGTAGGATGATGATATATGTTATCATTAAGAACAGTGATGTTGAACCATTGCAACCTTGCCTTATTCCGCTGGTGACATCCATGTTTGTTATGATCTCATTGTTTAGATACAGGATGGTCTTGTCATTTAGGTATATGTCACTTATGACGTCAATTATGTGTGGATGTATCCTGAACTTTTTTAGGCATTCAATTAGGGGCTTTCTTTCCACACTGTCGAAGGCTTTCTTGAAATCTATAGCGATGGTTATTAATGGTCTCTTCATCTTGAAAGACCACCACCACCATACCACCACCACCACCACCACCACACCACCACCACCACCACCACAACCCCACCACCACCACCACACCACCACCACCACCACCACCACACACAACAACACCACCACCACCACAAAACCACCACCACCACCACAACAACAACAATACCACCACCACACCACCACCACCACCAGCACCACCTCTACCACCACCACCACCACCCCCACCCCCACCTCTACCACAACAACAACAACAATACCACCACCACCACCACCGCCACCCCCACCACCACCACCATTGATGATAATGACAGGGATTCAGATTAACGACATAAATAAGAGCGTGAACTGAGAAAGTAAACCTGTACGGGGAGCGGAGCGGTCGAGCGCGCGAGATCCTCATGGTGTGACGTCACGGGCGATCTATCAGGCCTTGTCATCTCGGTGGCCACGCTCCTATGCCCCTCTGAGAAATGACGGCTAACTTTTCTAGAGCCCAATATTGAAAATGGCCGCCGCCGACACCTTGAAAAACATAAAATGTTATATCTCTGGCATCAGATGAGTTACAAAGACGAATGAGGTGTCATTTTTTACTAATTCCGAATTTGTTTTACTAATTCCGAATTTGTTTTACTAATTCGTGGTCCGAAAGTTAAGCCCGTGCTACTAATGTAGAAATCAGGCTAATTTGTGCCATATTATCAGCGAAATTCAGCATAAACTATTACGTCACAGCTAGGCCCTATCGTCTGGCTGATAAAACATGATAATTCTTTCACCAGTTTTAAAGTTGTCCTGTCATGTCATTAACCTTGTATATTCTTGTTCGTGGTCTTAAGGTAAGTCCATGCTTTTGAATGTACATCTATGTGTTTACTTGTGTCCTGTTATCTGTAATTACATTATTTCTACTTCTCACTGTGTTACAATCTCCGCCTGACCCGCCATATTTGTTGTTTATCTCTGACAGCACGGCAAGAAGCCGTGAGAATCGGGCCCTGGCTCTCGCTTCTAACGGCTTCTTACGGCTTGCCCAGCTGGGTCAGCTGGGCCAAGCCGTAAGAAGCCGGCTTCTTAAAAGTGCCTCGAGTTAACAGAAAACGCAAGCTGTCAGAAGCCGGCTTCTTACGGCTTCCTCACCAAAATTCGCCTTATCACCCCTCTGGCTAAGCATCAGTTCCCCCTTGAGTTCAGGTCTGCCTGGGTGGACCTGTTCATCAATACAACACCCCTGTGCCTCCTCCGCGGCGGTGGAGAGGCTGTTCAGCATGGGGTCTGACATCCTGAGGCCGAAGAGGTCAGCCCTGACATCCAACAACTTTGAGAAGCTTGTGTTCTTGAAGGGCCAACCTCCACATGCTGAACCAGAAGAAGTGGGAGGAGGAGGAGGAGGAGGAAGAAGAAGATTAGTAGATTACTTAGATTAGTGATTACTAGCCAGTAGACTGTGCAGTGTAAGTAAAGAAAAACACTAAAAGAGACAGACTTAATTGTGAAGGACAAGTAACAAGTATAGACAGAAACAGAATAGGAATATAGAAGTATTAAACACTAATAAGAGTCTAAGAGACATTTTTTGTTTTAATTGTAGGTGTCAAATTAGTTTGCGGATTTGCGGAATTGCGATTGCGGAATGACCTAATCAGAAAAAATTTGCGGAATTGCGATTGCGGACTGGTGCAGGTCGGAATTGCGATTGCGGACTGGTGCAGTCGGAATTGCGATTGCGGAATTGGAAGAAAAAAATTGCAATGCCCACCTTTGCTTTTTAGGGATGAAGAATCTGTAAGGATCTCATCACTAATTCATTAGAAAACTGGAGTGCCGGAAGCCTGGGCCAGGAGAGGAGCCAGGGAAGGTGTCCTTGGAGGCCTACGCGATGCTTCCTACTCCAGAAGGAAGAATATACAAAGGAATATTATGTCACAGACTTGTTGGTCCTTATATTGCCTGACAATGAGCGGTGCCACGTATTACTTTTTTTTCTGCCATTGGCCAGTCCTCTACGTAGTATAAAGTAATAAGAATAAATGTATTAATAAGATGAATATTGTTGCAGGGGGAAATCACAAACTTGCAATATATACCAAGTTGCAATTATAAAAGCTAGAGGGTAACACTGAAGGCCTATATCTGCTGTAAAGGTAGTAAATTAAAAGAACAAAAATGCTATATCTGTAAAGTAATCATATCGAATCTTATAACGAGCAGTCTTGGATGTAACACGAGGATTGGTCGCTAGGTATATTTATCTAAATAGTAGGTATTTCAGAGGTTGAATGAATAACATGCGCGGATGTTGTTCCATAATTCATATATCTATAGCGCGAGAGGGTGTGTACAATATACGCTCCGACTGCCTGGTATGTACTGACCGGGGCGGGAACCCAATAATGGAGACAGTATCGCCAGCAAAGACCTGCTCTCCCACTACCTAGATACTACTTGTCCTTACTACGGAAGCCACAAAGCCTCCCTCGGTAAGATAGTAAACGGGTAGGAAGGCGCTGACTGGCTAAGGCGAGTAATGACGTCATCAAGCTCTTCATCAGTCACCAGCCAATGACAAACTGTTTTTAAAACTTATCGACCAATCACAAGTCAGAGAGACATATTTCCGGGCAAGAATGGCATGTCAGACTGCCTCTCTCCGCCTTCTGTCCCCGTCATCTCAAAATAATTCTAGTTTTATCTGGAATGCTTGCGTCTTAAGGAGTTTTAATGTATCAGATAGTAAGATATATAAGTAAGGAGCCTGTGTTGCTAGTGTTTTGGTGGTAGAAGGTGTGTATGTGGGTTGAAATAGTGAACATTTGTGTTATGGGGCGGCCCCGCCGCAAGAATTTCTCTGTCACTCACTGCCCCGCCAGCAGTCACCTCATCATAACATCTTTAAATCACCCATATCTAAGGTGACACACGGTGCTACATGGATTTAGATAATGACACGTGTATGCAACATCTCACCATAATCACCAAGTTGTATAATAACGAGTAATAAGACTTTTAATCCTGCCCAAACCTACCATGGCGGATGAGGTAGCGGCTCCAGCCGCCACTCTCAAAAGTTTTGAGTAAAAACCCGCCGTCATCCGCCTCACCTGTGCCTTCCTGAAGAAGACAGTCAGCTCTCACGCTTGTGATAGCACCATAGGATGTCACCAGGGATCATAGGATTCCTCAAGGGGTTCTCGCTCCCCTACTAAATATTACCAAAGACATCTATATCCCTTGGTGTTGATATCCACCTCACGGGCTTCATGCTGCTGTCGCTGCTGCCGAAGGCCGCGCTGCCAGACGTGGATAAGTCCCTTGCTTGTATTTCATCTCTTTACTCATATATATGAATAATATCCATCCAAATGCAATCATATGTCTACATTCACCTAAAGAAATTATATTTCATAGCATACCAAGCAATTATAAGCGAGCCTGGAGACTTCCTACCTCTGCTAATACCAGTCTCGAGCAGTCGTTGGCCAGTCTGCACGTTTACTACCAAACCTACTACTTTTCCGCGCTGTGGGTTCGTGTTACTACCGACGTCGGACTTCCTACCAAAAAAAGGTGCTAAAGTGCTTCGTGAATTCTCCCCCGAGCAGAGAGACTGAAGCGCATTTGTTCTGGAAAAAAAAAAAACCGTTAGCGGTGGAATGTATCAGTACGAGGCTGCGGAAAATGGGGGGAAGCAATGTGTTCATAATATCTCAAGAACAGTAATTGCTAAGAGAAAACGTTATGGAGTGCAACAAAATCCAGATTTCAACAAGCTTCCCTGTGGTATAAGCAAATTTAAATTCCATTGATAAATGACCGAATATTTTTTTTTTTATGGGCATATTACCCGAAATAAATATTCCTGAAATCATGGGAAAACTGCATACATGCGTAAAATTCTTGCGAATAAGAAATGAACATTTTTCAAAATGGAATACGATTCCTGCAGACAAGGTCTCCATCAAGACATAAACAATATGTTAGACGGATGAAAGATAAGATATATGTATGGTGCATCAATAAGCTGCTGCATAGACCACTTTATACCTGGACTGTTCACGCGACAATGTTTTGAATTGCGGGGCTGCATACGGGCCTGCGGGGCGCCCGGCAAAGAGATATAGTGGTCTATGGACTATCATATAGACTGGTTTATCAGTATATATGATATACTGTAATCTTCGTAAATGTTTGTTCTATAATATTATCAAATAAAAAACAGTAAAACACTCTAAAGAAATGCCATTACGAGACTATGAAGAAATATGCATTCACTTAACTCTTCGCCATTTAAAACTTGGCGAGTCAACTTTTATAATGAAGAGTATCAAGAGAAGCGCAATTTATTAGCTTTCCATTGCTATATTTCGTTATCTGATAAATTAATTAGAACCATGCATAAATTAGCGTTAACTAAATAAATAAAATCATCAATCGGGTAATTTTCCCGATGTGATGTTATTTATTGACTTATATATTTCGTTTTCTGATAAATGAATTAGTACCGTGTATAAATTAGCGTTGACTAATAAATAACATCATCAATCGGGAAAATTACCCGATTGATGATTTTATTTATTTAGTTAACGCTAATTTATGCATGGTTCTAATTCATTTATCAGATAACGAAATATAGCAATGGAAAGCTAATAAAATTGCGCTTCTATTGATATCCTTCATGATAAAAGTTGACTTGCAAAGTTTTAAATAACGAAGAGTTGAAGTGAATATTAAGTTCATACATATTTCTTCAGAGTCTCGTAATGGCATTTCTTTAGCGTGTTTTACTGTTTTTTATTTGATAATATTATAGAACAAACATTTACGAAGATTACAGTATATCATATATACTGATAAACCAGTCTATATGATCATATATATATATATATATATATATATATATATATATATATATATATATATAAATCCGAGCGGCCCTCCGACTTCAGCCCCTTGTGCGACAGGCCGATATTCCGTGCGCAGTCCAGGTATACAGTGGTCTATGGCTGCTGGTAATTGAATGGCACATGGGTGCGCAAAATATAAAAACTGTTATGTCTAAAAGTCTGTATAAGCAAAAAAGAAACTGATACATGCTTATGGTAGATATGGTTGAGCTTAACAAAAAATAGTCATGCCATTTTTGGTTTAGGGTCAATAGTTTCATAGTAAAAAATAGGGAAACGCAATAAAGGTAGTATTCTGATCACTTTAAGCTGCCAAAAAATTGGTCGAGTATTTTTGTCATACAGACGTAAAAATGATCTCAATACCAATTGTACATCTTGCGAAGAACAATATTAGTTGTTCTATATATTTTTCTCACAGAACCCTACCAAGTCAAAAAACAGTTTTGAGGTGTTTTGATAGTAAAGAACGCATTTCCCGTATAGATACGGGAAAAGTCAAAGGTAGCAAAGTTGTAGCTCCAAAAATCCTGTCATCACGTTCCAAATCCGCTCTCAATCTAGTATATTAGACCGCCAAATGCCAAAACGTTTTGTGCACGGCAACTGTGTGCAACGTGCACAGCGTAACCCGCATTTTTACACACTTTATAACGTATAATGTATTACATACACACACGGGGGCTATGTAGTAGCAGTACCCGATGGATGGATTGGTTACGAGGAGGCCGACAAATATAACTCGTCACAGGCAGCCTCTGTCTCTGACTTCTTACTCTTGTCACTGTCTTCTACTGGAATAGTGACACTATTTCTTACGGCGTCAGTCTTCCGAACCCATCCAGTTGGAAAGACCATGTCCCCGAGAACGACTGTCCCTTGCATGTACTAAGAAGACCAAAGTTGAACCAGACTGTGAACATGGTGAAGGTAAATCATTGTGAAAATAATAAAAAATAAATAAGGTTTTATCCTTTTGTCATGCTTAATCATCATGCTGATCTAAAATTGATCCAGGGGTCTGTATTCCTTTAGTATCATTTTCTTTGGGGACTTACAGGTTTTTTTTTCACCAGTGGTCTCTCTCTAGTTCAGTGGTCTCTCTAGTTCAGTGGTCTCTCTAGTTCAGTGGTCTCTCTAGTTCAGTGGTTCTTAACATTTTTTAGTGCTCGTACCCTTTGAGATCTCATAACTTGTCTCGTAACCCCGATCAGAAAAAAGTATAATTAGAGTAACGAACCTTTTATTTCACTAACTACAATACTACATAGTACACAATGTTACATTTCAGTGACTCTTTGTTGTTGCATTTCAATTATGATGATTAAAAGCGAGGTTCCCGAAGTGCCACACGCATGTCGTCACTTGCATCCAGACGGTTCCTAACCTTTGTTTTGAGGTGTAGTTGTGTTGAAAAACGCATAAGAACGTGGTTGCAAATGGCACAATGACCTCCAGAGGTCTTTCTGCTAACTGTGGGAATGTTTTGAGTTGTGCACACCAAAACATATCTAGCTGCATTGATTCAAACTGCATTTGGATTATGTCGTTGGCCTGCAGCTCAACAAGATCATCTTTCAACATATTACTGTTATCCATGGAATCCAGGTTGAAAATTATATGGATCCCGTATCCATCTCTGTGCCACAGAAACCTCTCCATGGTGAAAGTATCCCTGGAAGGAGTGAATCAGCCCTTGCAAAAAATGCTCTTTCACTTCAGTAACGATGGACACTTCCTCTGCAAAAGCAGCCTCATCTAAAGAAGGAAACTTAGCAAAATTCCCTTCTTCAATGCGCCTATCCAAATTGAAGTTTCTGGTAAAGGCAAATAACTTCTCTGACAGTTATCATGTTCAGCATTCTTCCTTGGATGGAGATGTTCAACTCGTTCAAGTGCGTGAATACATCTTGTTGAAATTATAGTAATAATTGATATGAACTCACCTTGCTATTAACCCAAGAACTACCTAGACTGCAATTATACCCTATTTAGACGCTAACTAAGGTATACTCAGTAGTGGTATATGGGTTCATGATTTGAAGGCTTGATTACACTGGGGAACAAATTTTTGTTGAGTTAGGTCTGACACTTGTTATTAAGTAATTTTTGGGTGCTGAATCAAAAACTGATCTCAGTTTTTCTCTATCACGTCAAGTTTTTGAACTGTAGGATTTTCGTTTTCTTAAAAAATATGAAAAATACTGTACATAACAGTAACAGTGCTTATTTTATAAAAAGTTGCAAATGTTAACATACAATGAAAAATGAAAGAAATAGGCATGAATAGAATGTTTATTTAACATTATCATGTTTTTAGAAAGGATAAGGCTATAATTGTGTGCAGGTTAAGGTAAAAATTTACGTTTGTAGCTTTGTCTGGAGTGTTCAACTTGAGGACTATCGCGTTTGATGCTCCAACAATAGTCAGCCATCATATGCACATCCCATCTACCCTGGTAACGTTCTTCCATAACCTTCAAATCTTGGTGAAATCGTTCACCTTGCTCGTCGCTAGCAGCACCAAGATTTTCCGGAAAGTTGGCAAGATGGCTATGCAAAAAATGTACTTTAAAGTAATCGCCCAGACCATTTCATCATTCCTGATTTAATGCAATCAAATCATAGCCATTAACGAGTATATCAACAACACGTCGTCACTTTTTGTATTCAGTCAGCCGTTTTTAAATAATCCGCAATCAAAATCTGCAAATTCCCCGAGTTTTCAAAACGCTCTCAAGGTTTGCAGACGCTCAGGCTCAGGCTCGGTGACGTACCATCAGGGAGGCTCATCTTCCCGCGCTGATCAGAGAGGCACGTAAACACAGAGATAAATATAGTACTTGAATATATTTGGGTGTTTCTGATAGATATTTTTTGCTATATGCCACATGCATGCATCCTTTATGGGTGCAGCAAGACAGCTGTGCCTTTCGAGAAAAGTTTGCACACGGAAAGGAGTGGCATGTGTAGGGTGATACACGCCTATAGTGTGTTGGGGCGAGCAGTTGTGTTGAGAAACGGCGCCCCAACGGAAGACAGTGACTCAGTCCAACACTATACCAGACCAGGTGGCCCTGTTAGACAGGAACGCCAGGACTGGCAGCAGCGGTGGACCACCACGACTGTGAGGCTTTGCCTCTTAACAAGACCAAGTAAACCAGTTGTGGAGTGGGCGTGCCCTGTGGTGAGAGACCCTGTGGTGGTGTGGCTGTCACACTTTCTGCCTTCCCGCCCGCATATTTTCCAACTCTATGCTGTAGTTAATGCTAGTATGTGGTTTCCGAGTAATGACGTTTGACTGTAGCTCCAAAACTAACCATAGGATTTTCTCGAAAGTACCTTCATTGTGATTCCCACACACACATGGTTTAACCTTATTTACCAATCCATGTTTTGGAGAAGTGCCAGGTCCTCCTGCTGAACCTCAGGCTCTGCTAACACCTGTTCATCCACCTCGTACTCGGGCTCAAACATAGGATTCCATGACAATCTGAGGTTCGTTTTCCTCATAGTATACGCGACCAGCGTCATTTCTTTCGGTGTCAGATTGAGCATCGTTCTCTAGATCTGTCACAGCGACAGATTCACTGTCTGACACCGAAGTACAATCGCTCATCATAACATTTGCCGACAGGTGTCAGACAGAGTGTCTGCGGGCGCCCCTGTTCTGACGTCATCAATAACAGTCGTAGCCCTGTTGGAGGGAAGATTTTTTTTTTCGCGCGCTTTTTACAAAAGCCGTGTTTTTACGGAAATAAGGCCTGGAAATCAATTATTTTTGGTGGATTAGGTGTTTTGAATTCAACATAATTCGGCAAAAAAAAAATTGGGTCTGGACGATTACTTTAATACTCATGTTGCAACCAAGCGCTTTGTAGCTCTCCAATAGTTTCTGAACAATTTCTGTGTAATTACTTGCACGTGTATTTCCAAGAAAGTTCTTGACGACGTCTTTGAATGATAGCCAAGCATTCTTTTCAAGGTCTGACATAGTACCGTTGAAATGTTCATCTTTGATGAGCTGTCGAATTAGTGGACCATCAAACACACCGGCCTTGATTTTTTCAATTGACAGTCCAGGAAATGCCAAGATGATGTACTTCAAACAGTCGCCATCAGTTGACAATGCTTTTACAAATTGTTTCATGAGACCTAGTTTATGTGCAGAGGGTGGGAATATTATTTTCTTCCTGTCAACAAGTGGCTCATGTACAATGTTAGGATCTCCAGGTTTAAGATCAGATCTCGGAGGCCAATTCGTCTGAACCCAATGCTTCTCTCGAGCTCTGCTATCCCACATACAGAGAAAGCAGGGATACTTTGTGTATCCACGTTGTTGACCAAGAAGGAAGGACACCATTTTAAGGTCAACACAGATGATCCAATTGTGTTCGTCATATTGCACTAACTCAATGACTCTCTTTACATCTCCATATTCTTCACGAAGACAGACCGAATGCCCAATAGGGACTGCGCCAAACAAATTGCCATTGTGTAGAAGGACACACTTCAAGCTCCGCTTTGAGCTATCAATAAACAATCGCCATTCATTTGGATTGTAGATTGAAAGCCCTAATTCCTTCAGTAAACCAGGAATGTTATGGCAAAACACAAAACCGTTGGCACTTCGAAAGTACTGCAGAAATGTACTTTCTCTGGTTCGAAAGTATGATACCTTCACTCCTTGTTCAAGTATGTTTTTCTCGTTCAGTCTTGATGGTAGCATTTCTGAAGTTTTTTGGATAGGCCCAAATCACGTGCTAAATCATTCAACTCGTGCTGATCAAATCCCCTACGAACTGAATCCTCGTGAATGTCAAAATCTGCATCATTGCTGTCACTGCGTTCTTCAACATCACTCAGATCTTCTAGAGGAGGTAGTTGTTCGAAAACTGGCACTGGAATTTCAGCTGAATGAGGCATTGGTCTTATAGCTGACGGTAGATTAGGATATTCTATTTTACTTTTATTTTTCTTGTTAAATCCTGATGTTTTCACTAAACAAAAGTAACAGTCTGTGGAATGATCTTTTTGCTCACGCCAAACCATGGGGATACCAAATGCCAACTTTTCACGTGTTCCTTTGGTCCACATCCGTAATCTCTCGACACACTGCTTGCACACTTTGTGAGGGGCCCATAGCTTGTCTTGATCACCGAGTTTCACTTTAAAATATGCGAAATATGCTTGTTTGACAAATACGCTGATGCTTGCCCTCTGACTTGGAATGGTGAAACTACCACATATATAGCAGAAGGAGTCAGGGTTGTTTAGGCATTTACGACGAGACGTAGCAGGAGCAGACATGATCTGAAACCAAAGAAATATATACCTATGTAAATAAAACACTAAGCTGGAATAGTTACAAGCTTTGAAAACAAAACAAAAACAGCATAAAACGAAATAGAAATGACAATGGTATGTTGTTACAAGGTTAAGAGAAAAGCCATAACAAATCCTCCTAATTCCTACTATCCTAGCTTTCTGTTTGCAGATATTGATAGTACTGACCTATTGGGAGCTGCACACACCTCTCACCGCACTGTCTCAATTGTAACTGCACAAACAAGTTGCCACATAGCTCTCGATGAGTCAAATCGTAATCAGCTGGCAAGTTTTACTACAGCTCACAAGTGGAATTTTGCTTACCTGGAGGGTAAGCTGTGAAGAAAAAACTTGACGTGCTAGAAAAAAACTGACTACAGATTTGGAATCAGCATGCCAATTTTAGTCTAAATAAGCTCAAAAATCTAACTCAACAATTTTTTTTCTTTCAAATTGTTCCCCAGTGTTATTATTTGAGGGTGTGGTGATAGTCGCTGTAGGGCGCTGATAATTGTGGTATGGTGCACGTAATGGCGGCGATGGTGGTAGGCCGCGGGGGTGCCAAGGTAAACTTTCCACAGTTACCTGACGCGGCGCGGCACTGTTGTGGTGCTTTTACCACCTCGTCCTTGCTTTAACCGATTGACCGGTTATGGCTCAATCATATTAAGATGAGCGTGACTACACCTTAGTGTACAATCAAGAGAGTCGCTACACCTTAATCGTGTAGGGTTTTATACGTGAATGATCGCCTTCACTGAAAATCTCTGATCAGATGGGCTCGAGATTGGAACCGCCACGTATGAGGTTCCAATATTGTATCTTCACAATTCTTATATTATGTTAACTCTTTGATTAATTGTGGTACTAGTGATTACCACCAGAATTATATTACTATATTTACTGCATCTTAATTTATACCCAATTTTAAAATAATATATACATAGGTGGAATTTTTACTCGTCTCCTTTTTTGACAGGGGAGGCGTCAAATTCCACCATACCATTCTCCTAATTAGAGAGCGGTTTTAGTGGATAATTTCCACAACTGGAGGCCGGCGAAAAATGAAGGTTTGCTTCAGGTAATTTTACCCCCTTTTATGAGGTTTCTCCAAGTAGTTTTACACTTTAAAGCAGCTTGCCTCCGAGGTCGGGAATCCCCTAAGTTGGCCTGCCAAGACGCAGATTTAGAATCCTCCTTTACCTCTTCAGCTAACTCTAGGAGAATCAAATGATTTACCGTCCGCACACATCGTTGTCCCCTCACTAGTAACTCCACTGACCTCACAATCCCCTTTCCATCAGTATGCAATTTTCCTATTTTTCCTAGAGGCCATTGCGAACGAGGCATATCTCCCCTAAGGATTACTATATCTCCTACTTAATTGGACTTTGATTTTCTGGCTGTTGAGCCCCATAAAACTTTGCCCTTAGATTTAGTAAATAATCTGCACTCCAATGCTTATCCCATGACCTTAATATTTTACTTAAGGTTTGATAACCTTCCCGGAGATGTTGAGCCGGGTCATTTATTGTAGGATCTTGTATATCTCGCTTGTTTCTATTAAAGGAAAGGGTTCCAGTCTTCTCCCATAAATTAAATGTGGGGGAGTAAGAGCTTCTATATTTACTGATGAATCATCTAAGTAGGTTAAGGGTCGGTTATTGATACGGTTCTCAATCTCAGTCACTATGGTTTTCAGGTCTTCTAGACCTATCTTTGTCTTGTGGAGAGTTTTCCTAAGACAAGACTTAACTATGCCAATCATTCTCTCTGTGAAACCATTTTTGCCAAGGAGCTCTAAGGGTAGTAAAGGTCCATGAGCATTTTCCTTAACTCTACAGATTTTTGTACTGATGGATGATTTAATATTCTAACAATATGGGGAAGGCTCCTACGAAGTTAGTAGCATTATCACTAATCAATCGCCGAGGACACGACCGCCGAGCCACAAACCGCCGGAACACTTGAATAAAGGTTTCGGCACTTAAATCATCAGCTATTTCTAAATGAACAGCCCTTGTAGAGGTGCAAGTGAATAAGCAGACATATACTTTCTTGGGAGGAGCATTATCTCCTGTAACATAGACCACTGTATACCTGGACTGCACACGCGACAATGTTTTGAATTGCGGGGCTGCATAGGGCCTGCGGGGCGCCCGACAAAGAGATATAGTGGTCTATGGACTATCATATAGACTGGTTTATCAGTATATATGATATACTGTAACCTTCGTAAATGTTTGTTCTATAATATTATCAAATAAAAAATAGTAAAAGACGCTAAAGAAATGCCATTACAAGACTATGAAGAAATAAGCATGAACTTAATATTCACTTAAACTCTTCGCCATTTAAAACTTTGCGAGTCAACTTTTATCATGAAGGGTATCTATAGAAGCGCACTTTTATTAGCTTTCTATTGCTATATTTCGTTATCTGATAAATTAATTAGAGCTATGCATAAATTAGCGTTAAATAAATAAATATAATCATCAATCGGGTAATTTCCCGATTTATGATGTTATTTATATACTTATATATTTCGTTTTCTGATAAATGAATTAGCATCATGTAGAAATTAGCGTTAACTAAATAAATAACCTCATCAATCGGGAAAATTACCCGATTGATGATTTTATTTATTTATTTAACGCAAATTTATGCATAGTTCTAATTAATTTATCAGATAACGAAATATAGCAATGAAAGCTAATAAAATTGCGCTTCTATTGATACCCTTCATGATAAAAGTTGACTCGCAGAGTTTTAAATGGCGAAGAGTTGAAGTGAATATTTCTTCAGAGTCTCGTAATGGCATTTCTTTACCGTGTTTTTACCGTTTTTTTTATTTGATAATATTATAGAACAAACATTTACGAAGATTACAGTATATCATATATACTGATAAACCAGTCTATATGATGCGTAATATATATATATATATATATATATATATTATATATATATATATATATATATATTTTTAATATTATATATATATAATATATATATATATATATATGAATCCGAGCGGCCCTCCGACTTCAGGCAAGTTCAGGCCCATGTGCAGCAGGCGATATTCCGTGCGCAGTCCAGGTATACAGGGGTCTATGCCTGTAATAAATTTATTGCCCCAAGTATAGTCGACACCAGCTACCTCAAATGGTTTTAATAATTGTACTCGATCCGTGGGGAGTTCAGGGGCCCGGGATAGGTGATCAGTTTCCCTCATATCTCATTGCATTTGATACAAGATTTGCGGTAGTATTTAATTCCTGTTTACCCTGCGGTATCCAAAAATTCCCTCCTGAGATAGGTTAATGTGTCAGCCATTCCATCATGTAAAGAGTTCCCATGAGATTCATCCACTAGCAATTTAGTAAGATGATGACGTTTGGGAATTAGCATGGGATTGCAGGTTTTATCGGGAAGATCAGCATTCCAAATTCTTCCTCGACACCTAATGATGCCCTCATTATCTAGGTACAGACCTAATGATTTGATAAGTTTGTTCCTACGGGGGCTGGCCGAGGCTAAGAGCTGATATTCCTCAGGAAATTCCTGCTTTTGTATTGCTCTAACCCAAAACTTCAAAGGATCAGAAGTATCCCTCTTTATGAATTTAAAGACCAATTTAGTAGTCTTTAATAGTTTGCTTGATAAGGAAAACCTTTTTATATCCATAACAGGATCTGGGATCAATATAGGTTCCATAATTATATCTTCTGATATGTCTGACTTACTATAGACCTTTTGATTAGGCCATTCATTATTATTTTTCAGCCAAGTAGGACCTTTAAACCATAATCCTGTATTTAGTTGAGGATAGTTGTTCCTCTGGACAAAATATCAGCTGGGTTTTCCTTGGTAGCAACATGATTATAGTGAAATGTGGAACCTAAGTCATTTATCTTACCAACACGATTCCTTACATAAGGAATTTTTGTGTTATGTTTCACTAACCAGTATAGGCAAATTTCACTATCGGTCCACATATATACCTCACCAATTTGTAATAAATTACTTAGATATTGTGCTAATTTAGTGCCTAATTCTAATGCAGTCAGCTCCATTTGAGGCAAGGTGCTAGGCTTAATTGGGGCAATCCAAGCCTGAGACATAATCAAATTACATTCCTCTCCTGCTTTAAGATAAGCTACTGCACCGTATGCACTTTTT
Organism: Chionoecetes opilio; assembly: GCA_016584305.1. NCBI lineage: Eukaryota > Metazoa > Arthropoda > Malacostraca > Decapoda > Majidae > Chionoecetes > Chionoecetes opilio. The sequence goes on from JACEEZ010000228.1 coordinate 63,851, forward strand.
GAAGCATCACAAAATATGTCTAGTTGCTGGGGTTGTCGCCGATCAGTATTTATTCTCCTACTTATGTGAACTTCATTTATCTTTTTGAACTCAGATTTTATAGTCTCCCATTCTGTTGTATATTTCCCATCAAGGGGGGTATCCCAATCGAGGTGTTCTCCCCAGACCTTTTGTATAAGACATTTACCCCTGATAGTTATTGGGCTCACTATGCCCAAGGGGTTAAATACTTGGCTGACCTGACTTAAGAGTGTTCTCTTTGTTAGGACTACATGAGAAAAATCTGGACACTTTAATCTTAGTTAATCAGTTTTTACATTCCACCATAATCCTAACACTGATTGGACCTCTGGTGGCGTATAATTAAGGAAATCCTTCCTGATTATCCCTTCTAGCCTTGGAAAATTAGTATTCCAACTCTGTAAGGGGAGGCTGGCCTTCCTGCACTCTTTATTAGCCAGGTTATAAATTTGTATTAGTTCTTCCTCTGAATTTATCGTCCCCTGCAAATTATCCATATAGAAGTTCTTCCCTAATTCTGGGCTATCAGAACCCTTAAAATAGTACTGAAATGTTTTATTTAATAAAAAGGGGCTTGAGCAAGAACCAAACAGAACTGACTTAAACCTATATGTGGCTAAGGAGCTATCTTCCTGAGATATATTTTCAGGCCATAGGAAGTTTGTGAAATTTCTGTCTTCTTCCCTTAGACCTAATCTTAGTAAAGCCTTAGATATATCAGCCACATAGGCGAATTTATCTGTTCTGAATTTTACTAGGACATCTCCTAGATTGGACAAGAGATTCGGTCCTGTCTGAAGGCAGTCATTTAAGCTAGTAACTTGTTTACTTTTGAAACAATTGAAAACTATTTTAATGGGGGTGGTTGATGAATCTTTGGCCACTGCATGGTGGGGTAAATAATGTCCTATATTATGATTTACTGCTCCGTCCAGTTTTTCGATAAAGTCATCCTTTAATTGATCTTGAATGATCTTATCATAGCACTCCAATTTAGACTGATTTTTCTTCAGTTTTCTTATTGAACTATTTAATAGGCTGTTAACTATGTGATAATTGGAAGGTAACACAGGGGCATTTATTTGCCAAGGTACTACTTCATATTTACCATTTACATAATTGACAGTGTGATCATAGTGATCTATAGTATTTTGATCCTCTTTAGGTAACTGTTCAGGTATGATACCGATAGTTCTAGATCCCATAATTTATGCACGGGGATATCCCCTTCTTCCAATAACTCATTGATTTGAGTGGGTACTAATGAAGTTCCTATTCTAGCAACCAAGAGAGGTTGTGCATGACTAGGAATGCATTCCTCTTGTTCAGGCTGGTGAGTGGTTTGTGGGATAGGTCCCATTATAACATCCCCACTGGCACTGGTGAACATAGAAATGTTATATCCTTTGATGACCTTAGTTATGAATCGCCCAAAATAATCAGCGCCTATTATAAATTGGTATGGACCATCAACATCCTCAAAGGTATTTCTAACTAGTCTAACACATTTCTCTTTCAACATTTCAGCTGTAGATTTTTGTCCTTTTACAGTTAAATTTATACCGATGTTATTAACTACAGCAGCTACCCTAAATTTATAATTTCCTAATTGGACTAGTGGTCGAACAATGTCAAAACGTTGAGCTTCTTTGTTGGCCAGAAAGCCCGAAATGGCTAAGTTCACCTTGCTAATTATAGGTAGTTGTAATAGATCAACTATCTCTTCACTAATAAATTATCTTTGTGCACCACTGCCAAACATTGTTTTCACAATGGCTGAATTACCATTGTGGCTCACCTTCAATTCTGCCGTAGGGTCGGCGGATGAACTACTCATACTAGTTACTGCCATTTTAACGACCGTAGGGTCTGTTCTCACATCACAATTAGGACATAAGGCTATGTGATGAATGGATTTTCTACACTTCTTACAAATACCCAGACTAATAGGACAGGCTTGTATTGCATGTTTACCACTAAGGCAGGTTAGGCAGTTTCCCAGGTCCATTAACCTTTTGAGCCTAGTGGAATAATCTGGGTATATATTACAAGTGGAGGGTGGATGTTCTTCCTCGCAGAAAGCACATTTTTTTCTGACTTCACTGGTAATAACCCTATATTTAGTAATGGCACCTGTTCTTTGAGTAGGTCTTAGTGGTGGTTTACCGGCTGGTCTAGTTTGAAACTTATCTACCGGTTTTCTTCCCATCGTAACTTTAGTAGGAGCGGGATAACTACCCACCAATGAGGGCTCTTTAAACTCTAAAGGTGGCTGATATTGCTGATTACCTTTAGGTCTAGTTATCTCAATCTCCCTGTGGGGGTGTTCCTGCTCAATACCTTGCAAATGTTTGCACTCTTGTAATAATCCCTCCTCTATTTGCTTGACCGTGAAGTAATTACTATTGTACCTCTGATTTAAGCGGTCTCGCATCCTGGTCGGTAGTTTTCTCCCTATCATGATACTGACCATCCAGTCTGACTCTGTCAAGGGTTTATGAGCTTCAATGGCTCTTAGTGTGCAATTTAGTTATTCTGAACTCTTCCAATTCTCTGTGATTGTGAGAAGGGCTCAGTAGATCCATGAACTTGCAGAAAAGATTCTTTGTTGTCTGATCTTTATCTTCATCCCCGCTGTGGGGAGTCACCTTGTCGTGGTGGCGGGGCTTGAAGCGTGGTCGACGGCGCCACCTACTCTGGCGGCCTGCCTGCCATTGTTGGGTTCGGTGGCCGTCGGCCTCGTGGACCAAGTGCTCCCCCTTCGTCACTGGGAGGTGGAGCCTTCCAGTGATGTCGCCTTTATGCTTCCTCCCCCTTTCTCTCCTTTCTTAGGGCGATTCTAGGCCCGGTGAGACCCTTCTCTTCCGTCTCACGCTTCTTCTTCCTTTTATACTTCACGCTCTGCTCCCCACGTGTTTGCCGTGCGTGGCATCCTGTATATTCCCCGCGCGCCCCTCTATCTGGAAGTTGAGTCCATCGCGGGGCGGGTTGTAGTTCCCTTCGGTGGGCAACACGCTTCTTTGGTAGGGGGGTTGGGGTAAGACGGGAGGTCCAGTGTGGCCCCGCTGGATCAATCGGCTGGTCATGCGTTGGCTAGGGCCAAGCGGAGGCTGCCTGGTGGGCACCGCATCGGTCCCGCGGCTGCCACCACACACTAGGCAACCGAAGCGTATACTTCCCTGCTACCCCTGGAGCTGTTGGGTGAGGTCCTTCCCCAACAGACAGCTTCCCCTCGTTGGGTCCGTGGGGGTGGGGTGGGGGTGTGTTCTTCACCG